>JBAMBL010000120.1:0-158873 GCA_037043405.1 Drosophila subquinaria | reverse complement strand
CATTTCCAATTCCTAAGTTATATCTAAAATGTTTTTTATTAACATAAATATAGTTTGTAATTAACCTAGTTTGACATTAATTTTCGCCAAATTAATTGAGTATGTATGAAGATAAAAAAAATTTTAAATTCATTAATATCTATTAATTCAAAGTCGAAATCAAAATCGTCTGCATTTCGAAGCTCTTTATAATGTTCCTTTAAGAAATCACTTATATCAGTTCTTATTACTGTATTTAGCTATCCAGGAAATATTTTTTTTGTCCACGCTTCAATAATTTTCTGCAGGTGCTCTTCTTTGTTAAGCGCAGGATCAGTAATAACGATATTCCGCAATTTTAAATCATACGTTAAGTCAACGGTGGCCATGGTCGTTTTAAAATGAAACTACACTCGCTTGCCTACTGAACCAACTACTTTAAAGGCTAATGTAATTATTTTATAAATTTTAACATAATTTCTCTCTATGTAGGCGTAGTCCTTATTTGATGTAGTTCGACACAAATCTATGTCTAAATCATTGTGGTATGTAATAATAGTTAATAAATACATTGCCTTTATTCCAAATCTAACGAACAATTTCTGATCATCTGAGAATTACAATTCTTATCTATCAGCTCTTTAACATGTAAAGTTTCTAAAAAAAACACATATATCGGTCTTTATAGAACTAGTCAGGTATTCACTTAAAAATACTGCGTTTGTCCACTCTTCCTCAATTTGCTTTTACTGCTCCTCTTGATATCACTCGCCAGTGGCTATGTCCAGGATTATCAATACACATTTTCTTCAATTCATGATTATATTTTAAATTAATGATACCCATAGTTGATTCGAATGAAGCTACTCTCGCTTGTCTAATATGTTTTCTTTACTGTTATTTTATCGCATCTTGTAGTAATTAACTAACTTGTTCTTTGATTATATAGAAAACATTTTTAACATCTAAATTGTTTTTATTAGACTTAATTATCGAAAATGTTTCAATACGATTTTGAAAAGCAATTGTTATACACTTTAAATTATGGTTTATTTGTGTGCCGGCCAACTGTTTATGTGCATTAGTAAATAATGTCCCACAAATTAATTACTTAATCCAAAATCTAAATAGAGAAATGAACGGCATTTGCTTAACAAATCAAAACAAACGAGGTCTGCTCAACTTCGTAGGTCCAATATACAAATACCTTTTTGGCACATTAGATAAAGACGACAGACAACAATTTGAACAGCAAATTAAAACGCTACCACGAAATACGCTGCAAGTCAGCAATATAAATCATATCATTCATAGTCGTATTGATGGTATAAAAATTATCAATCCAATCTATATACGGACAGAACAAAAAATTTAACTTTTAATATTTAATATTGAACATTTCACTGAATACATTGAAGACATCGAAATGGGTTCACAACTCACACGATTAGGAATTTACAATCCTAAATTACTTAAACACGACAAACTTGGACACAAAAACCTTTGCCTGGTATAACACTGCCACTAATGAGATATTCCCACTAACACAATTGAATAACCAACTTTCTTAATCACACCATACCCTTACAATAATGGACAAATTATCAGTGAAAATCCTGCAGGCAAATTTAATTTACACAATAATTATGTTGCAAGCACTCTAACAAAAAATATTATTCAAGACTATTGTATAGTCAATATTATAAAACCTGAGACACCAGGTTACACTTGCCAAAAATAAAGTAGGCAATATTACATTTAATGTATCAAACCAAGCATACCAAATAATTACATGGAATATAACACGACAAAAACTTGATAATAAAATTTATTAAAGTGTTCAATTGTACTGCAGAACTAAAACTAGTTTCAATGTCAAATAATATTCAACAATACACAAACCTATTATTCACTGAACACAATGGAATCAAAATTGAGCCAATGTCACACATAGAAATTAAGGAAATGATTTTGTTTAGTAATAAGAACAACACAATTTATAAAAACCTAATAATATCAATTTATTTGTATTAGCTATAATGTGCATATTCTATATCTACAAGAAGTGCAAACGGCTCAACAAAAGACAGATCAGATTGGCCAAACAGTTAATAAAAAAAATATAAAAATAAACTAATTAAGGAACAGTTGCAGAAGAGATCAGCATTGAAACCCCGACACCACAATAAATAAGAATGTAACAGATCCATCATAAACATAGATATAAACGATCTTTTGCAAAGCTTCACTTTTAAAAATCTAATCGAAGACACATAACTTTTCAAAAGCTTATAAAAGACATATAGAGACGAATAGATCATGTATCTTTATACTCGCTTAAAGTTTATATAGCCTTAGACATAAGCACTGGATAAATTTTAAAACATTAATATTGTTACATAAAATAATTACACAAAATAACCTAATTATCAATATGAAAATCTAAATTTGTCTACCTTACGATGAACAAACATTATCAGAGCTATTAGACCTAGACTCTCTTCGTCAGAAAAACACCTATTTTTGCATGCTGTTCGCCATTGGAACAATTTATGTAACAATATTAATGTTTTAAAATTTATCCAGTGCTTATGTCTAAGGCTATATAAACTTTAAGCGAGTATAAAGATACATGATCTATTCGTCTCTATATGTCTTTTATAAGCTTTTGAAAAGTTATGTGTCTTCGATTAGATTTTTAAAAGTGAAGCTTTGCAAAAGATCGTTTATATCTATGTTTATGATGGATCTGTTACATTCTTATTTATTGTGGTGTCGGGGTTTCAATGCTGATCTCTTCTGCAACTGTTCCTTAATTAGTTTATTTTTATATTTTTTTTATTAACTGTTTGGCCAATCTGATCTGTCTTTTGTTGAGCCGTTTGCACTTCTTGTAGATATAGAATATGCACATTATAGCTAATACAAATAAATTGATATTATTAGGTTTTTATAAATTGTGTTGTTCTTATTACTAAACAAAATCATTTCCTTAATTTCTATGTGTGACATTGGCTCAATTTTGATTCCATTGTGTTCAGTGAATAATAGGTTTGTGTATTGTTGAATATTATTTGACATTGAAACTAGTTTTAGTTCTGCAGTACAATTGAACACTTTAATAAATTTTATTATCAAGTTTTTGTCGTGTTATATTCCATGTAATTATTTGGTATGCTTGGTTTGATACATTAAATGTAATATTGCCTACTTTATTTTTGGCAAGTGTAACCTGGTGTCTCAGGTTTTATAATATTGACTATACAATAGTCTTGAATAATATTTTTTGTTAGAGTGCTTGCAACATAATTATTGTGTAAATTAAATTTGCCTGCAGGATTTTCACTGATAATTTGTCCATTATTGTAAGGGTATGGTGTGATTAAGAAAGTTGGTTATTCAATTGTGTTAGTGGGAATATCTCATTAGTGGCAGTGTTATACCAGGCAAAGGTTTTTGTGTCCAAGTTTGTCGTGTTTAAGTAATTTAGGATTGTAAATTCCTAATCGTGTGAGTTGTGAACCCATTTCGATGTCTTCAATGTATTCAGTGAAATGTTCAATATTAAATATTAAAAGTTAAATTTTTTGTTCTGTCCGTATATAGATTGGATTGATAATTTTTATACCATCAATACGACTATGAATGATATGATTTATATTGCTGACTTGCAGCGTATTTCGTGGTAGCGTTTTAATTTGCTGTTCAAATTGTTGTCTGTCGTCTTTATCTAATGTGCCAAAAAGGTATTTGTATATTGGACCTACAAAGTTGAGCAGACCTCGTTTGTTTTGATTTGTTAAGCAAATGCCGTTCATTTCTCTATTTAGATTTTGGATTAAGTAATTAATTTGTGGGACATTATTTACTAATGCACATAAACAGTTGGCCGGCACACAAATAAACCATAATTTAAAGTGTATAACAATTGCTTTTCAAAATCGTATTGAAACATTTTCGATAATTAAGTCTAATAAAAACAATTTAGATGTTAAAAATGTTTTCTATATAATCAAAGAACAAGTTAGTTAATTACTACAAGATGCGATAAAATAACAGTAAAGAAAACATATTAGACAAGCGAGAGTAGCTTCATTCGAATCAACTATGGGTATCATTAATTTAAAATATAATCATGAATTGAAGAAAATGTGTATTGATAATCCTGGACTTAGCCACTGGCGAGTGATATCAAGAGGAGCAGTAAAAGCAGATTGAGGAAGAGTGGACAAACGCAGTATTTTTAAGTGAATACCTGACTAGTTCTATAAAGACCGATATATGTGTTTTTTTTAGAAACTTTACATGTTAAAGAGCTGATAGATAAGAATTGTAATTCTCAGATGATCAGAAATTGTTCGTTAGATTTGGAATAAAGGCAATGTATTTATTAACTATTATTACATACCACAATTATTTAGACATAGATTTGTGTCGAACTACATCAAATAAGGACTACGCCTACATAGAGAGAAATTATGTTAAAATTTATAAAATAATTACATTAGCCTTTAAAGTAGTTGGTTCAGTAGGCAAGCGAGTGTAGTTTCATTTTAAAACGACCATGGCCACCGTTGACTTAACGTATGATTTAAAATTGCGGAATATCGTTATTACTGATCCTGCGCTTAACAAAGAAGAGCACCTGCAGAAAATTATTGAAGCGTGGACAAAAAAAATATTTCCTGGATAGCTAAATACAGTAATAAGAACTGATATAAGTGATTTCTTAAAGGAACATTATAAAGAGCTTCGAAATGCAGACGATTTTGATTTCGACTTTGAATTAATAGATATTAATAAATTTAAAATTTATTTTATCTTCATACATACTCAATTAATTTGGCGAAAATTAATGTCAAACTAGGTTAATTACAAACTATATTTATGTTAATAAAAAACATTTTAGATATAACTTAGGAATTGGAAATGTCGGTACCACACCGACGTTCGTAACTAAAATCAGGGAAAAAGCCCTAGACATCACACTAATAAGTAGGGGCCTAAAGCCACACCTATGAAACTGGCATGTGTCTTTGGATGAATCTATGTCTGATCATAGAATCATCCTATTTGAGCTGCAAGTTAATATGGACAGTAGCACACCAGGCCGCAACCCTAGAAAAAAACTGGGCAAAGTTTAAAACGACCCTACAACTAAATCTTTCCAGTGAATGGATGGGTATACCCCGTTCGCAGTTGGAACTAGGAGGAGTGGTGGTAGGCAATGCCTTTGAAGACAGGTGTCCTTTTGGAAAAAAGCTGAAAGACACAGACGCCCCTTGGTGGAGCGAAGAGAGACGGGATATGGGACTCATACCGTGAAAGCCTGACCTCCTACAAAAAGGATATCAGAAATTCTAAACGGAAGAACTATCGCGAATTCTGCGAATATATAGAGTGTATAGCTGAAGATGCAATAAAAAAACATATTTAGTAATATCAAAATTTATTTAAACTATTTAATAAATATGTTTTAAATAAGGAAAGAGAAGATTTAACTCAAACAGGCTTGTTAGTATATGGCTGTGTACACGAATCCCAATTTATGCAACAGCAAGATCCCTAAACAACGACGAGTGACTACGATGATCACAACGACGAGTAGCAACGAAGAGCAGCGACGAAGAGCTTCAATGTTGCAAAGGCGACAAGAAACAAGGATGCAACGAAAAATATGGCTAATTCTGGAAAAAAAAAAATCATTTTTAAAATACAAAAGTATATTAATTGTTAAGCACACTACATTAGCCTATAAAGTGCTTGGTTTTTATACAATTAATTTAAAGTATAATCATGAAATGAAGAAAATTAAGAAAAATATCAATATTATCAGCATACTGGCCCAAATTAAACGTCACGAAAATGGTTATTGATAATTCAGGACTTAACCATTACACTGGCGAGCGATATCAAGAAAAGCAGCAAAAGCAAATAGAGGAAGTGTGGACAAGCAACGTAGTTTTCAGCGAGTACCTGACTTTACATGTTAAAGAGCTGATAGATAAGCATGGTGATGATGTTGATGTAAGAGAATTGTATTTCTCAGAGGATCAGAAATTGTTCTAATAATTTTGATTGAAGGCAATTTATTTATTCACTGTTATTACATACCACAATGATAAAGATATAAATTTGTGTCGAAATATATCAAATAAGGACTATGCCTATATTGAAATAGAGGGAAATTATGTTAAAATTTATAAAAAGACTATACATTTATTTTAATGAACACGTGACATTAGCCTATAAAGTGGTTGGTTCAGTAGGCAAGCGGGTGTAGTTTCCTTTTAAAACGACGATGACGACCATTGACTTTGATTTGTTTGATTTTAGACTGCGCGAAGAAGTAAAGCTGCAAAAAATTGTTGAAGCGTGGACAAAAAACAACGACGAGTGACTACGATGATCAACAACGTCGAATAGCAACGACGAGAAGCGACGAAGAGCTTCAATGTTGCAAAAGCGACAAGAAACAAGAATGCAAAAACAACTACGGCGAATTCTGGAAAATTACAAATATACTTATATACATAGACCTCAGTAATGGTGTCGAAGTGCCCGTAAACATGTATTGTATTGAAAGCAATTCGTCATTACCAAAAAAATTAATTATATCATTACTAATAGAGATAATTATTGGTTATGTACTTGCTGGCTAAGAATTACCAGTGCGCAAACGAGCGTTATTCCTAATAGATGAAGGATTACATTGTGTAGACTATAGTTCTATGCAGTATTGTTTAAGCACATGCCTAGAACATTTAGATTTAGAAAAATACTTGGAAGTATAATGAGCTTACTATACCACATGAGAGCAGAGTGACCGACGTATTATTGACTGAATACGTGGAGAGAGTATTATAGAATTTTGGTATTTAACTTGGTTAAAATAAGGAAAGAGAAGATAAAACTGAAACAGGTTTGAAATCACATCAATAATTTATGTGATATCGTCTTTCATAAAATGAGTGAATCTGAAGAACGTGATAGTGGTTGGTCATTAGCAGAAATAACTCGTATGGAAATTCATATAAATAAATACCAACCACTTAAGGGCTCGTGTAATATACCAAAAACAATAAAACTTAAAAGAGCTTGTTTTAATATAAAAAATAAAGATATATACTGCTTTAAATGGGCTATAATATCAGCTTTTTGTGTTGTTATGAGTAATAAACATCGTTTTGCTTCATATAGAAAAAAAGGAATTCGAGATATTACTTCAGATAAAATTTTCCTTAAAATAATAATTAAAATAATATCACTTTGAATTTTATTGGATTAAATTTTCCATCAACGGTCGTCAATATAAAAACTTTTAAAAACAATAACCCTGAAATAAGTAGACACGTTTTTGGATTGAATACCAACACAATTATTGGACCATAATATTTTATACAACAAGAAAAATCTCATGATATAAACCTCTTACTTCTGGAAAAGAATGATAAATTTCACTATGATATATTTCGAATATATAATGGTGAAGTTTGAACATAAAATTTTTTTCAAATATTATTAGATGATTGCTTAACACTTTATAATAACTTTTTAAATATAATTAAACCACAAAAAACATTAACAAGTTATCAGTTACATTCCTTTAACTGTGAGCAAAATTGGCATATTTGTGGAAATTTATTTGTTAATAAAAATGATAAAGTTAAGGATCATTGTCATTTAACTGGTGAATATAGAGGAGCTGCACATAATGGTTGTAATTTAAATTATAAATTACCAAACTTTATTCCAATATTTTTCCATAATCTTTCGGCTTACGATTGTCATTTGTTTGTTAAAGAATTAACTACAATTGAAGGTGAATTAACTATATTGCCACTTATCAAGGAATTTTATATATCTATTTCAATGAAAATTTTCATTAGAGAAAATGAATGGCTTGAACTTCGATTTTTAGATTCCTTTAGATTCATGCCTGCAAGTCTTGATAACTTGTCGAATTATTAAACAGATAGTAATTTACATACTATAAAATCGTTTTTCGAAAAGATGAAGAATTTCAGCTAGTAAAACGTAAGTGTATATTTCCTTGCAAAAATCAAGCAGAAATTGAGCCTTTCAACAAAGTCATAATATTTCATTGATGTGACAAGAAATACTTTGTAGCAAAGATCAGTCTGAATTACAAATTAGTTTCAGATAAGAAATACTTTATTGCAAAGATCAAGCTGAAATTGAACCTTACAAATAAAGTCATAATATTTTATTGATGTGACATAAATACATTGTTGCAAAGACCAGTCTGAATTGCAAATTAGTTTCAGATAAGAAAGGAATACTTTGTTGCAAAAATCAAGCAGAAATTGAGCCTTTCAACAAAGTCATAATATGTTATTGATGTGACACATTTTTGTTCTTATTTTTTTTTATTTTATTTTAATTTTTTTGTGATTTGACGTTGAAAATTAACCATGTGAAAAGTATATAAATGAGGTTGGAAACAACATATTGGCACATTCGTTCAATAAGAAGTTGAAAATGGGACGCCTAAATCGATATGAAGCGAGAAAGGCAAACGTGGTGGAAATAGCTAGATACAATATACTGAACGGGAAACTCGAACAACTGATGGAGGAATTGGAAATTGACCATTGGTTCGTGGCTGGCATATTTGCTGCCTACGTCCAAGGCGCAACAAAGGAAATAAGCGTTCACGACTTGGAGCCCCTCATCTTTTATTACGCCACGATACCGCTTCACAACATCGTAGACGACCTATACCCCGCATATGGTGTGCATGTACCCGTAGTGTTGCATTCACTGGAAAGAAACTCGTACTTATCCGGCGGAGAGATGCAAGTGTTGTCAATAGAGCTACTGATTGGCCATGTGCTTGCTGGGTTGGATCCTCCATTGCGCAAACGAGCCTTGTTCTTCAGAAACGGCGAATTGCATTGCAATATTGCGTTAGCAAGTGCTTGGATTAATTTGATATGGAAAAATACTTGGAAAGAGTTCAGAAATGTGCTGAGATTACTATCCCACTGAACACGTGGAGAAAGTTTTATAAAGAAAGGGGATTGAACCATTTGATTTTTGGAATTACTCGTGGTAACTTTTTACCTAAGTCATAAAATGAGTGAATCTCAAGAACGTGATAGTGGTTGGTCATTAACAGAAATAACTCATAAGGAAATTAATATAAAGAAATACCAACCACTTAAGGGTTCGAGTGATATACCTTTACCAAGGATAATAAAATGTTAAAAAGCTTGTGTTAGTATAAAAAATAAAGATATATGTGTGTTATTTGTGTGGGTTATGGCCGTATACACGAATCTTAATTTATGCAACAGCAAGATCCCTAGACAACGACGAGTGACTACGATGATCAACAACGACGAGTAGCAACGACGAGTAGCAACGACGAGCAGCGACGAAGAGCTTCAATGTTGCAAAGGCGACAAGAAACAAGGATGCAAAGACAACTACGGCGAATTCTGGAAAATTACTAATACACGAACATATTGTATTGAAAGCAATTCGTCATTACCAAAAGAGTTAATTATATCATTACCAATAGAGATAATTATTGGTTATGTACTTGCTGGCTTAGAATTGCCAGTGCACAAACGAGCGTTATTCTTAAGACATGAAGAATTATGTTGTGTAGACTACAGTTCTATGCAGTATTGTTTAAGCACATGCCTAAAACATTTAGATTGGGAAAGAGAATGATATTAATGAAGTTATCAATAATTTATGTGATGTCATCTTTAATAAAATGAGTGAATCTCAAGAACGTGATAGTGGTTGGTTATTAGCAGAAATAACTCATATGGAAATTAATATAAATTAATACCAACCACTTAAGGGTTCGAGTGATATACCTTTATAGAAAGAAATACTTTGTTGCAAAGATCAAGCAGAAATTGAACCTTACAACAAAGTCATAATATGTTGTTGATGTGGAAAAAATAGTTTTAGGTTTAGATTAGAAAGAAATACTTTGTTGCAAAGATCAGTCTGAATTGCAAATTAGTTTTAGATTAGAAAGAAATACTTTGTTGCAAAGATCACGCAGAAAGCCTTACAACAAAGTCATAATATTTTTTGATGTGCAAATTTTTTTTTTTTTTTTTGTGATTTGACGTGGAAAATTAACCATGTAAAAAGTATATAAATGAGATTGGAAAAAACATATTGTCATATTCGTTCAATAAGAAGTTGAAAATGGGACGCCTAAATCGGTATGAAGCGAGAAAAGCAAACTTGGAGGAAATAACCAAATACAAAAGACGGAACGGGCAACTCGAACAATTAATGGAGGATTTGGAAATTGAACATTGGTTCGTGGCTGGCAGATTTGCTGCCTACGTCCAAGGCGCAACCAAGGAAATAAGCGTTCACAACTTCGAGCCCCTCATCTTTTATTATGGGACGATACCGCTTCACAATATCGTAGAAGACCTATACCCCGGAAATGGTGTGCATGTGCCCATAGTGATGCATTCACCAGAAAGAAACTCATATTTATCAGGCGGAGAGATCCAATCGTTGTCAATGGAGCTACTGATTGGCCATGTGCTTGCTGGGTTGGACCCTCCATTGCGCAAACGAGCCTTGTTCTTCAGAGACGGCGAATTGCATTGCATAGACTTCAGCTCTATGCAATATTGCGTTAGCAAGTGCTTGGATTAATTTGATATGGAAAAATACTTGGAAAGAGTTCAGAAATGTGCTGAGATTACTATCCCACTGAACACGTGGAGAAAGTTTTATAAAAAAAGGGGATTGAACCATTTGATTTTTGGAATTACTCGTGGTAATCATAAAACTAGTGAATCTCAAGAACGTGATAGTGGTTGGTAATTAACAGAAATAACTCATAAGGAATTTAATATAAAGAAATACCAACCACTTAAGGGTTCGAGTGATATACCTTTACCAAGGATAATAAAATGTTAAAAAGCTTGTGTTAGTATAAAAAATAAAGATATATGTGTGTTATTTGTGTGGGTTATGGCCGTATACACGAATCTTAATTTATGCAACAGCAAGATCCCTAGACAACGACGAGTGACCACGATGATCAACAACGACGAGTAGCAACGACGAGCAGCGACGACGAGCAGCGACGAAGAGCTTCAATGTTGCAAAGGCGACAAGAAACAAGGATACCAAGAAAGGCAAACGTGGTGGAAATAGCTAGATACAATATACTGAACGGGAAACTCGAACAACTGATGGAGGAATTGGAAATTGACCATTGGTTCGTGGCTGGCATATTTGCTGCCTACGTCCAAGGCGCAACAAAGGAAATAAGCGTTCACGACTTGGAGCCCCTCATCTTTTATTACGCCACGATACCGCTTCACAACATCGTAGACGACCTATACCCCGCATATGGTGTGCATGTACCCGTAGTGTTGCATTCACTGGAAAGAAACTCGTACTTATCCGGCGGAGAGATGCAAGTGTTGTCAATAGAGCTACTGATTGGCCATGTGCTTGCTGGGTTGGATCCTCCATTGCGCAAACGAGCCTTGTTCTTCAGAAACGGCGAATTGCATTGCAATATTGCGTTAGCAAGTGCTTGGATTAATTTGATATGGAAAAATACTTGGAAAGAGTTCAGAAATGTGCTGAGATTACTATCCCACTGAACAAGTGGAGAAAGTTTTATAAAGAAAGGGGATTGAACCATTTGATTTTTGGAATTACTCGTGGTAACTTTTTACCTAAGTCATAAAATGAGTGAATCTCAAGAACGTGATAGTGGTTGGTCATTAACAGAAATAACTCATAAGGAAATTAATATAAAGAAATACCAACCACTTAAGGGTTCGAGTGATATACCTTTACCAAGGATAATAAAATGTTAAAAAGCTTGTTTTAGTATAAAAAATAAAGATATATGTGTGTTATTTGTGTGGGTTATGGCCGTATACACGAATCTTAATTTATGCAACAGCAAGATCCCTAGACAACGACGAGTGACTACGATGATCAACAACGACGAGTAGCAACGACAAGTAGCAACGACGAGCAGCGACGAAGAGCTTCAATGTTGCAAAGGCGACAAGAAACAAGGATGCAAAGACATCTACGGCGAATTCTGGAAAATTACTAATACACGAACATATTGTATTGAAAGCAATTCGTCATTACCAAAAGAGTTAATTATATCATTACCAATAGAGATAATTATTGGTTATGTACTTGCTGGCTTAGAATTGCCAGTGCACAAACGAGCGTTATTCTTAAGACATGAAGAATTATGTTGTGTAGACTACAGTTCTATGCAGTATTGTTTAAGCACATGCCTAAAACATTTAGATTGGGAAAGAGAATGATATTAATGAAGTTATCAATAATTTATGTGATGTCATCTTTAATAAAATGAGTGAATCTCAAGAACGTGATAGTGGTTGGTTATTAGCAGAAATAACTCATATGGAAATTAATATAAATTAATACCAACCACTTAAGGGTTCGAGTGATATACCTTTATAGAAAGAAATACTTTGTTGCAAAGATCAAGCAGAAATTGAACCTTACAACAAAGTCATAATATGTTGTTGATGTGGAAAAAATAGTTTTAGGTTTAGATTAGAAAGAAATACTTTGTTGCAAAGATCAGTCTGAATTGCAAATTAGTTTTAGATTAGAAAGAAATACTTTGTTGCAAAGATCACGCAGAAAGCCTTACAACAAAGTCATAATATTTTTTGATGTGCAAATTTTTTTTTTTTTTTTTTGTGATTTGACGTGGAAAATTAACCATGTAAAAAGTATATAAATGAGATTGGAAAAAACATATTGTCATATTCGTTCAATAAGAAGTTGAAAATGGGACGCCTAAATCGGTATGAAGCGAGAAAAGCAAACTTGGAGGAAATAACCAAATACAAAAGACGGAACGGGCAACTCGAACAATTAATGGAGGATTTGGAAATTGAACATTGGTTCGTGGCTGGCAGATTTGCTGCCTACGTCCAAGGCGCAACCAAGGAAATAAGCGTTCACAACTTCGAGCCCCTCATCTTTTATTATGGGACGATACCGCTTCACAATATCGTAGAAGACCTATACCCCGGAAATGGTGTGCATGTGCCCATAGTGATGCATTCACCAGAAAGAAACTCATATTTATCAGGCGGAGAGATCCAATCGTTGTCAATGGAGCTACTGATTGGCCATGTGCTTGCTGGGTTGGACCCTCCATTGCGCAAACGAGCCTTGTTCTTCAGAGACGGCGAATTGCATTGCATAGACTTCAGCTCTATGCAATATTGCGTTAGCAAGTGCTTGGATTAATTTGATATGGAAAAATACTTGGAAAGAGTTCAGAAATGTGCTGAGATTACTATCCCACTGAACACGTGGAGAAAGTTTTATAAAAAAAGGGGATTGAACCATTTGATTTTTGGAATTACTCGTGGTAACTTTTTACCTAAGTCACAAAATGAGTGAATCTCAAGAACGTGATAGTGGTTGGTCATTAACAGAAATAACTCATATGAAAATTAATATTAATAAATACCAACCACTTAAGGGTTCGAGTGATATACCTTTATAGAAAGAAATACTTTGTTGCAAAGATCAAGCAGAAGTTGAACCTTACAACAAAGTCATAATATGTTATTGATGTGGAAAAAATAGTTTTAGGTTTAGATTAGAAAGAAATACTTTGTTGCAAAGATCAGTCTGAATTGCAAATTAATGGACGATTTGGACATTGAGCATTGGTTCGTGGCTGCAAAAATCAAGCAGAAATTGAGCCTATATGATATGGAATAATTTGATATGGAAAAATACTTGGAAAGAGTTCAGAAATGTGCTGAGATTACTATCCCACTGAACACGTGGAGAAAGTTTTATAAAAAAAGGGGATTGAACCATTTGATTTTTGGAATTACTGGTGGTAATCATAAAGTTAGTGAATCTCAAGAACGTGATAGTGGTTGGTCATTAACAGAAATAACTCATAAGGAATTTAATATAAAGAAATACCAACCACTTAAGGGTTCGAGTGATATACCTTTACCAAGGATAATAAAATGTTAAAAAGCTTGTGTTAGTATAAAAAATAAAGATATATGTGTGTTATTTGTGTGGGTTATGGCCGTATACACGAATCTTAATTTATGCAACAGCAAGATCCCTAGACAACGACGAGTGACCACGATGATCAACAACGACGAGTAGCAACGACGAGCAGCGACGAAGAGCTTCAATGTTGCAAAGGCGACAAGAAACAAGGATGCAAAGACAACTACGGCGAATTCTGGAAAATTACTAATACACGTACATATTGTATTGAAAGCAATTCGTCATTACCAAAAGAGTTAATTATATCATTACCAATAGAGATAATTATTGGTTATGTACTTACTGGCTTAGAATTGCCAGTGCACAAACGAGCTTTATTCTTAAGAGATGAAGAATTACGTTGTGTAGACTACAGTTCTATGCAGTATTGTTTAAGCACATGCCTAAAACATTTAGATTGGGAAAGAGAATGATATTAATGAAGTTATCAATAATTTATGTGATGTCATCTTTAATAAAATGAGTGAATCTCAAGAACGTGATAGTGGTTGGTTATTAGCAGAAATAACTCATATGGAAATTAATATAAATAAATACCAACCACATAAGGGTTCGAGTGATATACCTTTATAGAAAGAAATACTTTGTTGCAAAGATCAAACAGAAGTTGAACCTTACAACAAAGTCATAATATGTTATTGATGTGGAAAAATAATAGTTAAAGGTTTAGATTAGAAAGAAATACTTTGTTGCAAAGATCAGTCTGAATTGCAAATTAGCTTTAGATTAGAAAGAAATACTTTGCTGCAAAGATCAAGCGGAAATTTAACCTTACAACAAAGTCATAATATTTTATTGATGTGACACATTTTTTGTGATTTGACGTGGAAAATTAACCATGTAAAAAGTATATAAATAAGATTGGCAAAAATATAATGGTACATTGGTTCAATAAAAAGTTTAAGATGGGACGCTTAAATCAGTATGAGGCAAGAAAAGCTGATTTAGAGAAAAAAACAAGATACAATAAACTTAACGGGCAACTGGAGAAATTAATGGACGATTTGGACATTGAGCATTGGTTCGTGGCTGCAAAGATCAAGCAGAAATTGAGCCTTTCAACAAAGTCATAATATTTTATTGATGTGAAACATTTTTTTTTTTTTTTTTTGTGATTTGACGTGGAAAATTAACCATGTAAAAAGTATATAAATCAGATTGGAAAAAACATATTGGCATATTCGTTCAATAAGTAGTTGAAAATGGGACGCCTAAATCGGTATGAAGCGAGAAAAGCAAACTTGGAGGAAATAAGCAAATACAAAAGACGGAACGGGCAACTCGAACAATTAATGGAGGATTTGGAAATTGAACATTGGTTCGTGGCTGGTAGACTTGCTGCCCACGTTCACAACTTCGAGCCCCTCATCTTTTATTATGGGACGATACCGCTTCACAATATCGTAGAAGACCTATTCCCCGGAAATGGTGTGCATGTGCCCATAGTGATGCATTCACTGGAAAGAAACTTGTACTTATCCGGCGGAGAGATGCAAGTGTTGTCAATGGAGCTACTGATTGGCCATGTGCTTGCTGGGTTGGACCCTCCATTGCGCAAACGAGCCTTGTTCTTCAGAGACGGCGAATTGCATTGCATAGACTTCAGCTCTATGCAATATTGCGTTAGCAAGTGCTTGGATTAATTTGATATGGAAAAATACTTGGAAAGAGTTCAGAAATGTGCTGAGATTACTATCCCACTGAACACGTGGAGAAAGTTTTATAAAAAAAGGGGATTGAACCATTTGATTTTTGGAATTACTCGTGGTAACTTTTTACCTAAGTCATAAAATGAGTGAATCTCAAGAACGTGATAGTGGTTGGTCATTAACAGAAATAACTCATATGAAAATTAGTATAAATAAATACCAGCCACTTAAGGGTTCGAGTGTTATATCTTTACCAAGGATAGTAAAATTTTAAAAAGCTTGTGATAATATAAAAAAAAACTATATATGTGTGTTATTTATGTGGGTTAGTATATGGCCGTGTACACGAATCTTTATTTATGCAACAGCAAGATCTCTAGACAACGACGAGTGACTACGATGATCGTAGAGCTTCAATGTTGCAAAGAAGACAAGCAACAAGAATGCAACG
Source organism: Drosophila subquinaria (assembly GCA_037043405.1). Taxonomy (NCBI): domain Eukaryota; kingdom Metazoa; phylum Arthropoda; class Insecta; order Diptera; family Drosophilidae; genus Drosophila; species Drosophila subquinaria. The sequence continues at coordinate 142,715 of JBAMBL010000120.1, read as the reverse complement.
AAAACTACCTCAAATTCTGGAAAAAAATCACTTTTAAAATACAAAAGTATATTAATTTTTAAGCACACTACATAAGCCTTTAAAAAGCTTGGTATTTATTTGTGGAGTGCTTAGTAGACAAGCGAGAGTAGCTTCATCCGAATTAACTATGGGCACAATTGATTTAAAGTACAATCATGAATTGAAGAAAATGGTTATTGATAATACTGGACTTAACCGTTACACTGTCGAGCCATATCAAGAGGAGCAGCAAAAGTAAATTGAGGAAGAGTGGACAATCAACGTATTTTCTAATGAATAGCTGACTAATTTTAAAAAGACCATGTTAAGGTAGCTGCGGATTAAATACAAAAAATTTGAATTACTTATGGGTTAAATTTGTTTGATGATGATGTCACATATCTGTGTCGCTCACTATCATTACTGCGGTCGTATAAGGATTTTGAGCAAATGTCAAACCAAAAACAAATCAATTTAAAATAAAATTTAATTTACAAAGTACGTACTGAATATCTCAAATCATCGCAATCATTCTTTTTTGTCATGCTCTCTTCACGTATTCAGTCAGTCACTCTGCTCTCATATGTCATAATACGCTGTTCGTACTTCTGCTTTCTTTCCAACTGTTTTTGCATTTCGTCGTTATGAGCAATTGTTTCAAATAAAAACAGATTTTCAACAAAATTATTTTAATAAAGACAGATACAAATTGTAAATTGTTAATAAGAAAAAAAATGTAATAAATAAAAAATGTTTTTTATAAATTGTTTATTTATTTATTTAATTTCCAAAGTACGTACTGATTATCTCAAATCATCGCAATCATTCTTTTTTGTCATGCTCTCATCACGTATTCAGTCAGTCACTCTGCTCTCATATGTCATAATACGCTGTTCGTACTTCTGCTTGCTTTCCAACTGTTTTTGCATTTCGAACTCACTGAGTAGTCTACACAACGCATTTCTCCATCTCTTATGAAAAAATCTCGTTTGCACACTGCCAAGTCGTAAGCAGCTAGTACATGACCAATGTTTATTTCTATTGGCAATGATGAACTCGTGTCAATGCAAATCAAGTCTATTTTCACTAAATTACCATTACTGAGTTGCAGGTTATTTCTGCTGAGTGCTCGTCTATGTACATGCTCCATAATAAAAGACATCAATGTCTCCGTAGGTCCTTATACAAAAGCTGCGAACCCACCTGCCACGATCCAATATTTTATGCCCAGGAGCTTTAACTTTCACTCCAGCTTGCCTTCTAGTGTATTGTACTTTATCAATTCACCTAGATCAGCTTTCCTCTCTCTGAGAGAATATACCGCAATTTTATATTTTTATTTTCTGACTTAAATACTTTCTACATGTTTTATAGAATAAGTTTATGTGTTCATAAAAACAACTTAATTACGTTAAATTTTAAAAATGTGTTTTTTCCACGTCAATCACATATTATGACTTTGTTGCTACACAGAAAAAAAATCCGGGATATTTAGCCCGAATTCAATCCGAAACGATGTCTGAAGTGAGGTAATCTCGGATTTTCTTAAACCAAGTATGAAATACTTGATTTTTTCAATCCCGAATTCAATCCTGAAATTCTTAAATTCAGGCAAAAACATTTTTTTTTAAAATTTTTTTTATAAATATTTTTTTTAAACATTTTTTATTTATTGTTTTTTTTTAACACTTTTTTTAATGAAGGGAATGTTTGACTGCAAGTGACTGAGGGAATCGAACCCATGTTTTTTTCAAACAGGTCGGCAACTCTAACCACTGAGCCACCGAACCAGTTGAAATGTGAGAGGCCGAGAGAGAATCAAGTAATTTGGGCTTATTTTCCCATTTTCCCGATATAGGCTTGATTGTTCAGCTTAATCCTGGAAACGTACTTAAAAAATGCAGGCTTGAATTAAGTATTTTCGGCTTGATTTTAGAACGGCTTTTTTTTCTGTGTAGGAGAATTGAAAGTTTGATTTCAGCTTTATCTTTGTTTATAATATTATAAGTATTTCTTTCTAATATAAGCCTAAGAGCGTTTTACAATTTTCTTTGAAACAATGTATAGTATGTCATCAGTTGATATGACATGTGATTGAGATGAAAATAACATATTTTTAATATTTAAGTTTTTTGTTTATTTTTATAATCACATGACATTACCCTATGAAAGCAAATGCCAACGATATTTTATAATTGTTAAATAAAAATATTTTGACTTTAAAACATGACTATGCTGAATGGAAAAAAGTAAAATTAAATTTTTTTGCTCACATGTGAAGTGTTTGTCTTGTTTCTACCAAAAGAGTATAATTGCGGGAAAATGAGGCTCTGTAAAAATTAATTTGGATGAGAGCAACTACGAATTTAATTTTTCGGATATCTTGGAAAAAGTTTTATCAAATGTAAGTTAAAAAAAAAAAACAAATAAAAATTAAATAAATACAGTCGAACTTCCCTAACTCGAACTTCTCTAACTCGAATTTTCTCTAACTTGAACAAAATCGAGTGGCAATAGCGTTTACTGAGCAAATTTCGTACAAATCTGCTTCCGTAACTCGAACTTCCATAAGTCGAATTTCTCCATAACTCGAACATAAACATTGGCCCGTGCTTCTGTAAGTCGAATTTTTCGGGAAAATCTCCAATACAGTTGGAATTTTTCTTTCGTTTCTGTTCATCCATTTGTTACCGGCTCATTTGGATATGTAATATCGATGTACAATAAAATATGTTGCATCATCAATTACATAGGCTGGTGAATTAGCTATAGGAAAAATGTTCGAAATGTACTTCTTTGTCAGCGCATCAGTGTATTAAAATTTTTAAAAATGTTTAAAGAAATATTCAAATTAAGGAATTTGAAATTAAACAAAAACAGTTTTCATTATATTAAAAATTGGAAAATTAAGTATGATAACATTTGAATCGAGAACTTCTTCTGGTTACAGCAAAATAAAGAAGAAACCAATTTTTGAGAATATTGACATGTCTTGATCCAACTGGAATCCTTTTTTGTTGAAAATAGCAAGAAACATTTATAATTTTAAATGTATTTATGAATGAATGCATTTGTAGTTTCTTTTAAAAAACTAAAAAAAAAATTCCATAACTCGAAGTCTCCCTAACTCGAACTTTTTTTTTCTTGGATAATGGTGATTTGAGTTAGGAAAGCTCGACTGTATGTATAACTTTTTATGTGAATTTGGGTATTTTCATATAATAGTTATACAAATTTAAGACATAGTTAATTCAATTCATTGATATTTAATTCTAATAAATCCAATTTGGACGCTCAAAATGTTTTCTATATATTCAAAGAACAAGTTTGTAAATTACTACAAGATGTAATCAAAAACATATTAATATTAAATTTAATTTAAAAATATTTTGTAAATATGTTTTAAATGGAGAAAGTGAAACAGGCTTGAAATCAAACGATATAAATGAAGTTATCAATAATTTATGTGATGTCGTCTTTTATTTAAATATCAACCACTTACGGGCTCGAACTATATGTCTTTAAATTTGTATCATTATGTAGAAACTATAACAATATATGTACTGATTACTGAGTAAAGCGGACTTAGAAAAAATAGTAGCAAACAGTTCAACGCACAATGAAACTCAAATTATAATAATTGAATTTAATATAAACATAACTCGAATCACCACTATCCAAAGAAAAGGTTCCAGTCATGGGGTTTTTCGACTTATAGGCTGCGCGCACATTGGATGCTGACAGCGGAGCTTACAGCTGAGCTTATCAGCTCGAAAAAAAACAAACACACTGCTTGTATGAGCGTGCGCACACTGAAAGCTGAGCTTATCTATTAATTTTGTTCTGAACTTTTCAGCTCGCCTATAAGCTCAGCTGTAAGCTCCGCATTCAGCTCGCAGTGTGCGCCCAGCCATAGAGTTATTTTTCTGAAGATTATTAATTTTACTGTAACTCACTTAGCTCGAGTTGATGAGAAATTAGAGTTACAGAAGTTCAAGTTATGGAAGTTCAACTGTATGTGCAAACTTATAAAATGACATTTATTTAAAGCGAAAGGCACAGTCACAAGTTGGAACTCGTTGGTCTCTTAATAATTAAAAACAAAAATAATTAATTTCTTAATAATATTAGCAAATATTAATAATGCATACAATGCCATAATTCCTCACAACAATAATGTTAAATGTGTCAATTTCGATGTACTTATTAACGATTTAACAATTATAAAAGTAAATCTTACATTTGAATTCAAAGATCGAAAGAAAAATGTAGCAAATACCTATCAAAGAAACGAGAGATTTAAACGACATTTTAATAATAATTGATGATGCTTTCAAGAGTTAGTTTCAAATAAAAAAAAGATGGATTGGCGGTATAATTGAATTACCACATGTGATTTATCGATATTTTAATATAAAATATGCAACATGTGAAATAGTAATTAGATGTGAATATTTTAGCAAATATTTAGAAAAAAAAACTAAGAATTATTATCGTGAAAATAATCAAAACTATTTTTTCCCAAATACTGAAACCTATAACAAACCGAAAAAATATATATAGTAACGTAGCTATACAACTAGACACACATACAATCTCAAATAGTAATAGGCAGGCAGAGCCACAGCCAGTGGCAATTCAGCACATTAGCAATCTCTCATAATCTCCTGCACATATAAAACGAATTATACATAAACTCGCACATATGTATGTATAAGAAGCGCTCTTCTTATTATTTTTAATTTTTTGGTACTTTGCGAATACAAGTACGTAAGTATACGACCTCAAACCACTATTAATTCGTACACCCTTTTTTTACTTTAAAGCTATGTAAGTCAAGTGAAATATATTTTGAAAAGTCGTTTAAGTTCCGTTTGAATGATGCAAAACTTTCCTTAACCCATTTAGTACCCATTGAATTTTTTGAGTTAAAAAAAAAGTCAATTTTTTAACTTTTTTCCTCTATTTTTTACAACAAATATTTGGATGCAAAAAAATTCTTCAATCAATTCTAAGAGTGATTGTTAAAAAAAAAATTTCAAAAATCTTTTTGTTAGTATTTTTTGTAATTTTTTGAGATTCCTAAAAATTACTATTTTCACACAAAAAGTGTTTTTTTTTTAGCAAAAAATGGTTAAAGTTGGTTAAAGTTAACATCATCTCCATTTCTAAACTCTTTATGTTCCCTCAAAAAATAATATATATCGGTCCTTATTACTTTAGTCAAGATATCCAGAAAATATTTGTTGTTAGTCTACTCTTCCACTGGTTTTACTGGTTAAGTCTAGGATCATCAATAACAATTTTTCTCATAGTATGATCACAATTTAATTCAATGGTACCCATCGTCGTTTTGAATGAAACTTCTCTCGCCTGTGTACTAAACAGTCCATAAAAACAAATCATTATAGTCTTCATATGGGTCCGCATATGGGTGTTAACCACAGCCACCACGAAAATCCCCGAAGAGCCGCAACCAAAGACCAGAACTAAGTCTCCGGTCAGGCCTCGATCCAACACAATGACACTACCAATTTAAACTTCAAAACAGTTACGGTTTGGTGGCCCCACAAAAATATTGAACATAGTTGTAAGAAATAGAACGCAGACTGGCTTCCCAGGCTGCTATTGGAACATTTTCGACTGGTTGACATTGCGGATCTAATTGCATCTCAGTTTCTGCATACGGTAATTAATATTCGTAAAACTGTCCGTTTTGTTTATCGTTATAAGGAATCTGGTTACTGTTTACATAAACGTTTTAGGCTTGCGTGAAAAACTTGAATGGGTTAAACGGGCGACTGAATTATTGGCTGGGATAAGTGTTTTAGTTATGATCGATATTAGTTTTGGGATAGGGGAATTAATGCCTAAATTTGGACGATTATCATATTTTTTGTCTTTTTCAAAAATTGGATCTTCGTGTAGACCTTCTATCTGACCAATTTGTCGTATTTTCTGTACTGTCTTGCTAAGGTCATTATTTATCTATCTGGGAGTCAACATTGAATTGTATTTTTCATTGTGGTAGCCATTGCTTAAGTATAAAGAATTGTATTATTTTGTTTGCCTTCTTGGGCTAACTTGTTTATTATAATAAGTAGTGCTTTTATCTTCTAGCTCTTTACAGAATAGACGTAGGTTACCTTTGTAGGGTGTAGAGTATTGGCGTTGTAGTAGTTCTTCTAGCGGAGTTTTTGTCTTAAACTCATCGATGAGGGCACCTTTCAGCGTTGTCCATTCGTTGTCGAATCCGAGTTGTGATATTTTTTCGGAATTTCCGATGATTTGCTATTCGATGGCTCCAAAAATTATGGCCTTCTGTCGTGGGTCATTGGTGGGGTATAGGTTCATCAAGTACTCAATTCGTCTGATGTAAGGGCTGAGTCTGCTTAGTTCTCTCGAAAATTTAGGTACTTGGAGTATTTGTCGAAGTAGTTGAGTTAGGGCATCGTTTGTAAGTGTCATGCTTTTTTTTTTTTTTTTTGGTTGAGTTTCAATACGTTGTTTGATTTGAGATTAGGTAGCGATCACACTTCAATTAAGCGGGCTACTGTGTTTAATTCAATATTACTTTGGTGGCGGTCACACCTTGTCTAGCGGGCCACTGATTTTTGTTAACGTACTTCTCAGTATAATGAAACTTACATATGTGCTAAGTGAACTGCACTGTGCACTTGTTGATTAATTAAACTTTAAACTAGTAGCTGTCGCACTGTGTCTAGACGGCCACAAATAGGCCTTTTAATTAATTTAATGCACAGGCTCTTGTGCAGATATCGTATCTTAATAAACAAAATTTTACAGTTAGTTCTTCTAACGGGGTTTGCGTCCTAAACTCATCGATGAGGGCACTTTTTAGCGTTGTCCATTCGTTGTGGAATTCGAGCTGTGATATTTTTACGACATCTCCGTCGATTTGTGATTCGATGGCTCCAAAGATTACGGCCTTCTGTCGTGGGTCATTGGTGGGGTATAAGTTCATCAAGTACTCAATTCGTCTGATAAAAGAGCTGAGTCTGTTTGGTTCTCCAGAAAGTTAAAGTACTTGGCGTATTTGTCGAAGTAGTTGAGTTATGTTGTCGCTTGTTAGTGCCATGTTTTCTGATTTTTATTTGCGTCAAGTTTTATATGTTGTTTGATTTGAGTTATTTAACGGAGATAAGTTAGCGGTCACAATCCAATTAAGTGGGCTATTGTGTTTAACTAAATATTACTTATTTTGGTGGGGGTCACAGATTGTCTAGCGGGTCACTGGTTTTTGTTAACGTACTTCTCAGTATAATGAGACTTGTGCACTTGTTGATTAACTAAACTTCCAACTAGTGGCGGTCACACTTTGACTAGTGGACCACAAATAGGTCTTTTAATTAATTTAATGCACACAGGTTCCTATGCGGATCTCGTATCGTCATAAAAAAAATCGTACCGTTAACCGAATCACTATTTTGCGGCAATTCGCGAGCTCAATTTTACAGAATCACTTGGTCGTACAAGGATTCTTTGTCACTTGATTAAATAGGATCACTGATATTACTTATGACCTTTTGACATCCTACCGGCTGCACCAATGAACTGTTCGACGATTACATATCAATACAAAAATATTGATTTATTTAATTTTATATTCATGTATTTCATTTGACAAAAGTCAGCTTAATACTAACAATACGATTTGTGCTCTGGCCTCAGCAAACCATCAAAGCTCTGCTGGGCTGTTTACATTTGTTTACTCTTTTGGATTCTGTTAATTTACATTTGATAAGCTTTCGAATAGTAATGTGTCTTCGATAAGCTTTTGGAAAGTTTTTTTGCTTATGATGGATCTGTTATATTCTTATGACACTATGTCACTATCACTGCGGACGGCAGTCCACGCTAGTGACGAAAGCAGCACGAAGGGTGCGAAAAGCGACTAGCATATATACACAGGAAGAATGGAGAATTTGCTATGACTGTCCGATCAGGTCAAAATATATACCGATCTAAAGGAATCAATTTAACTTACAAATGTGCATACTAAGACTTTTAGAAACTCACATGGTTCGTGAGATAAACAGGTGTAAGTGGGAGGGGCGAAATTTAAATGATTGGAGCAAATGGGGCCGTTGGAGCATTTTTGACATTTTTTTAACTTTTTACTATTTTAATCAACAGTACGCGTCGAATGACACCTCGATCATCGAAATTCAACCACTGCACTATGGGCGAATAGTCGATTATTCTGGCATAAACTACAATTTTAAAGCTAGAGCTTTCAAATTTGGCATGAAGCTTAGTTGAACTAAAATACAATTTTGAATTTTTTTTTTTGTATTTGGACCACGCCTTAGCTTTCCCCTCCTCACCCGACTATGAGAAAAACATGTAAAATATTTATGTAAAATCCAAATATAAAGCTAAAGACCTGAAATTTGGCACGAATCTTAGATAGGCTAAAGTAGAATTTATGCAAATTTTTGTTTTTTAATTGGATCTTTTCTTCGCCCTCTTTTTCTAACTGACTCAGGAAAAAAGTACAATCTTTTTTTATTCGCTGAAATATTAAGTGAGATATTTTAAACTTCACATGTTTGCTAATTAGACTTTTATAAAATTAAAAATTTTTTTGGAATTATAGTTTGACCATGTGTTCACCTCCATTTCTATCCGATTCCGGAAAATTCTGATTTTTCTACCATATTTTAGCATACTTTTAACCGATGTTGCGCAAAAATGCGCAAAAGAAATTAATAACACTATGTACTAGAGGCTTTAATTAATAACTTGCCATACTTAGTTGCTTGCGCAACTATCGGAATAGAGACATAGCCATTCTATCCGATAGTCAAGCAGCTCTCAATGCACTCAGCAAGGCGAAGATAACGTCTAAAGTAGTGCATGAGGTGCGGAAGAAGCTAAACCAACTGGGATCACATAATAGGATAACCCTAAGATGGATCCCAGGACACAGGGCTTTAGCAGGAAACGAGGCAGCTGACAGACTAGCCAGAATGGGCGCATGCAGGCCCCTAATAGGTCCTGAACCGTTTTGTGGGATTGGAAGACACACAATCCGGGAATACCTACGAAAAGAGGAGAGGCGACTTCAGCAGTCGCACTGGAAGGAGACAACAGGTCTCAGACAAGCTAAATACCTCCTAGGTAGCTACAACCCAAAGCGGTTTAAGCAAGTAATCACATTGGGAAAGAATAGACTCAGAATACTCACCGGTCTTTTGACCGGGCATTGCAAACTGAGAAGTCACCTATCAAAGTTAGGAATAGTAAGCAGTGGAACCTGCCGGTTCTGCAATTGCGAGGAGGAATCCTCGATGCACATACTAGCAGAATGCACTGCTCTATGTAGACGTAGATGTCGTTTTCTAGGGAAACATGTCCTACCGAAGGAGGACATAGCAGACCTCAACCCGGTAAAAATTCTGGACTTCGTGCGAGAACTAGGGTTGACGGACGAGCTATAGGCTCAGAAGGGGGCACAATAGATCCAAAGGGTCGCAGTGCAGTTTTCCCTATTACAATAATAATAGTTGCTTGCGCCATCATGCACTTTATAAGTATGACTCCACGGAAAATAACTGCATTTCATATTTTTTTGCTAAAAATACATTTAACAAAACCGTCGACAAGAATAACTAGACACAAATTTTAATACATATTACATCAAATAATCATTTTATATACCGTGAGCATCATATTCCATATTCAACTTGTATTCTTTATTAAAGCTTTGCTTTTTAAATTACGCTTGAAACACAATGAACTAACTGGCAAATTTTCAAAAGCATGTGCTTTTACAAAACAGCTGACTTTAGAGAGTTGCCACAAGAGAAGAGTTGTCGCATAGCCCGAAAAAGAATATGTTTTAATCTAACTGAAGTGTTAACATTCAATAAATAAAGTCACATTTTGAAAATACTACCATCAATTTTTCGACTTTATGCCAGAAAAATCGTCAAATCGCCCAATGTGCACTGGTTCAATAGATAATAATTTTTGAAATTTTAAGTGTTCTTCCGAAAATGAGATGAAAAGTCAGTCCACTTTTTTTGTTTGTTTGTTTGTTTGTCTGTTTGTTTGAATCAAATCGTTGATTTAGCTTAAAAGTTTAAATGAGGACTTGTTTCCGATCAAAAATCTAAAAACTTTTGTTCTACGACTTTTTTGAAAAATCGCTAGTTTAGCGGGAAATCGCTAAAAGCCCGCTAATATACCCCACAATTCGTAATTCTCATTCGCTTCGCTTTATCCATTTATTTGTTTATTTTTCCCCGTTTAAATCTGTTTTTTATTCGTAATCTTTGTGAAATAAGATTCAGTGGCTTTTTTGTTACATCGGTTGTGTTTCAAGAAAGTTTTAAGTTAATACTACATACATAATTATAATTTCATTAAATTGTGTTTAAATACAACAACAAATTGCAGCCCAAACAATCTGTTTTTTTGTGCATTTTACATTGCCGCCTGCTGATATTTTGTTTTTGTATTTTCACTTTGTGCTTGTGCGTTGCGTTCTTTCGCGTTCTAACGTCGCTCTTATCGTGCTCTCTCTATTTTTTTCCTCTCAGCGTGCCCCAGCCGGAAATTCAGGCATGTGGTGAACGAATTCTATACGGCCGCTGTACAGAGCGTTTCAGTTTTAAGTTGCACATCCCTGATTCTGCAAACTTTCATTAGCGCGCTCTGTAGTCAGAATCGATCGTCTCTAAATGTGAAATCCCCGCAGCAAATTCCGCTATGAGTTCGCTCGTTTGCTTGAGTTTCTCATAGTGTTTGGTTGTACAAGACGCTGCTTAGAATCGTTTGCGTCGTGGTAAAAGTTCCCTGCAACAAAGTCCGCTACGAACTCGAACGTTTTAGTGAGTTTCTGCTGCAGAGAACGCTGCACAGAATTGTTTCTGAGCTGTGCGAAATACATGCAGCAAACTTTGCTATGAGTTCGCTCGTTTGCTTGAGTTTGACATTGCGTTCTGCTGTAGAGAACACTGCTTGGATTTTTTCTTTGTTTCTTTGTTTGTATTCACTTTTGTGGGGTTGTCATAGGGTTTTGCAGCAGCTATTGCAGTGTACAAAAAAACTCGATCAGCTACATTTTGTATGGGTTGCAACCCTTTTTGTGTGTATTTCTTGCAGTTTTTCTTTTGCGTTTTAGTTAACTCATTTTCGGCCGCTGTTCGACTAGTCAAACATTTTTAATTTTCAGACCGTTTTTTTATGTTAACCAATGTATTCAAATCCAAATGGAAAATTAAGAAAATTATAAAATCCAAAAAATGTTTACTCTGGGAACCCCATATTTAAAAATTAAAAATTTATTTTTAGTTTTATTTTAAAAAATATTCAAGTTTAAAAAAATGTGAATTTTAATTTGATTTTTAACCTCATATTCGGTTTTAGAAGGTCCAAATTAGCCTAGAAATGTGGTTTTTAATGAAAAACTCACTACTTTTTGTATCGCGGCCGAAAATGGGTTAAGTGTCAGCTCGTGTTGCGTAAACAACATAAGTGAAGCGGTAAGTTAAATATATTTATTGCGTATGTTAGTATAATTTACAAATAAAACACAATTAATATATTACAGTCTACCACATTCGGCAGTGCTACTGTTTTGTATATACACACAAGCCAGGTAAGTAAAATACAAAACACATAAAATACCACATTTGTAATAATTGTTTGTTTTTTTCTTTCTTTTCAGTGCTCTTATATATCTAAATTAGTTTAAGTAATTGTAAGAATGTAATAAATGAATGTAAATAATTGTTTAAATAAAATTATTAAATCAAAATATGTATAAACATTTTCTTTCTACTGCCGTGCTTGACACACTTCTCCTACCCATTATCTGTAGAAACAAGTATTCAATTGCACTCCCGGCGGCTTCCCAATGGTAAATTTGTCGCAGAAAACTGTACAGAATTCATACAGCGCGCTCACAGTTCTGCGCGCCGAGTTCGTGTAAAACCCTCATTCGCTTTTATACATGCGTGGCCAAAATTCTCTGTAGGAAATTTAGAAAACCAAGCGGCAGACTCCGCTACGAAGTCGAACGTTTTAGTGAGTTCTTCATAAGATTCGTCTGCGTACTTTTCTGTATGCGTATTTCTGCTGTATAAAAATTCTAGTTGGAATTCTGGCTGGTTCTAGTATGGCTACCCCACCCCTTATGAGCGGCAAATCTGCACGGCAGTAGAAATAAAATGTTTATACATATTTTTAATTAATAATTTTATTTAAACATTGATTTACATTCTTTTATTACATTTTTTCAGTAACTTTAACTAATTTAGATATATAAAAACACTGAAAAGAAAGAAAAAACAAACAATAATTACAAATGTGGTATTTTATGTGTTTTGTATTTCACTTACCTGGACTGTGTGTATATTCAAAACAGTAGCACTGCCGAATGTGGTAGACTGTAATATATTAATTGTGTTTTATTTGTAAATTATATTAAAATACGCAATAAATATATTTAACTTACCGCTTCAGTTATGTTGTTTACGCAACACGAGCTAACACTTAACTAAAACGCAAAAGAAAAACTGCAAGAAATACACACAAAAAGGGTTGCAACACATACAAAATGTAGCTGATCTAGTTTTTTTGTACACTGCAACAACTGCTGCAAAACCTTATGACAACCCTACAAAAGTGAATACAAACAAAGAAACAAAGAAAAATCCAAGCAGCGTTCTCTGCAGCTGAACGCAATGTCAAACTCAAGCAAACGAGCGAACTCATAGCGGAGTTTGCTGCATGTATTTCGCACAGCTCAGAAACAATTCTGTGCAGCGTTCTCTGCAGCAGAACGCTATGACAAACTCACTAAAACGTTCGAGTTCGTAGTGGACTTTGTTGCAGGGAACTTTTACCACGAAGCAAACGATTCTAGAGGACTTTGCTGCGGGGATTTCACACTTAGAGACGATCGATTCTGACTACAGAGCGCGCTAATGAAAGTTTGCAGAACCAGGGATGTGCAACTTAAATCTGAAGAGTTCTGTACAGCGGCCGTATAGAATTCGTTCACCACATGACTGAATTCCCGTCTGGGATATGTTATATTGCTACTCCCCCTGCATGACTTTCACGATCGGACCTATACAAATTATACCCATCACATAAAACCAAAACATCACGAAGTTGATGGACGAACCAAGTTTCAGACACACATATAACATCTACCTTTGACTTCACAAACAGATATGTACCTGAACTCCTCAATTTTACCTGCAAGACTTTGAGCGTTTATGTGGCATATATTAAGCCCATTTCTTTGTTTTGCAAGAACCCTAATCAAAGTGCTACTATTCGCTTTGTTTGACCTTATATTGTCAAAGAAATTGAATTGAATTAAAGAAGTATCGCGCGCAACATAAGAGAGACAAGTATATTTATATATCTTATTATAAGAGAGTTATTAAGAGATATTACAAAATAATTAAAGCTATTAAAGCCTATACGTGACAAAGAGAAATCAAGACTAACAACATAGAGAACATAAATAACACACAAATAAATATACCAGCTTTTAGTTGCGAAAGCTCTGCTCCAACTCTTTCGTTGCCGTCACATTCTGCTGGTGAAGAGCGTTTTCAGTGTGCAATGCCGAAAGCTCATTCATGTCGCTGATGCAAAAGATGTTATCGCTCCCAACCTCTCTCACAAGAACAAGAGAGCGTCGTATGAATACTGCCGTAAGCAGCTTCTGCTTCTTGAGCTTAATTGCTGCTTTGAATATTTCGATATGAGCTTTCGTTAATTTCTCATTTAAGCATAGTACGCTCTAGCCGAAAATATTTTTGCAAGGCCAAAACTCCATATAAAAAAAAGGGTTGCAAACATGCTCGAAATTATTTTGTAAGGCCATTTCTAAACGTATGTACGCTGTACCTAAATATGGGCAGCTCAGAATATTTTCTGGCGTTTTACAACACTATTTGGTTAACAGATGGCAGCTATATTCTGACCTTTCAAAACATCGATTGAATCGTTGTTTTGACTAGTCGAAATCTATTAACAACAATGGCGGGAAAAAATATGCAGCAAAATAAGACCCGAATTGATGTCTTCGAAAATGAGGAACGAATAAGGTTAATTGAAGAGGTGAGAGATAGGCCTTTAATATGGGATTTGACTGATAAAAAGCATTTTGATGCGACTTTTATCAAAAGTGCATGGGAAAGTATTGCAGAGGCCGTTTATCCAAAAATAATGGCATTGGTCGCTGCTACTTCACTGATCAAGTCCATTTGGTCCATTTTGTCACTTTGATTATTTGAAATTGTATTTACTTGTTTGTTGTAAACAGCTGACGCAACAGTGTGACCACAGCAGCAAAGGAACAACAATCTCTCAACTTTTTAGTGATTTTTGGTATTTTGCTGTCACACTGAATTCTGTAAGGCCCGACCTCAAAACATCGAACATTTCGAACGTCCAAAATGTTTTCAGCTAGAGCGTACTACGCTTTACGTAAAAAGGCACATGTGAATCGAAGCCGATCAGCTTTAAGCTCAGTTGTTGTTTGTGCTCGCGTCGATATGCCCCAATTTGCCTTAAAATGGTAATTTTTTCCCGAACATTGTCTAATTTTATGATAATTACCGGATCAACGTCGATCTAGTGTGCCTAATATTAGAATTTTACTTGTTCATCTTTAATATTTTCCCTTACTTATTTTTCTGTATTCGTTATATTATTTTCTATTATAATGGATGTCTGTTATAAGGTTGTCAAAAAAGTCTTGCGGTATTTTTATTGAATTTTCAATTGTTCATAAAATTTGTTATAATAATGCGATTTAAGTCAAATATGCGCCGTTTTGTTCGATGACGAGTTCGCAACGAGATGCCAACTTCATAATGCCCCTCTTATAGAAGCTCGCTTCCCTATTGTCAAAAAACTCGGAGAGCCAATTTTCACAGGACTCTCTTGTGGCCAACTTCCGACTACCAAGCTCGTTCGCCATGGACAGAAATAGGTGGTAATCACTTGGTGCGAGATCCGGACTATACGGTGGATGCAAAAGAACCTCCCATCCGAGCTCCCGGAGCTTCTGGCGCGTCACCAAAGATGTGTGTGGCCTGGCGTTGTCCTGATGGAAGACAATTCGGCCTCTGTTGATCAAAGATGGCCTCTTCTGCATGAGTGCTGCATTCAAGCGGTCCAGTTGTTGGCAGTACAGGTCCGAATTAAGCGTTTGGCCATAGGGGAGCAGCTCATAGTGGATGATTCCCTGCCAATCCCACCAAACACACAGGCATCTTTGATCACCTCTGCACCAGAACGAAAACGTTGAAACCATCGTTGTGCGGTGGAAATGGAAACTGTATCGGGTCCATAAACTGCACAAATTTTAGTGGCAGCATGAGATGCATTTTTGCCTTTATCGTAGTAGTACTGTAAAATATGCCGTATTTTCTCCTTATTTTGCTCCATGTTTGCGACGCTATAACTCACGAACGACTAAAAACAAACAACAATAAATCAAACACGTGTTAGCGCGTGAAAAGAGCTTTCCAAAAAGCTCTAGCGTGAACCGATGCGACGAATACAACTAGAACTACGCGCTTACAAAGACAAGCTTGCGGAAATACCGCAAGACTTTTTTGACAACCTTATATAATAAAAATTGTCAAGTACGAGCAAACGTTAAGATGGGTTTTGTTTGTTGCTGGCTGTATGATAATGTTTCACATGAAAAATGTGCTGGCCTTAACGGCCGAATTGTTGATTTGATTCAAGCCAAATCTGGTTTAAAATGGACTTGTGAATCATGTAGGGATGTCGAAAGGGACATGATGGAGCTCATGAGGCAGACTAAGAGAGGCTTTGGGAATCTTTTCAGCCAGTTTAAAACGCTGTTTGATAGCTTCTCAGCTTTGGATGCCAATTTTAAGGGCATGATCCTCTTGAATGAGTCTCCAAAGCGAACAAAGGCCAATTTTAGACTGTCCTTTGGTCCAAATGAACTTTCAGTTCCTACATTTTCACCGGTTGTGTCTGCTGCTGCTCTTATTAGTCCTTCGTCCCAATCTCCTCAAACGACTGTCAGTACGGAAAACATTGCGTTGTCTATGGATGTGTTTCCTCCTGACATCGTAGAAATTTCCGATTCGGTTAATATCAGCGCGGTTGTTGCCGAGCAACATGCCAGCGCTGATATACAAACTGATCCAAACGGTCATTCAACAAGCGCAGTATCTGCTGATGTTGTTAAAAAGACCCTTGTAGGTGTTCCACCAAAAAAACAAATTTTTGTTTCTAGGCTTTCCCCTGATACTACATCTGATGATGTTGTGGCTTTTATTCAGGCCAAATCTGGTGTTCCACCAAAAAAAAAAAAAAATTTTTTTTTCTAGGCTTTTCCCTGTTACTACATCTGATGATGTTATGGCTTTTATTCAGGCCAAATCTGATGCCAAAATTTCGTTGGAAAAATTTAAATTTTTATATCTACGGGAGATATCGTCGTTTAAAATAAGTGTTCTGGTCAATCACTTCAACGAAATTTGCTGTAAAGAATTCCGGCCCGATCACCTAATAGTAAAGGAATACAGTGTGGAAAAGAAAAATCGGACTCCGATTCTATTGCCATCATCTTCTTCCATACCTACTAGACCTGTTCAACCTCAGGTACTTTCTAATAGCTCAAAAGACTAACATCCTCCCTCTCTTTGGGCTATCAGAATGTAAGAGGGCTTCGTAGTAAACTTAGTAATCTTTATCTAAATAGCCTGTCTTTTCAATTTAATGTCATTGCTTTTTCAAAAACCCGACATTCATAATTCTGAAATTCTTTCTAATAAATTCTCCATTTGTAGAAAAGATCGTACGCCACGAATTGGTGGTCGTGCGCATATTGCTATTGATGCTAATTTATCTTCGGAAGTAGTAATAACCAATAGTTCTATTGATATTGAATTTGTTGCTGTCAGAATGAGTATGTCCAGGCTCCTAATTTTTGTAATGAGCCTACAAAGAGAGCTCGTCAATTTCGAAAAACCGATTTTTCAAAGCCTCCTTAACTCTCATTACAGACTGACTGGTCCCGGCTATATGGGTGCAGCGATTTGGATAGTGCAGTCTCCTAGTAAACTCCTTACTTGATTTATGTGTTCCCTTATGTGTACTATGCAGGTCTGATAAACCTGTTTGGTATACGAGGGAGTTAACTAGCTTGAAAAATAGAAAATCAAGAATGTACAGGGTTGCCCATATTCGACGGACCCATGTTTTTTTTAAAAAAATCAAAGAAAAAAATAAAAATTTGGCGGTTGGCAATCTTAATCATTTAATTTGTTCCAAGTAGATTTGTTAACATCAATTTTTGAATATGATATCTCTCAAATGGCCGCCTCTGGCGTTGATGGCGTATTAACCCATTAAGTACCCTTCGAAAATTTCGAACTTATGTAAAACCTACTTTTCAAAACTTTTTTCCTCGATTTTTCACATAAAATATTTTGATGCAAAAAAATTCTTGGATTAATTCTAAGAGTAACTGCAAAATAAAAATTTCAAAAATATTTTTGCTAGTATTTTTTAAAATGTTTTGAAAGTCCTAAAAATGACAATTTTTACCCATTTTTCCTCATTTTCATGCAAAAAGTGCCTTTTTTGCAGTTTTCAAAAAATTCTAAAAAATACTAGCAAAAATATTTTTGAAAGAATTTTTTTGCATCAAAATATTTTTTGTGAAAAATCGAGGAAAAAAGTTTTGAAAAGTAGGTTTTACATAAGTTCGAAATTTTCAAAGGGTACTTAATGGGTTAATACGCCATCAACGCCAGAGGCGGCCATTTGAGAGATATCATATTCAAAAATTGATGTAAACAAATCTACTTGGAACAAATTAAATGATTAAGACTGCCAACCGCCAAATTTTTATTTTTCTTTGATTTTTTTAAAAAAAACATGGGTCCGTCGAATATGGGCAACCCTGTATAAGAAGTTCAAGAAAACTGGCTTTTTCTTAGTTCTTTCTCGTGATCTGATTGCACGATCCAACTTTTCTGTTCTTTATACCCAATGCTATGAAGATGATCTTGAAAGATTCATATTGCAGTTTCGAAGTGATCCTAAAAAGTTTTATACGTTTGTTAATTCCAAACGTAGATAATCAACACTTCTATCAACCGTGGTTTTTGAAAAAAAGACCGCGGATGCTGATCAGGCTATCGCCGATTTATTCGCTCTAATTGTTCTAATCGTGTTAATGTTTCTAATTGCATTTTTGGACCTTTAATTACGGAAATCTCGCTTTTAAGTGATCTAAAGGCCGTAAAACCGGTATATTCACCGGGACCTGATGGAGACCAGGATGCGTTCTTCAGTACTGCGCTGAAGGTCTTTTGAAACCCCTGTATAACTCATTTAAACTGTCTGTTGAGTTATGCCCTTTCCCAAAAGTTTGGAAAGAATCATTTATTATTTCTCTCCTTAAGATAGGAAAAAAGTCTAATGTCTGTAACTATAGAGGTATTTCTAAGTTGTCTGCTATTCGTAAGGCTTTTGAGAAAATGATAGCTTCTCAGCTACAATATCTTTGTAGATCTTTTATTTCACCCTACCAGCATGGGTTTGTGAAATATAGATCTACTACCACTAGCTTATTGGAATTCACAACGTTTGTTATACATTGTTTTCGAAATAAAATGCAAACTGATGTCATTTACACTGATTTTAGTAAAGCTTTTGATTCCGTTAATCACAATCTTTTATTGCGTAAACTCCATCTTTTAGGTTTTTCCAATAACCAAATTCTGTGGATTTCAAGCTACCTAAATTTTAGAGCCTAAGAAGTCAAGTTAGCTAAAACTTACTTCTGTTTTTTTTTAATGGTTTAGTTTCTAAACCGGTTCAAGTTTATTATGGAGTTCCACAGAGAAGTCATCTGGGCCCCTTGCTTTTTACGCTTTTATAAATGATTAGCCTTCTGTTATAAATCACTCTCGGGTTCTCAAGTACGCTGATGACGTTAAGCTTTGTATGTCGGCCACTGACAATCTTCTTGGTGTCAGGCTGCAAACTGATCTTGACAGTTTTTAGACATGGAGTAAAGTAAATTTCTTAAATCTTAATTGTAGTAAATGTAAAGTTTTGTCTTTTAGTAGGCGAACTCCGTTTGAGTTTAATTATGTTCTTAATTGTAAACCGCTTGAACGTATTATGTCGGTTACTGATTTGGGTATTCTTCTGGATCCTAAGCTGAAGTTTGACAAGCACATTGCATCTATTGCTAATCGAGCATTTGGCGTCTTGAGTTTCATAAAGCGTTGGTCGAAAGAATTTGACGATCCCTATATTACTAAACTACTTTATACTTCACTTGTCAGACCTATTCTGGAATATGGATCTTGTATATGGAGTCTCCAATATAAGATTCATCAGGACAGAATAGAATCTGTACAAAAACAATTTTTACTCTTTGCCCTCCGGGGTCTGAACTGGAAAACTAACATTCGTTTGCCTCCTTATCGTAGTAGACTTTTACTAATTAATATTCCCTCTCTTTCTGATCGGAGAACAATGCTTGGTGTAGTCTTTCTACACAAACTAATTATTGGTGAAATTGATTCATCTGAATTAATTAGCCAAATTAGTTTTGCTGTCCCGATCAGAACTTCTAGAAATTTTTTACCTCTTTCTCTTCAATCCTGTGTTGCTAACTATGCTATTCATAACCCTTTCCGAGTACTTTGCTGTAATTATAACAATCTTTCTCAACTTATAACTAATTCTTCTTCTGTACAATCTCTGAATACTTCAATTATTTCTTACTTATCTAGCTTATAGTTAATTTATGGTTTTGTTTTTTGTTGTTTTACACAATGTTTGTCTGTCTTTGTCTCTTTGTCCGCGCGTCAACAAGCCCGTGCTTGGTGTGGTTTGAGCCACTTGAATGTACTGCTCGTTTAGTACATCAACGTAAAAATATAATAAAAAAAAATAAAAATAAAACAAGATCCAAACCATAAAAGCTACAGATATAATCTATCTGGGGTGCCACAGAAATCTCTTTCATCTGAAAAATGACGTAAATTTCATACAAATGTACGTCAAATTCAGGTGAAAGAGATTTCTGTGGCACCCCAGTATATATCGTTGGAAAGGTATTCTGAAGGGCTTTTAGGCATGCCTTCAGCTACAGGTGAACTAAGGTTTTTTTTCCCACATTTTGGCGGTTTTTGAGAAAACGGCGCTAACGATTTTTTTTAGTTTTCAATATGTTGTAACACTTCGTTCAATAATGTGAGTGACTGACACATAGATGGCGGCACTTTTATATTAAGTTTTACACATAAATTATTTTTAAATAAAATGTTTGTCACTCGGCACTGCGGAAATTAGAAATATTTATTAGTTATGAAGAATTTAGCGCAATGTGCCGGGGGTCAAATACTTTATTTTAAAATAATTTATATGTATGTAAAACTTAATATTATTCGACACAAAATTGGATATCAGAAATTTTGGGACATGAACACGTTTTCGTCACTAGATTTTTACCTCGTAAAGAGGTTATATACTTTATAGCAGGGGTGCCCATCGCGTATGCACACGACGCACTTTTGTTTTTGTTTTGCACATAGGATATGGGAAGTGTGTGAGAATACACATTGGTAAGCTTCTGGCGCACATTGGCAAATTACACAAAAAATTTTGCACATTACGCTTTCGGCCGTCTTTCGTTGCTTGCAAAACAAAAACAATTGCATTGCATCGTTTTGCTTTTGTTAATCCGAATGTATTTTGTTGTTGTCTTATCGTTTGGTGTACACCATGAAAAAACAAGTTTACTTCGTTGTGAAAAGTGTGACGCGTGTGTTTTTTTTTTGAAGAAACATGTTTTTTTTTTCTGTGTACACATTGAAATTAAAAAAATTATCGTTTCATGTGTGCGTTTCATTTCAATTTCTTTTTACCATTTTTAATAGCCAGAGGTTATAAAAACAAACAACACTAACAATGTTCCTTGTACCACCACCAGTTAAACCAGTTCTGGATTTGTCAGAGCATCACCTGAAGCCAGCTCAAGGACAAATTAGGCAAGTGTCCAGTTTGATGGTCATTTACCCACCCGGATCCACCGATTTACGTAAAATCAAAAAAACTTAAGCAGCCTCACAGTAAAAACACGCGGCCTAATTGCATAGTTCGACCGATTGCTGCTATGGCAGCTATATGATATCGTGGTCCGATTAACCAAATTTGTTCTGAATGTATAAGACTACCCCAGATTCATAATATGTCAGATTGGTTGAAATTGAACTACTATATCATATAGATGCCATAGCAGCAATCGGTCGAGCTATGCAATTATGCCGCGTGTTTTTATTGTCAGGGTGCATTAGTCTTTTGATTTTACGTAAAACTGTATATCGGGGTGGGTACAAAACCATAAACGAGGTGTGTTCAAAGGAAAAGGTGAATTTTGAATTTATTTGAAAAGTACTTATTTTTTCATTAATATCTATTTTGTCCCCTTTAAAGTAAACGCCCTCGGGTATAATACACTTGTGCCAACGCTTTTTCCAATCCTCGAAGCACTTATGAAAACCGCTTTTCGGTATGGCCTTCAGCTTGATCTTCGATTCTGATTTGATCTCACCAATTGTGCCAAAACGCTTTCCTTTCATTGGTGTCTTCAATCAAAAACTTGGCTAACCTTTTCGGTTGTCAAAAACAAACTACTAATCGAAATTTGCTGTTAATGTTACTATATGATAAACATAACATATGTGTCCGATTATAACAAAATTAAAATAACGATAATCGAAAAATCGAACCGCGAAAATTCAAAATTCACCTTTTCCTTTGAACACACCTCGTATATTTATTTAGAGAAATGAATATAGAAGCGTTATTAAGTTAGTGTACTGCTAGACAGTTCTAGATAAGAAAGTTATCGTCTTCCAAAGTTCAATGCTTATGATTCACACCGAAAAAAAAAAAAATTTCTTTTAAACTTTTTGACTTCAATTTTAAAATATAAAAACCTTAAAAATGAAACAAAAAATATGAAAAATTGTAAAAAATATGGTTTAGGTGCCATAATAATTTTTTTTCACAAATTTCAACTTAGATAGCCAATAAGGACTTATGGCCGTGGCCCTTTTCTTTAACACTAGTTTCATAGTTTGAAGAGTTATCTATCATATGGGCATTTCCACAGAAATGTCAACCGAGGCCAAAAACGTAAGATTGATCAAAAACTCACATCTTGTGAA
This sequence comes from Drosophila subquinaria, assembly GCA_037043405.1. Taxonomy (NCBI): domain Eukaryota; kingdom Metazoa; phylum Arthropoda; class Insecta; order Diptera; family Drosophilidae; genus Drosophila; species Drosophila subquinaria. The sequence continues at coordinate 120,474 of JBAMBL010000120.1, read as the reverse complement.
ATTTTCTTCCAAAAATGTATTCAACTTATTTATTTAAGCAGTATACGCTAGAAGAAATTCAATTGGATAAACATATAGATTCTACATTGAAATGAATTGACTTTTTCTATATTTTGGCTCATTTTCTTAAAAATTAATTTCCAAAATGGACCGTTTGTATTTTAACGATTACACTAAGTTAGAGAGTAGGATTGTAACATAAACCATTTTAATACATAGAAATATATTGAAAGTTTAATTTAAAACAAGTTTTTCGGTTTGTTTCGATTTATAATTTAAAGAAAGAGAGACAGAAACAATAGAAATATGTTGTGGAACAAAATGTCGCGTGCGACAGTGATTTAAATCAAATTAAGAAAAATCTGCTTAGTATTTTTAAATCAAACAAAAAACATTTTTAAGATAAATGAATGCATTACATTTTAAAATAAGTATATTGCATCAAAATATTCGTTCACGTTTTGCCGTAAAAATTACTTCTATTTGAGTCGCGTGCGAATGCCTTGGTTTTTTGAGATTATCTTGAAAACGAACAATCGCCCAAAATCAAACTATTGCACAAATAAAAGTTCTAAGTAAGACCTATGAGTTTCCCCTTTTGTCACAACAAAATAATATTTTGGCATATGTTTTATTTCACTCAGTTTAAATTATTATGAGCGATGGCCCCACTGTGCAGTCCAGGAGTTTCTTAATACTCAAATATTCGTCACCCCAAAAGAGTGATCCCTGAGATATCTCTGTTTATGATACAGCAGAAAGCTCCATCCCCAGAAGCTCACAGCCGAGATTTGTTAAGCGCTGTCAAAACATTTAACATTTAGTCGAGTTTTTATCGTACTCCGCTCCGTTCAACTTGATTATGTTTGCTATTTAATAAAGCTATTTTTTTTATTCAATTATTCAAACGAAACTTCGTGTAAATTACACGTTATCATTTTCACTTACATATACATATATAAAAAGTTAGTTTTTAGAAATAAATGGACTTGAGCTTAGGGTATTCTTTAGTCGGTAGTTGTCCACTATGAAATTTTCATTTGTTCTATTTAGACATATTGGAAAGCAAAGAAAATTGCGGAAGTTAACGCATGCTCGATAGAAACCGTTGCAAATATTGGTTCCCTTCCAATCCGCTGCTCGTAACTTGGTCGTGAAATGCGAGCTCATTTCTAATTTGAATGCCAAGTTCGGCGAACGTTGAGTCTTGTGAAAATTTTGTGCTCAGCTTGGTGTGAAGCCGTATAAATATTTGAATTGACAATAATAAAGCAGTCCGCGCTCGTTACTTTCGTAACAAATTCCATTCATAACTAAATCAATACAAATATAATAATAAAGATGGAAAAGTTACATGAATATCAAGGGGTAACTGGTCGATTTCATCAATGGAGAGACAATATAAGAGAAAAGTACAGTAAGAATCAAGAAAATTCAACCAGCTTTTTGGAAAAAGTCAAAAGTACCGCCAGGGATCAACTGAAAGGAAACGCAAGTGCAAATGCGGATTATTCACATATTTATAGGTTAGTCCTACCTATACAAATTTAATTCTCAAATACAGTTAATTTGTTTACAAGTGTACACAATAGAGTGGATCAATTTGTTTGGGTATAAAAAGAGGTGAAACTAAAACTGGAATCTTACAAAAATAATAAGAAAATATACTCAGAAACAATTGGTCTAAAACCAAATCCAAACTCCCTCTGACAAGCATAAGGTTGTCAGTTTAAGATGTTTTAATAACTGCTTACTTAAAAAATAAACACATTTTTTTACTAATTAACACGCTTTTTCATGTTACAAATTTGTGCATTTTTTGTCAAAATTTTTTTTGAAGTGTTAAAAAGCTCGTTCAAAAGTTACAGATTTTTTCCGCCTTCTTTTCTTCTTTCAAAACAAAGTCGAATCAAAAAAAAATTAGTTAAAAACAAAAATATTATTGCAAATGTGTTTTTTTTTTGTATATTTTAATAAGACCACATGTTTTTTTTTTAACCACCTCAACTAAAATCTATGCTTCTCAGCGGGAGCTAGGATTTGATTAAACAACCAAATTCTTTTAGAATTTGAGAAAACAAAATATTCCTCCCCAATACACAATTTTATTCAGATACGTCATTTTGGAATTTTCCTATTCGATTGTATAACATTTACTACGACTCGTTCACATATTTCAGTAGAAACTTTAAATCTAGTTTATTTTGTAATAAATTAAAGCTTAAGAGCAGTGGTGTCCAAAAGGACACCATAACTATATGAAATACAAATCCGATTTTAATCAAACTTAGTCAGAATATATAAGACCATGCCAAACATATATTCTGTGAATTTGGTTGAGATACCTCCAGAAACATATATCTGTGTTTAATAGGGCTTATAAGTTTCTAACATGGCTAATGCGTCTCAGCTGTTTCTCAGCTGATGCTGACCAAGAAAATTTTTCTTTGTAATGTCGGTTATGTCTCATTCTCTGTGTTGCATAAGTGCATTTGCAATGTAATCTTATTCTCTAAGAGTAGCTTTTGAAATCAATGTTAAGAGGACTAGAGTACGAAATATATTTTTTTTTTTAATTTTTGTCATCTATTAGGATAATGGAACGGACTGCCTCCCTTTGACGGACCTAATAATGTTTGTACACAAACCATTGTGTTTTTTGTTAGGTAATTCTCGTTAAATACTGATGAGAGGTATTTCTTAGTCTAGCTTTCTCGATTAAAACGCTTCCACTTGTTTTCATTAGCCTGATAAGTATTTATTTAGCTAAAAAATAAAGTTTTATCAATGTACGAGACTTTGTAGCAGATAAAACGAGACGACCCACATCTAAATCAAAATCGATTTTAAGCTGAAAAGTTTTAACCAGCTTAGTAAACAATTCAAAGCACAATATGCCAAATGAAACTACCATGCTTGCAGTTTATTTAATAAAATACTTTAAAAAATCCGAAATTGGCCATATCCGACCAGGGTATTGCATTTTTTGTAAATAATCAAATTTTATTTGCATTTTTTGTAAATAATCAAATTTTATTAAGATTGGAAAATCTATTCAAATGTAGCTAATAATGTAGGTAACAATTTTTGCCATTGCTTAGCTATATTTAAAAAATGCTTAAAAAATTTTATTGACATACCGGTGAAACATTTCTAATTCCAAATCAAACAAATCTAATACTATTATAAGTGCAATAAATGCTGCTTTAAAATCGTTTCAAATTACTTTCCAGTTTATTTTATGGTCTTGGAAAGCATAAAGTCCGACGAGCGCAATAATGGGACTTAAAATAATTGAATTCACGTTCTTTTATAACCCTTGATTTATTGAAATGCGTAAATCCTTTAATATCGGTAACCCGCTGAGAATCTAGCAGACAGCGCTTTAGAATGATTTTTCTTTTTATTTGCAGACACAAAACCCGAGCAGAACTAATCCGAGTATCCGCTGCAGTGATGGGCATTGAGTTTTCATATGCGGCAGAAACAGCTTTTGTGTCCCCAACCTTGCTTAAAATCGGCGTGGAGCATCAGCACATGACATTGGTATGGGCATTGTCGCCTTTGGTTGGATTCTTTCTTTGCCCCATACTGGGCTCGTTTTCAGATCGTTGCAAATTAAATATTGGACGTCGACGTCCATTTATAATTCTTTTATCAATAGGAGTTTTTCTAGGTAATTATGAATATAAAATAGCATACGAATACGATTTCTATTTCGACATTATTTAACAAAACTGAGTATTCTCCAAACGTGAAAATGTTTTCCTTAACAGATGAGCTAACTGGTTAAATTTAAGCAACAAGTTAGGTAAAACTCCGTTCTGGTAAATATTGTCGAAGGTAAAAAACACTTGAACATCTGAATAATAAATTGTAATTATTTAGGACTGATTTTGGTTCCAAATGGGGAAAACTTGGGATATTGGTTCGGGGATGTGGATCCACATTTGCAAGCTGCTGCAATGAATACGACGTACAATATAACGTATAATTATTTGAACATAATTCCTCACAAAACGACGGCTTCACAATCTACAAATGTGGTTTATTCGAAGACCTCGCATCCTTGGGGGATTTTTTTTACTGTGCTAGGCACCGTTCTTCTCGATTTTGATGCAGACGCCTGTCAAAGTCCATCTAGAGCATACCTGTTGGATGTGTGCATTCCAGAAGATCATGCCAAAGGACTTTCTACATTCACCATAATGGCTGGCCTAGGAGGCTTCTTTGGATATTCCATGGGTGGCTTGAACTGGGATGAAACAGAAATCGGTATGTTGACATCAATCTAAGATTTATAAAAAATAAAATACTCACGTAAGTTCTGTAGGGAGACGCCTAGGCGGACATGTAAAGGCTGTTTTTACGATAATTACTTTTATTTTTATCGCCTGTGTGAGCTTTACAATAACCAGTTTTACTGAAATCCCACTATGGGTGCTATCAAATTCGATATCGAAAATGGAACCAAATGAAAAATCCGAATTGGAAAACGCTACCACAAATTATGGAGCTATGAAAAATGATGATGACTATAAAAACAATGAAAGTAACGTTGAGGTGAGTTTATGTTTTAATTTCAAATCTATCTGGTAGAGAGTCACGCTCTGGTAAAAGTTTCCGACATGTCAGATTTTGAACTTTTAATATGAAAAGAATAATGGGTTCGTTCACCATGCCTTGCTAAAAAGCCATACATAAATGTTCCATCCCCGTCAATTGTATCCAAAATATGAGGGCCCCTCCGCGCAACCCTAAACATGTTCTTATCTTGCTGTAATCGCAATTATGAAATGTTTTATCTGCGGCAAGCTGAAATCCCCACTCTGCAAGTATTATATTCGCGCTTGACGCAGCAGATATGTATTCTATGTCAAAAAACGCCGATTTTTATTGACTATAACATTTTGAAGTTTTGTATTGATTTAAGGTGTGGATTTTTTTCAAATTGGCAGTATGTTAGCAAAAATAACTTAATAAGTTAAATTTATGCCTAAAAGTTTTTCCAACTATATTTAAAACATTTGGGCAAATCTCGCGTGTCACACGTAACATTCGTACGTTTTTGTAGATAAAAATGCAAATTTTTTTAGGCTTTTAAAAGATATGCCAACTTTTATATAGTGTTAAGAGGGATTTAGTGTACTTTCAAATGACAGTAAAAATGAATTCGTTTTAGATATAATTGTTCATAATGTGGTATAGCGCTTGCAACACAAAATCGAAGTTACTTTTAAATTTTCAATTTCATTTGTAATTTTTACCGAATTATTTGTAACAAAGCAACCAAAATACAATATCTTAAAGAATACTGAAAGCAATTGAATTCAGAGATATCTTCTTTGGAATCAAAAAAGTTTATAGTTTTTTAGCAAGCTTCGCAAAGCCATGTGTCGCACAGAACGTAGCGCATGCAACATTTCGTCTTTCTTTTTTTTTAAGTTATATATCGAAAGCAGCTTAAGAAACTTGTTTTAAATTAAGCATTCAATATATTTCAATGTATTAAAATGGTTCATATTACAATTTGACTATCTTACTTTATATAATCGTTAGAATACAAACTGTCCATTTTGGAAGTACATTTTTAAGATGATGGCCAAAAATATATAAAAAGTGAATTTAGCGATTTTCCGCTAAGCTAGCGGTTTTTTAAAAAAAGTTGTAAAACAAAAGTTTCTAGTTTTATGATAGGGAATAGATTTACATGTATACATTTAAGATATTCCAACGTCTTGATACAAACAGACATAGTGACTTTTCATTTCATTTTCGGAAGGCGACTATAATATTCAAAGCTAATAATCTATTGAACCAGTGGTCGGATTTTGGTGATCGATGTGTCGTTTGACGCGGACTTTTTATAAGAATAGAAAAAAATGTACTTAACGGCCCCATTTGCTCCAATCATTTATATTTTGCCCCACATACTTACACCCGCTTATCACACGAAACAGGTGAGTTTCAAAAAGTCTTAGTATGCACATTTGATAGCTATACCTTTCGATCGGTATATAACGCGATCTGATCGGCCAGTCGTAGCAGATTTTCCATCATTTCTGGATATATTGCTAATCGCCTTTCGCACCCTTTGTGATGCTTTCGTCACTAGCGTTAAATGCCAGAGTAGTAGGCTGAATATCATAAAATTTTCTTAGTACGCCCTCTGTGCTTTCAAATGATTGGTTTATGTGCTCAGTTTAATCGTTTAGTTATAATGTTGCATTTTTTATTTTATTTTATGCATCTACTTTTATAAAGACAACTCTGGCGGCACCGGAACAAGTTTTTGCAAATAAGGAGAATATTGGTGAAACCTCATTCACAGAAAATCAAGAGCCTTTGATGCACCGAATTGAGTCCGCAACGGAATTCCCTACGCCTCAGAATAGCGAGGAAGTCCAGTCCTTATCGCATTATTTACTTTCTATCGTATATATGCCCTACTCCCTGCGCATAGTTTGTCTTACAAACCTCTTCTGCTGGATGGCGCACGTTTGCTACTCACTCTATTTCACCGACTTTGTGGGGGAAGCGGTCTTTAATGGTGATCCAAGAGCAATGGAAGGAACAATACCACAACGAAGATACGAAGAGGGTGTTCGCTTCGGATGCTGGGGTATGGCGATGTATTCCCTATCCTGTGCATGTTACTCACTGGTTATAGATAAGCTTATCCAACGATTTAGGTATTATTTACAATTATACGTGTTGAAGAAATGAAATATTTATTTTTCCATTTTATAAAGGGCAAAATCTGTATACGTTGGAGGACTTCTCTTCTATTGTGTTGGAATGACACTAATGGCGTTAACCCGAGCTAAATTCAGTGTCATTATGTTTAGTTGGACGGCAGGTGTAATGTACTCGACGCTCTTTACCATGCCTTATTTGCTGGTGGCACATTACCATTCCGTAGACACAGTAAGTAGCAAACAGATTAGAAAATTTAATTACTTGGGATCTATAACCACCTATAAAGACAGCAAAAGTAAGTTTTTATGTGCACTGATCTTTTAATTAGATGTTTCTGATTATTACAAAGTGGTATGAAGGAATTAAAAAGGAACTCTTTATTTCTAGAAATCAAAAAAAAAAAAACATTTTTTTATGGTGGTTTGTTTGTTAATGGCCGAGCCAAACCAGTTATTTCCTCCTTGTGCCCCTTGCCTTTATTAATTCTTGTAAGAAAAAGAGTTCTTTCCATGGCTAATAAAGTGAGCTACGCAGTCGTTTTGTCAATAATTTTCTTTTATTTAAGATTAAAGCCATATTCAAGAATATTTAATATATTTAAAAAAAAAATGTGTATACCAAGTGTAAGTGTAAGTGCGGACAAATTAAGATTTTTTTAACGACACTACTTATCATTATTTTTTAAACAGGATTGATATGGTCATATTCCGCTTAATTTTTTGTTTTGAATATTTCTTGTTTATTCTGCAAAATCGTCTTTAATTTTTTGTAACGTCCGTGACGAAACTTTCAGCTTGCTTAATTTTTTTCTAAAACAGTAAGGCTTTAGTCCTTTAATAAGCTTAAAACTACTCCCAAATAACTACATTATCCAGAAAATTGGGTTTAAATTAACCGATCTGTTCGGGAGCTGTATCAGTTTTAGCATGAAAATATGCGTGCATATGTAATGTCCGCAACGCCCATATGCGTTAGTTGTATTATTAGTGGGATTCCGGTAAACGTTTTTGATTTGCTTTTGATTATTTTTAACCAAATCGAAATCATTTGACGGAACGACCCTTTTTGCACACTGATTATTTTTTGATTTCGTGAACAGCTGACAGCCTGGGCGAACAGCTAATTGACAACTAAAATGTATAAAAAAATGGGCATAATTGCACAAAATGCCGAAAGAAAGTCATCGAATATGTTTTTATTGAATATTCGTAGATTTACAATGTAAACAAACACCAACTGTCACACAGCTGTTCGAAAGCAAATCAAAATGAAAAAAAAATCAGTCTCAGAGCTGATTTTTCGAAATCAATTAGTAAGACCACATTTCCCTGATTTGCTCTGGGCACACTGAAAATATTGTATGGAGCAGCTGTGAACAGCTGACTGCAAAATCAATATCAAATCAAAAGCAAATCAAAAACGTTTACCGGAATCCCACTATTATATCCCAAAAAAGAATGAAATAATAATGCTAACATGATTTATCTTTAATTTTCAGTTTGAAGTTGACGGAAGCGGTTGCGCAAAACTGGGATCTGGAGTACGGGGTTTAGGTACCGACGTCGCCATTGTCAGCAGCATGGTTTTCTTAGCCCAATTCATTCTATCAATGTGTATGGGTACAATTGTTAAACTTGCTGGAACAACAACAGCTGTTATCAGCACTGCCAGTTTTTTAAGTTTCTGCGGTGCTTTGTCGGCAACAAAAATTGTTTATTTAGATCTATAAAACCCTTACTGATAACATAATATCTATTATTAAAAACACTTGTCGTTTGTTGATTACTGATGAAAATAAACCAATTTCATATCTGTAAGTTAACCTGCATTTATTACCTGGATACAAAATTAAATTAAAATCAGAAAAGCCATATTAAAAATTGCACCTGTCATATCATGTGATGATATGTTGATATGTGGTCGTGGCTAAATTCTCAAGCTGAGTCACCTGCACATATACAAAGTACATTTTTCGTTAAGTGTGGTATCTTAAAATCGATCCAAACTTGAGGGTGATTACAAATTTACTCCCGTATTCCATTTTTATTTTCAGATTGAAGCGACACGTCTACTCCTTTTTTCAATCTTTAGCAGAAAAGATTATCGGAAATGTTTTAAGGAAGCAGATCATTTCTGCTTTGAAACTTTTGACACATGTCCTGACTTTGCTCGCCGTCATTCCAGGTTGCAACAAAATCTGAATATAGTAAGGCACGAGCCTATAAAGTACCCGTTACTTATTTAAATAAATTTAAAATATTTTTTATTGCTTTTCGCGATTTGCGGAGGCGGTAAGGGGCGTGGCAAAAATATGAAAAAAAAACTTGATCGACGCACAGTGTAAGATTTTGCCAATCTAGGGGGACTTAATTCAATAGCAGTCGTAGTTTTAAAGCTATCGACTTGAAATTTGGAATGAATATTCGAATACCCCCAAAGAAATTTTTGGACTAAAAATTAAGGTGGGCGTGGCATTTTAAAGGGCGTAAAGTTCGGAAAAATCATAAATTTTTCATATTTTTAGCACACAAACCGCAATAAAAAAAAAACAAATTTTTTTATCAAAAAAGTATCAGGTTAGTATTTTTTGTTTTAATTTTAGCCAATTAAAAAATATTTTTTTAAAATTAATAAAGAAAAAAAAGATTTTTTTTTTTCAAATTGATTACTTTTCTTAAATTCTCATGCTTTTGCTTGTAGCTTAAAAATTATTGGCCGAATAAATTTAAAAATGATTTTATTTTAAAGATAATATATTTATTTAGAGAAAAAAAATATTTTCATATTTTTAACAATTTTTCAAATTAAAAAAAAAAACAACAAAAAGTTGTTAAAAGGGCTGGGCGAAATTATTTTTTGCAAATTTTTTCAAAATTGAACTTGAATCTTAACTTTCTTCACTAGATTGACCATAAGATAAAAAATGGACGGTTTGAGGTTCAAGGCGGGACATCAATCCTATAATAAACGCCTTTTATTGTGCCCTGAAGCCAACGTGCATAATTGGTCATAAATCTGGATGTATCTCTCCTAGATTTACTCTAAAAATGTAATGTAAAATGTTATTCCTGATCCTGATTCAGAATGATTTTCTTCAAACGATGTATGTTCTGGATGATTAGAATACGATAGAGTACAGTTAGTTTTTTTCCATCAAAAATAGAATATTGTGAAAAATTTACTTACTTTTTGGCACTTATTTCCAACAAATAATAAAAATTTTCTAGGTCACTTATAAAGAACCTTTATATTGCTAAAAATCAATTATGCTCCAAAAATGATAGAAAAAATAAAAATTAACTGCTCACAGTGACCAAACGATCTAATTGAAAAGACGAAACTTTTTTAACTGCTGGTCGTTGTCCGATGCAATTTTGCATGCATTTCAAATGCACCGGTTTAAGAACCGTTATTTTGTGAACAAAAATTTTTTGTTTTGTTTTGTGCTTGTTTTCGTAACATTTGAACATTTCTAAATTGACTTCTAAAAGCTCATTGACCTTAAAAAACATTTTTTTTTTCAATTAAGTCCCCCTAGATTGGCAAAATCTTACACTGTGCGACGTGCGCTTTATTTAAGTCTGTGTGCCAAATTTAGTTGCTCTAGCCCTTTTAGTCTCTGAGATTTACCCTTTTACTTATTTTTTAAGAAACAAGTATAATTAATATAAAATCGAAAACATTGTTCATGCGTTCATAAATTAAAGGGAGTATACACGAATAAAATTAAAACAATAAGATAGTGCCATTCAATTCTACTTCCATTTTGGGGCCAGTGAAAATATTAAAAAATATATAAAAAGACAAGGTGATAGGATAGGATACACAAGGTGATAGGATGACAGAGTGGTTAACCCTGTTTCGACGATGCTTGTTCGCCGTTTTTATAATTTTTAGTAGTTTGTGCAATCTTTCTTTCCAAGTAAAAGCTAGAAAAAAGTGAAATGAAATTATTTTTCCTAAAAATGTATAAATGAAATAAATAAAAAAATTTTTGTTTTATTGACCTTTCTACTTGGTAGTAAGTGAGTTTTAGCTCACTTGAGGTCTAGTAATGTCGATATGACACTTTATTAACAAACAACACACTTTGGTGTACATGCAAATTGTATATCTACAACCTACGGTATGTCGCATCCCAAAAGTTTTTTGACTGTAACAACGTGTTACCTTTATAAAAATCGTTAGGCTATATGTTTGGTAAAATAAAATTCTTTTTAATTTTGTTTAAAAAATAGGAGTGGAAGCATCGCTGGTTCGACAAGCCCAAAATAACCTCTTATTACTAAGCAGCGATGAAAAAACGATCACAGAATTGTAGGAAAAACAAAATCACACGAGGGCCGTGGTAAATGAAAAAAATTTCATTTTCTCTGCTCTCATCTTGCTCTCAGTTTTTTAGCTACCGCTACAAAGCCGTAGGGCATATAATTTCGTTTTTTTGCTATAACTATAGCATAGTTTTTGACGCGACAAAACTCCTAGCAGAGCAGAGCAAATCCTTTTTTTTGTCGACTATGTTCAAATCGAGAGCGGTAGCGAGATCAATTCGAAATACTGCGGAGTAGCGTAGCATTTTCAAATCCTGGTTGTATCAAACTGAAAATATGTTATATTTCATTGAGCCAAAGTCAAAGCATTCTGTGTTTGTTTTTATTCCAGTTACTTAAGGCCCTATTCTCTTTCAGCAAAAAATTTTTTTCTACTTTTTTTTTGCATTTATTTATAGCTTGGGTAGTTGTGAATATGCCCCTAAAAGGATTTTTAGAAATTCGAAATACTTAAGGAGATACGGCCATTTTTATCCAGCAATGTTAATATTAATGCATGTGAAGTCAAAACTTTAAACGCGTTTATCTCGAAACCACGTTTTTCGAGCTGGCGGCCACGATTCCGCCAGTTCTACTGAACCGATTTGGATGAAACAAAGTTTAATCGACGTAGAATTGTCATCATTCTGGCCCGTAGTAAAATAAAAATTTTGCGATTTTTTTTACTATTTTTTTTTTACACTAAACTACAAAAAAATGGGTCCAAATTGAAATTTTTTTTTTGAATGGCCGCCATTTTGTCAAAAAAAATCGCAAAATTTTTATTTTACTACGGGCCAGAATTACATCTATACTGATTATAACCCCGTTTTTTTTTTTCATTTCCGACGCTCCGGAGACCCGGAATCGTGGCCGCCGTGACGACACCTTTTTTTTGCACCACCAACTTTGAAGTCTCATTACTTTTTGAACAGCCCTCGTATCGCGGCGAAAAAAATTTTTTTATTTTCTTTCATTCATTACTAATTCAATAAAAAAAAACAAAATTCAAATATCTTTTTGCGTTTTCAAATGAGAATTTTTTCAAAAAAGGTCCAAAAACAGGAAGCTGAAGGAGAATAGGGCCTTAATATAATTAATAATATAATTAAAAGGGTATATGGTATTCGATGAAATGTGTGTAACAGGAAGAAGAAAGCATCTCCGACCCTATTAAGTGGGTCAAATAATTTTAAAAATAACATATCTGTTCTTAAAAAGGATTAACCGGAAGCACTGTTCGGAAGACTCAAGAGCGTATCATTTATTTGATAAACATAAAATAACAATTATCATAGCCAGTAATGTTACTACACTGCCGATCAACTGAATAGGTTCATGATTGCCGTGGTAGGAATTGGGCTGTAATTCCTAAACCAGTGTTCCGATTTACATGAAATTTTTTTTCTATAATTCTTTGATCCTTTAATAATTAGATGCCAAAGTATGATTTTCATCAACTTACTGATGAAATCGGATGCAGTTCCAGCAATATGTCACCTGTCCGCCGCAGGGGTCGCGTGTTTTACTCCGTTTTTAATATTTTTGTCATATTCGGCATTGTTTCTTCAAAAGTTACTCACAACATTTTGGCTCCGACCAATTTTTTTAACGATTTGGATATGACCAAGACCACTTTTGTGATGGGCCTGGATTTGGCCTCTTTCGAACTCGGACAAATGATATTCACGACATATTTTTCATTTAACATAAATAAAATATATTAAATTACAAGTTTACAAACAAATTTTGTCGATTTATCGCGAAATTTCATCACAAAATGAAACTTCATTCAGCTGAACCTATTCAGTTGAACGAAAAATAAAGCACTAATTTTGTTACTCTTTCAGACAAAAAAATAAATAAGCAATAAATACACTAGTTTACAGCCAAAATGCAAAGTGAATCAAAGTACTTTTTTCTTATGGACTTTGGTCCCCTAAACTCGGAAATGGCATTTAAAATTTTTTTTATGGAACCGTTTTCGAAATATTCAAAATTTTTTGAATTTTCGAGGTTACTCCAACACTTTTGAGTATATTTCCATTTGTACTTATCCGATTTGGCCAAGCAAGCATTTACACTAAAGGTAAGGTAATTCTCTTCAACTTTCTTTCATACAGTATTAAGATCGGCTCAGCAGTTCAGGTGCTAGCGATTTTAAAATGGTCGAAAATGGGCGTTTTTTGTGATTTTTTGAGCTCGAAAGCTAGCATATCGTCCTGGAAAAAATATAAATCACAAAGATAAAATTTTTAATAAAGGTTTCACGTAAAGCCGATACTGTTCTGAAGAAAATAAGGTATTGTTCAAGCAATAAACGCACTTGTGATGTGCAAGGGCGTCGGCAGGTTAACATAGCTGTTAACATCGCTGTTAACATAAAAAAAGAAAAAAACGTGACAATCTAAAAACACTTTAATATATACTACTTCGCCATCTGTCGATGGATTTGCATGAACAATACCTTATTTTCTTCAGAACAGTATCGGCTTTACGTGAAACCTTTATTAAAAATTTTATCTTTGTGATTTATATTTTTTCCAGGACGATATGCTAGCTTTCGAGCTCAAAAAATCACAAAAAACGCCCATTTTCGAGCATTTTAAAATCGCTAGCACCTGAACTGCTGAGCCGATCTTAATACTGTATGAAAGAAAGTTGAAGAAAATTACCTTACCTTTAGTGTTAATGCTTGTTTGGCCAAATCGGATAAGTACAAATGGAAATATACTCAAAAGTGTTGGAGTAACCTCGAAAATTCAAAAAATTTTGAATATTTCGAAAACGGTTCCATAAAAAAAATTTTAAATGGCATTATCGAGTTTAGGGGACCAAAGTCCATAAGAAAAAAGTACTTTGAAGTACTTTGCAAAAAGAAATTTTAATTTTGTAAACTAGTGATATTAAGTTGATGAAAATCATACTTTGGCATCTAATTATTAAAGGATCAAAGAATTATAGAAAAAAAATTTCATGTAAATCGGAACACTGGTTTAGGAATTACAGCCCAATTCCTACCACGGCAATCATGAACCTATTCAGTTGATCGGCAGTGTATATAAAAAAAAAAGAATAATGCTTACCTGCTCAGTACATTATATAAGAAATGATTGATACATATTTCCCAAACTATTTATTTGTTTACTTATTATATCAAGCTAAAAATTATTTATTTGACACCAGTAATTAAAAGTTATATTATATTTTAAAATGAACTTATTTTAGCAAACTTTCGGTTACAAGCATTTAAGAATTAGTTAGTTTTATAGATTTTAACTGCTGTGTCCGAGAAATTATATATGTAGATTGCCAAGCTGAGTGCATAGAGTGTGGTCAACTGGTCGAATGCTTTGCTATAGTCAAGTTGTGACCATCTCTTGTCGAATATAATATTATAGTATAGCATATAAATATACCTTCTCTGCTAGCTCCTGCATTTTACCTGTCATTTATTGTGACCCTTCACATGCCACAAAAGGGCTTTAATAAATAAATATAACTTATCAAAAAAAAAATATATGTATATATAAATATACCCAAATCCCAATCTAACCTGAAAATGTGAGGCAGTTATACATACATAAGAAAAGAGGTAAAGTTTCTTCATCATATTTATTTGCATATTTTAGTAGAAAATTTAGTTTTGAAAAGAATGCTCGAATGTTTAATTAAAAGCTCCCACAAATGGCAAGAAGTTGAGTTAAAATCGAAGACGCGTTCTGAATTTCAATATATACGTATTCATTTATCATGCTTTAGTATTCATCACCTTCATCAACTTCGGCCGTGGAGTCTATTCCCACCTCTTCGTAGTCCTTTTCGAGTGCGGCCAAGTCCTCGCGAGCCTCAGAGAATTCACCCTCCTCCATGCCTTCTCCAACGTACCAATGGACAAATGCGCGTTTGGCGTACATTAGATCAAACTTATGATCCAAACGAGCCCAGGCTTCAGCAATAGCCGTCGTGTTGGACAACATGCACACAGCACGTTGAACCTTGGCTAAGTCTCCACCTGGCACCACGGTGGGTGGTTGGTAATTAATACCGACCTTAAAACCGGTTGGACACCAGTCAACGAATTGGATGGAGCGCTTTGTCTTGATTGTTGCTATTGCTGCATTAACATCTTTGGGTACAACATCGCCTCGATAGAGCATACAGCATGCCATGTATTTTCCATGTCTTGGATCACACTTGACCATCTGGTTGGCGGGCTCGAAGCAGGCATTCGTTATTTCCGCGACAGTTAGTTGCTCATGATAAGCTTTTTCAACGGAAATTACTGGCGCATATGTGGCAAGAGGAAAATGAATGCGTGGGTAGGGAACCAAATTGGTTTGGAATTCAGTTAAATCTACATTGAGTGCTCCGTCGAAGCGCAACGAAGCTGTTATGGAGGAAACAATTTGCCCAATTAAACGATTTAGGTTCATGTAGGTGGGTCGCTCAATGTCCAAATTGCGACGGCAGATGTCGTATATGGCCTCATTGTCAACCATAAATGCACAATCGGAGTGTTCCAGAGTGGTATGGGTGGTCAAAATCGAATTGTATGGCTCAACCACAGCTGTCGAAACCTAAGAAATTCGTTATTGATCAATATGTTCTAATTTCTATTATGTTTTAAATTTAAGTTTGCTTTCCTTAAGCTTAAGAAAAGATTTCTTATCGATTATATACCGGATTCATGGTACCTCATGTGAATTCCAAATACATTTGTAAGATTTATGAGAACAAAGGCAACAAAAAATCAAGTAAAAAAATTTAAATATAAGAATGGAAAAAGTGTAAACAAGATCTACATATGCCAAAGATGACTAAAAACATTCAGTTAAAAAAAAATTAAAAATTTCTTATTAAAAATCACGCGATTACTTTTTTTCTATATCAATATTTTGGCTACTTTCAGTTTACTCATTGTAACATTTTCTAATCTGGGCATCCAAGTTTATATTTTAAAACTTCAAATTTCATATTTGGAATTCTTAGTAACACTTTTCACAGTTCTTATAGGAAATCAGACTTTAAGAAAGCACCAAGTAGTTTTTGTTACACTGAAAGTAATATAAGTACGTACTTGTGGTGCTGGATAAATTGAGAACTCCAGCTTAGACTTCTTGCCATAATCAACTGATAGTCGCTCCATAAGCAAGGAGGTAAATCCGGAGCCGGTTCCACCGCCGAATGAGTGAAATACTAAGAATCCTTGAAGACCCGTGCACTGATCAGCCAGCTTACGTATCCGATCTAGTACAATGTCCACAATTTCCTTGCCGATAGTATAGTGACCACGGGCATAATTGTTAGCAGCATCCTCTTTGCCGGTGATCAGCTGTTCCGGATGGAACAATTGCCGGTATGTTCCAGTGCGCACCTCATCAACAACCGTAGGCTCCAAGTCAACAAATACGGCTCGGGGCACATGTTTGCCGGCGCTTGTTTCACTAAAGAAGGTATTGAAGGAGTCGTCGCCACCGCCAATAGTTTTGTCCGAGGGCATATGACCATCTGGCTGGATTCCATGCTCCAAGCAGTACAGCTCCCAGCAAGCGTTACCAATCTGAACGCCGGCCTGTCCTATGTGAACTGAAATACACTCCCTCTAAAAAGCGAAAGACATTAACATACTTGCATAAATATATATGGGCGTATTCTGTTTATATATGCTCAACAGACCGTGTAGTGCGCTGCTTTAAATTGTATTTGAGTCCAAAACATTTTTAAGTTACTCTGTAGAAATCGTTATTATTATTTTTTTTTTGTTTGCCAAAAAACCGAAAGAGGCGCATATCATCTGGAACTAAATCAATATACGTATGCATTCTACTCTTAGAAAAAATGAAGATTACCGTACTTAAACATGAAATATTCTGCAAACAATCTTAAAAGTTGGCTGGGTCGAAGTTTCCAAAGGTGACAACAAAAACCGTATTTTTAGTTCGCAATTTGCCTTCCCGGAAATCTTATACTAAAATTGTCCTGGAATACTATAACTACGTTTAAGAAATAGTTTTAGTCTGTAAAAGATCGAATCATACTACTCAAAAAATGAAGTTGATTATGTATGTCTTAAGTTAATTCATTAATCCTTTATTTATTTATTATTATTTATTCAGAATTATTCAACTTTACGCAATTACAGTAGATTTACTTGATTAATATCAATAAGTAGAGCAATCTTTTTCCTGGACATTTTATTTTATTTAAATATTAATTATCAGCAGATTACCCAATATGGATCTGTACACATATGTATTTGTACAAATGAGAATGGAACTGGACATACTCGGTATTTTTTTTTTGTCGGAACATTATATATCATGGAGCGATCTATAAACAAGAAATAACTGAGCTGTCATTCGAAACTAATTTTTGTCTCAGAGCAACTAAATTATTATTATCGATCTATAAATGTAACTTCTTTAAGATCGTTAAAAAAAAAGCAAAATGGGCAATAGTTTGCAAAATGCAGTAACAAATCTGCTCGAATAATTACAAAAGAATATTTAATTATATTATATGTACTCTTCTTGTGCATAAGTAATATTTATCGGGTATAATGAATTGAAGTTATGAGAACCCGAGATCCTCGTAGCCTTCATGAGATTACCGAAATCTCTACTATATAAATATAACATACATATGTGTATAAATCTTTGCTATAACACATCAATATCCTAAGGAATCTTCTAACAATTAACTCACCATATTTATTGAATATCCCAACTTTTGTTTGTAATGAAACACAGCTGAATATCGACTAACCGAAGCTGCGATTGTACCAGCTATTTATAGGCGACGCATTTCTGAAACGGGCAAGTCTTGAGCGCGCATAAGCCCATATATGTGGACGAGGGATGTTAAGAGACTTGGCGTAAATTCTGTTAGATATGTACAGTGAACCACAAATGTCTTCATACAGCATAAATTTGTCAAATTTGCGTATAATAAAGATGTTTTGATGCGGATTTCTTATATTAATCTTTTATTCAATTAAATCCCGTTCTAGTGATGCAAAAATTTCTTTAACCCATTAAGTACCCATCGAAAATTTTGAATTTGAAAAAAAGTCAATTTTTTAACTTTTTCCCTCGATTTTTTCCAAAAAATAGTTTGATGCAGAAAACTTCTTCTAACAATTCTAAGAGTGACTGCAAAAAAAATTTTTCTAAAATATTTTTCTTGTATTTTTTATCATTATTTGAAAACTGGAAAAAAAGCCACTTTTTGTGTGAAAAGTAGGAAAAAGGGGATAAAATCGTCATTTTTAGGATTTTAATGGAATAAAAGATTAATATAAGAAATCCGCATCAAAACATCTTTATTATAGGCAAATTTGACAAATTTATGCTGTATGAAGACATTAGTGGTTCACTGTATGCTTTATATGCTTTCAAATTTGTATTTAGTAAAAGCGACGCAACAGAGACTGACATCTATTGGAACACACATCTAGGATGTACTTCTTGAAATTGGCAATTAAAGTGCACTTGGAATTTAATATGATTTATGGAATTTAAAAGACTTTGGGGGAAGAGCATTCAAACTACATACCATATGTACCATATTTAGAGATTGTTACGCACTCACAAAGGCAGAAATGCATTTATATTTTACTAACGTATGCGGAATGAAATACGAACAACTGTTGTAATACAAATAAAAAATGTATTTCAAGTCCGACCAACTTCAATTTTTGATATGATTTTAATTAGACTATAAGCTATTTTACAAAAAGTATTCATGACCATAGCGATCTGCCTTCCTTATATTTTCGGTTACCTTGCGAATATCCTCCTGAATTCCCTTTGTACCCATTTTAGCAAGCTCTCTTTTGATTTTTAATAACAAACAGTCGATGTTTTTTGGCTTATATTCCTTACTCTAAACATTTCTTTTCATATTTGACCAAAACTTTTCCATGGGCTTTAACTGAGGCACATTTTAAGGGTTTTGCAGCTTAGGCAGGAAATCAGTGATCAAGTGGTCAAGAGCCTTCAGAGTTGTTCTGGCTTAATGAGCAGACGCTAAGTCGGGAAAAACATTGTACTATCATTCTCATAATACTTATCAATAAATTTTTTAAGCGCCGGAAGACAATTGTCCTTGTAATTTTGCGAATTCAAAGCCAATCCTGCCTTAAAAAAGACAGGATCGCTGTTTCCACGCTCGCTTATGACCAGCCACAATAAAACCTTTGTTTATGTTATTTGAGTTACATTCTCAGGTGCTTAAATATTAGGAAGCCTTAAGTAATATTTCGGAGTCCACTCATGACCCTCCAATGTGAAAAACGTCTCATTATCCATTATCCAAATCTTTAAACTGCTCGCAGAAAACAAATTTCTGGAAAGCGCACGTAGCCGAAGTTTAATTGTCTCTCTCTGTACTTCTGTGACTTAAGGAACGGTTTATTTTATAACATATCATCACTCCAATGTCTTTTAAATACTTTTTCACCGTTTTGTCGTTCACTTTGTATTTTTTGGCAAACGCACGATTCGATTTATATGTGCGACCCACAATTTCAGCCTATTATTTGGCTCTAACTTAAGACTACTGTAATGGAAATTTTTTTCCGGATCCAGGGGCTCTTTCCATTTTTTTTGCATTCTAAACATCCGAAATTATCTTATAAATAAAAGTTTCCTTGAAGCCCATAGCAGAAAAGTATTGAAAAATTTAATTTTTCGGCTAAGATTGGTTATTTGCGCAATATGTGCAAATCAATTTTCGACGGTCTGCTGTGCTCAGAGACATTACCGCGACTGTGCATTATCTAGAAATCTAATTTTTGATGCTATGCATGCTAAAATAGTACCATTAATTATAGTGAGTTTTGTTTTGCGCTGTCGATTATGGGAACTTATTGAAAACATGTTCAATTTTGTTCGTATTTCATTCCGCATACGTTAATAATGAAACTGGACCTTTTCCTCATATCCTCACAACTACAGATGTCAAGGATTTGTAACATTTCATTGGCAAAGGTCAGCAATGTTTGCTTTGCTCCTCTGACTGAGTATGTACTTGTTTTTATACCCGTTACTCGTAAAGTACAATATATTGGTATCCGAAGGCGGAGTTCAGACTTTGGAATACGGAAAAAAGCACGTTTTGGAACAAACATGGAAATTAAAAAAGACATTTAAAGAAAGTATCCTCAAATATGGCAAATACATTTAGGACACTTCTGGCCAACAGAAGATACGACACAGTAAATTTGAAAGAAACTTTTTATATTCTTAAATACTCTTCTTTAACCTTATTAGAAACCAATTCTTTGATTTTACTACCTGAAAATATAAAAAGATAGTTTAACATATTTTGCTCACTGCATAAGTTGGGATTAAAACTTTTCGTGGCGCAAGCTGAAAAATACTTATGATGCTTTCAAAAGCTCTTTGCTATGTAAACAGCGATTTTAAAATTAAAATATAAAAAAAGGGGCTCAGTACCTTCTTGCTTCGCTCGCCTATTTCCGGCACGCTTGGTTCGGGATGAGGTGCGCCTAGATTCGAGTGTAGTCATTAATTAATAGCTCATTAACTATACAAATAATAACTATTTTCAATTACTTTTTTTGTATATAAAAAATAAATATTTATTAACGTATGCGGAGTGAAATACGAACAACTGTTGTAATACAAATAAAAAATGTATTTCAAGTCCGACCAACTTAAATTTTTGACATGTTTTTAATTAGACTATAAGCTATTTTACAAAAAATATTCATGACCATAGCGATCTGCCTTCCTCATATTTGCGGGTACCTTGTTCCTTACCTTATTCCCTTTGTACCCATTTTAGCAAGCTCTCTTTTGATTTTTAATATCAAACAGTCGATGTTTTGTGGCTTATATTCCTTACTCCAAACATTTCTTTTCATATTTGACCAAAACTTTTCCATGGGCTTTAACTGAGGCACGTTTGGAGGGTTTTGCAGCTTAGGCAGGAAATCAGTGATCAAGTGGTCAAGAGCCTTCAGAGTTGTTCTGGCATAATGAGCAGACGCTAAGTCGGGAAAAACACCGTAATATCATTCTCATAAAACTTATCAATAAATTTTTTAAGCGCCGGAAGACAATTGTCCTTGTAATTTTGCGATTTCAAAGCCAATCCTGCCTTAAAAAAGACAGGATCGCTGTTTCCACGCTCGCTTATGACCAGCCACAATAAAACCTTTGTTTATGTTATCTGAGTTACATTCTCAGGTGTTTAAATATTAGGAAGCCTAAAGTAATAGTTCGGAGTCCACTCATGACCCTCCAATGTAAAAAACGTCTCATTATCCATAATGCAAATCTTTAAACTGCTCGCAGAAAACAAATTTCTAGAAAGCGCACGTAGCCGAAGTTTAATTGTCTCTCTCTGTACTTCTGTGACTTAAGGAACGGTTTTTTTTATAACATATCATCACTCCAATGTCTTTTAAATACTTTTTCACCGTTTTGTCGTTCACTTTGTATTTTTTGGCAAACGCACGATTCGATTTATATGTGCGACCCACAATTTCAGCCTATTATTTGGCTCTAACTTAAGACTACTGCAATGGAAATTTTTTTCCGGATCCAGGGGCTCTTTCCATTTTTTTTGCATTTTAAACATCCGAAATTATCTTATAAATAAAAGTTTCCTTGAAGCCCATAGCAGAAAAGTATTGAAAAATTTAATTTTTCGGCTAAGATTGGTTATTTGCGAAATATGTGCAAATCAATTTTCGACTGTCTGCTGTGCTCAGAGACATTACCGCGACTGTGCATTATCTAGAAATCTAATTTTTGATGCTATACATGCTAAAATAGTACCATTAATTATAGTGAGTTTTGTTTTGCGCTGTCGATTATGGGAACTTTTTGAGAACATGTTCAATTTTGTTCGTATTTCATTCCGCATACGTTAGTACGACAGTCCGCGCTGGTGACGAAAGCAGCACGATGGGTGCGAAAGGCGACTAGCAATATATACAGGAAGAATGGAAAATTTGCTATGTCTTCCCGATCAATTTTTCGAAAAATTGCTAGCTTAGCGGGAAATCGCTAAAAAACCGCTAAACAGTATCGAAACGGTAGAAGCTACGATATACATATATCGTTGGAAAGGAAAGGTATTTTGAAGCGCTCTTAGGCATAACTTTAAAGTTTTAAGTACATAGGTAAAAAACTACAGGTAAAGTAAGGTATTTTTTTGCACATTTTGGCAGTTTTTGAGAAAACGCCCCTAACGATTATTTTTTAATTTTTAATCAGGCCTGTTCCGAATTTCACTTTCGATAAGATTTGTCGGATTTGAATTTCTGTAACCTGCTCTAATACCATTTCGGCGATATGCAGCGAAATGATTTCACTTTGAGTTGATGCATTTAAGTCCGATAAAGCGAAAAACGATAATTTTCAAACTGTTAGTCTAAATTCAAAGTGAATAAATGCAAATCACTAAATGCAAAAAAGTAATAAGTGAAAATCGGAACAGGCCTGAATATTTTTTTTTTCATATGTAAAACATAAATTTTGGCCGGTGGGCAGATATTACATCTTAACTGAAAATATGTATGTATACGTTTTACTTAGAATTGAAATAGGACAGCAGCAGCAGTCGTAGCATTCAGACCTTAAGAGTGCTGTTAGCTTTTGCGCTAGGCAATTGTGTTCGTAAAAATAATCTTTCCTTTTCTGATAATGAAGACAGACCTTCTTTGATTTTGCTTGTAAGAATACGGGCCTTACTGAGTTATACATAGTTAAGGATGTTTTTGCAACGCACTTTGACTTAATGTGCTTTTATTCTCATTAATTTCCTGGCGATGTTCCTGGCGTATACTTCTACAAGCACTTAACACCTTTTGACCAAGCTAAAACAATATTGCATACAAGAGTCTTACAAATAAATTATTAATTTAATTAATTGTCACTCGGCACTGCGCGTAAAAGTAATATTTAAGAGGTATGAAGAATTTAGCGCAATGTGCTGACTGACAAAACTTATTTATTAATAATTTATGTGTAAAACTTAATATTATTCCTTGGTTCCTGGGTACCACTATAAGGCATTTGAACAGTTTTGTGGCATTAATCCATTTTTAACAGGCACAGGGTATAATTACACTGTGATAGTTTTTATCAAAAAAAAAGACATGACCAAGCTCAACGGTTTCCCTCTATTTCAGGTCCTACGAATCGAACTGCATCATTAGTTTTTTGAGTTACAATGATGGTTTCATACAAAATTTGTTCGCGAAGTTTTTGACCAAGTTTGTTATTTTTAAGGAAATAGGACATTCTTCTTCAGTCTCTAACTTGTAAGGTGTAGGTTTTTTTTTTAAATTTTCTTCGACAAAATTGCTTGAAATATGTAGCTTACGCTACAAGTTTTGGGAACATAACAAACCTCTAAATCAGGGATGCAGGATCGCTGATGCACACGACGCACATTTGTTTTTGTTTTGCACATGGATATGGGAAGTGTGTGAGAATACATATTGGTAAGCTTCTGGCGCACATTGGCAAATTACACATACAATTTTGCACATTACGCTTTCGGTCGTCTTTCGTTGCTGGCAAAACAAGAACAAATTTTGCATTGTTGCTTTCCGTCCACTTTCGTTGATGGCAAAACAAAAACAATTGCATTGCATTGTTTTGCTTTTGCTAATCCGAATGTTTTTTGTTGTTGTCTTATCGTTTGGTGTACACCGAAAAAGAAGAAGTTGACTTCGTTGTGAAACGTGCGACGATTGTGTTTTTTTGAAGAAACATGTTACTATTTTTTTTCTGTGTACACATTTAAATAAAAAAATTTATTCGTTTCATGTATGCGTGCGCATTTTTTTATTTGTATTAGTGCGTGCACATCCATAAGGCAGCTTTGGGCTCGACTCATTGCTTGCGAACTTTTGTTGGAATTTAATAAACGAAAGCTATGAATAATAAAAATAATTTTATGTTTAAATACGTTAATCATATTTAAATAACATGTTAGGTAGTCTCATTATATGTGTAAAATCAAATAGTGTTGATTTAATATTATTGTGAAAATCTATAGAAAAAATATTTTTTGGATACCTGCATATTTTTTAATCGTGAATTTTTTCACCATGATTTTTTGGCTAAAGCTACTTGGAATAACAGAATTTTAATTTTCGTATATGTATCAGATAGGAAAAAGTATAATTACTCTTGATCGGCATCAACAGCCGGATAGTTATGGTCATGTATGAATACCTAGATCACAAAGACTATGAGAGCTACAGTATCCAGGATTATCGGGGGTGCCTCAGAAATCGCTTTCGCTTAAGTTTCACTTAAATTTGTATGAAATTTTAGTGAAATTCAAGCGAAAGCGATTTCTGTAGCACCCCCGTACATGAGCTGGTGACATCAAATATGTGTCATGTCCCCTTCCTTCCCAGCAAATCGCGAAAATCCATTACACCCACAGCTATGAAGTTAGTACTCTATTTTTTTTATTTTTTTTATTAACGTTTTCTTTTATTATTAACTATCATCCGATTTAATCACATCAAGATCGGAAAAATATAACGCATAAAGTTATGTATCGGGTGATTGCATCAGAAGACAAAAATAAAAAAAGTTAATTTCAATATAGTATATCGAATCCAAATTAATCAATTGTGTTTCTCAAAAGAACTAGTTTTTTGGTAGAATAGATTTTTTATTCCATTTTACGCGGCTCATTTCTTAGAGTCAAAAGAGCGCAAAATGAATCACTTTGATTTGATCTGTGCAGAAAGCTGCAAAGCACGTGGTGCAATGGAATAGAAAAATATTAAAAAAAACAGGATTTTTTACTGAATTAATCAATATGAATATTGAAAAGAGAGGTTATAACTTAGTTTATTTGTAATTTAAAATAATTTTGTTTTGTGCGTTTGTCTTGTAGAACCTTAAGTTTGCCTGCTCCTTTTTGTGGGTTTTGCCATTCATTTGTTGTTGTTATCCCTCCAAAATTCTTCAATGGGACTTTTTGCATCATGTAAGTTAATCAATTTAGATTCTAAAAAAATAATGGCCGCGTTCACCAGAACTAATCAATCAGTAATCATGTATTTTGTTTGCTCGATAACAAAGCATCACAATCAGAAAATTTCAGCGTACTATTTTGGTGATGAATTTTCAGTCATCATAATCACAAAATTTGAGATCATGATTGCTTATCACTGCATTTCACCAGAATAATCATGCAAATTTCAACGATTTTCTGTTGTCGATTTGTTCTGGTGAACACGGCCAATGTTTAGCTGCTGACTTGTGCTGAGCGTCGTTCTAGAAGCTTTAAATCAAGCTTTCCTCTAGCTCAAAATCATGTTTTTTCGTTGTGTCACAGGAATTATTAAAAGCTTTGACATCAGAATATAATATTAAAGTAAAAAGTTTAAAAAATATGCCCTAGATACTGCTAAGGAATTGATAAAAACATATCCATGGAATTTTTTACACGCTTTGAAACAGCGAAGAATCAAAGTAACTGGAATCTGTTAACGACTTAATAGATGACACAAAATTATCTTTATTGTATTTTTTTTTTTTTTTTGTTAACTTTAATTTACCAAATATTTGGAGTAATAGTCTTTTTGAATTTTGCTTTATTTTTATGATTTATTAAACTTAAATTATTAATTAATTATTATTTATTATCAACCAAGAGCTTTTTAATTAATTAATGCCCATAATTACAAAACTGCATCTTAAATGTATTTTTTTCCTTTAAAATTTGGCCATGGGTTTGCCTGCATGTGAAATTCTCTCTCTAAGTAAGAAAGCGCCGCCCTCATTTTTCCACCTTCCAAGTTGCCGATTGCTCCATTTTTTTAAGCCTATAGAATTTTTTATAGAATTTTGGTGAAAATTTCATCTCGATATCACTACGATATCTCAACGGAAAGTATTTTTGGCCGCTGTCCTATACAAGCGCAACCTCTGTGCATAGTCAGGGTTTCGACTGGTTTCAATTTTGATTTGCTTGTAATATTAAAAAAAATTGAGTGAAGGAGCCAAAGATTGTTTCAATACAAGCAGTCTAATGCCCAATTCCCACTAAAACTACATTTTTAGAAAACAATGCGATATTCATCGAAATGCAATCGATATTTGGAATTTTTTTAAATTCGAGAAAATACTATCCCTATACTAGGTGGAGTGAAAAGTAACCTCCTTGACCTGGAAAATGCGCTGTAATCGCAAAAAAGCTTATAGTGCCTTCTAGTCCGATCATATTTAGGCAGACAAAAAAAATTCCAGCGCGATACAGTCATTTTTTTTTCTGACCCTTATAGATACAGAGTCAATATAACACATTATCAATCGCAACAACTATTTGTAAATCCTAATAGTTTTTTAATGAAGTTAAAAAAAATGAATAAATATTATTAGTAAATATTCTTAAGACACTACGAATTGTTTTTACCAACAATCAATCATCAGAATCTTAGAATCCCTAACTCTTGCTCTAGTTGCGCTGACACCAACTAATCCACAGAAAATCGCAACCCATAGGGAGCTACGGCAACCGCTTCATCAATGAGAGCTCATTTTAATGGTGTTTTCACTTTGGGTTCCCTTTGAAATACATAGTTTGTCTGAATGTTTCTCCAATCCGGAAAAGTTGGATGATCTCCTGAACATCTGATTTTCTTTCCTAAGTAGCAAAATTTTCCTGATATTCTTCCATTTCTTTTCTCGTATTTTTTATTTTCAGTTGTTTAATTTCAGTTCCTGATATTCTTCTATTAATTTTCTCGTATTTTTTAATTTTAGTTGTCAAACGAATTTGTAAACAAATCACAAATGTTTTGTAATGCGACGGCACCGATTGTTTTATAAAATGTACGTTAGTGAGGAAATGGCATTAAATAGGAAAAATAATTTGCTGCACTCTAAAGTAACTTCGGCCACTGGGCGAGTCTATTATATTATATTGCGCGCATCTAAAAATCTATTGAGGAAAATTAAACAAATGTATGTACATTAAAAACTTTCGAGCATACCTATGTGGTATAAATGTATGTTATAAATGTATGGGATTTTGAATTTGTAGTCTTTTTCTTGAAAACTTCGATTAACTTACAAAGTAGACAAAAATTAGGAGTTAAAAAATTAATTTGAGGCATCAAATTAAAACACAAATTAAAGATCACCATTGATCTTAAGGGGAGGTTCTTTTGGATTTGGCCGAAAATTAAGCAAAATTTGAATTTGGTTTGTGGCAAAATGAAAAGACATACGAACTTCTGCTTTCGAACTTTGATTCGTTGTTTATTGACGATTTAAAAAAATGTGATATTTAATAAATTCAAAATGGCGGCTTAAAAATGGCGGATATCGTCGACCTCGAAACTCAAAAGATCGATCTGCTTCTTCAAGTGTTGAGCCTCTGGTAGTAAGCCGAAGTGAGAAATGTATATAATTTATTGAAGTTGATAAAATTTCCAATGGCTTATACCTAACTTCAATTAATTTTGGTGAAAAAAAGTCAATTTCATGGTCGATTAAAATTTTTTTTTTTAATTTTTACACTTTTTTTTACTTTGATCTCGTTTAAAAATTATAAATAAACAATTTTTCATCCCAATTTTATTTATAAGCCATACAAAAAAGTATATACTTTAAAACATTTTTTGAATGAAGGGAATCGGATCAATAGAACAACCCCTGTACTTGAAATTAGATTAGAAAACATGGTTTCGAGAAAAACGCGGTTAAAGTTTTTGGAAAGTGACAGCGGGTACGCAGCGCGCGTGACATGGGTAAGTTTGACACGCCCTAGCTCAAGAAATACGCGTCGTATTGAAAAATCCTTTTGCACATATATTCTATACATATATAACTTTCATTTTATGTAAAAAAAAAATAGATTTTTTCAAAAAATTCAAAAAGAACCTCCCCTTAATTGATTGGCAAACGCTTTATCAATCAGAAAAACAGGGTTTGAAACAATTGCTTAAGTTTTTGGAACTGCTTTTGTTTTTAGATATATTAGAAGTCTTTCTGTTACTGATTTTTGTATATTTTATACATAATAATTTAAATATGTACACCTGCCATTTACTTTCTTTTTTTAGCCACATTCTACCAAGTAAGGGCTCTGTAATCCGCATATCGCAACGGCTAAATACTCTACTCTGAATACTCAAGGCTCCGAACCGGATGATGAATCCAACCCCTAAAATTTAATTATCTACCCCTAGAACCCACGTCCGAACCGAACTCCTTTCCTAAATTAATGGCTGTATTCGATACAAAAAAAAGGTTTTAACATATTCATACTTTTTTTTTGTAATATTATATTTTTTTTTTAACTTTATATTAAACAAGTGTAGAAATATTATTAAAATCATAATAGTATAAAAAAAAATAGGCTTGATTAATAATGGAATATTGGACAACTGTTGACCAAGCTTTGAACCATAACCTTGACTTCGGGGTTTCTTAGAACTGAGTCAAATCCAATTCTTGCTCAATGGCTTGAACTATTGAAACTATTCTTCTTTAAGAAATGTTATTTATATAAGAAAATACATCAACTTGATTTTTCGACTCTTCTTCTAATTATTATCAAGAATGGGTATATTGTACTTTAAACGGCATCATATTGCCTGTCACATTCATTTACTCAAAGTAGTAATGACCTTTTTTTAAATTACTAAAGGTACGGTATATTTAAATTGGACAGTGAAAGTTCAGTTGTTCATCATTGCCTACAAATCCAGAAATGTACGATTCCATTACTGCACGTACTAAAGAAGTTTGAAAACACGTAGCACGGCTGCAATAGTCTCATGAATACATAATTGAGCCCACAAATGGTCAGTGAATACGTACCGAAAAGAGTATGTCGTATATCTAGTCAAAAGTAAGTGATTAAAGTATACTCTGTATCCAGATCTTGAGTATATATTAGCACGCCGATAAATATATACGGTCTAAACGCACTCACAATATGTAAATGTCCTAATGACGTTTTGAAGATACTTCCTTTCGGCTTGTTACATATGCTATCACAATTCTATAACCCTTTCAACCCACTTTCACTGAGTACAGGGTATTAAGAAACAGTTATATTCACTCATACATTGTCAATCGCACGACAAATTTTATGCATCGAATTTTAACTCATACGATCGGGGCTTAAAACATACTCGTTGGTATAACCAACGTTCATTTGAGTTTTGTTAACGGTTACATGCAAATGTTGTGGACCATTGGAAAAATGAATCCGAATTTACTAATTGTATTCGCGTATGTGTGGTACATAGTTGCAAGTGCTCATGCATCGGACATATCTTTTAGCCAGGATACATATGCGGACGCCTTGCACAACTCGCATAAAACAGACTTCGGTGCGTACAAAAATGTAAAACTGTATAGCCCTGCAATCAAAGTGATCAATAAAATTTACGAAAATAAATTTACGAAAATAAATCATAATGAGGGGTATCGTGGAAATATATTTCAACCAAGTTTAAACTTAAAACCAACTGTTTGCCGGGATATTTAACTTATATTTTGCAAAGCCAATCGAGACAACTTTCACTAGAGTTTGCTGAAACACCCTCGAATGACTCAAAAACATATTAAAAAAAAATGAACTGTGAATTTAATACTCTCGATGTCAATAATGCACAGGCCTGTTTCGGTTTTAACTTTCGCCAAGATTTCACGTAAATTAATTTTCTTCAAATGTTCCGGCTTTCGCATTCGCTAAAATTTAACGAATTGAATTTGCTTAATTTTGGGATACAGAGTTTTAGTAGCAACGTTGCATCAACAGATACATTTTAAATGATTTTGTAACCTTGAACGTATGTCGGACCTGCACGACCCACTTTATTTCCGGAAAGTATTTCTGAAAATTAATGCGAATTTAGATGGGGCTGCCCTTGTTTGCTAAGATATTGGTAAATATCTTGGTACATATATTAACTAGTCAACAATTAGAGTATATTAAGCATAAAATGAAGAATGCAATTCCTTGCTTTTTAAGTTTAACTTTGGACTTATAGGTGTTTGATTTAATGCAAACAAAACATAATGGTTATGTAAGCAAACACTGTATGTCTGCAAAAAGATTTTTTGCAAATCTGCAAATATGCTGAATACGAAGCTTAAAAATCTATGCCAATGCTTGCGAACAAATTTTTGATTTGAAAGGAATATTTTCAAATTGCAAACCAAACATTAGAACATTTTCCGGCACTATTCAACTAAAAAGTACGCAGCATAATATCAGAGCAGAGAAATTCGGTGGTCTAGAGATTTAAGGGAAATTCTGGCAACATTTTTGGATTGAAAGTCGCAAAATATAAATAAAACCCGGGTAATACACATTTTCCAAAAAAAAAATTAAGATTGCTAGTCGATGAAAACTCAAAAATTTTTAGAAGGTATATTTTAATTTACATTTAAATTGTATTTAACATATACAGGTAGGCTGCGGAAATCACAAGTGAAATAAATTTCAACTAAAAGCATTTCCGCGCGGAAATTTCCGAGGTGCCACAGAACTTCGAGTGATTTAGCTTTTTTTTTTAGCATTTTCACCAACCTTATCAAGCTGGGTTCATAAGGGTTTGCAATTCTCAGATCAAATTTGCCAAGGGTTTGTTCACCAACTTTTTTAAGTTTATCATTGCAGAACAATAGGTTTTTAATTTTTTTCTTTTTCAATAAATATAGTTCAATTTATTTATTCAAAAATTTATTTTGTATAGCTTAAAAAAAATATAATAGTTAATGGCGCGACAAACAATAGAAGTTACTCGATAACTCTAAATCA
Source organism: Drosophila subquinaria (assembly GCA_037043405.1). Lineage (NCBI taxonomy): Eukaryota > Metazoa > Arthropoda > Insecta > Diptera > Drosophilidae > Drosophila > Drosophila subquinaria. The sequence continues at coordinate 89,671 of JBAMBL010000120.1, read as the reverse complement.
GGGGTGCCAAAGGCCAGCATACGAAAGAGTTCTCACCAATACTAACAAACAAAACACAAATACAAAGAAATGAAGTGCAAACTTGAAGAAAAGATAACAACAAAATCACATTGAAATTGTTGTTGCTCACACTCTTTCGATCGCAAACACCAATCAGAGAAGAGAACAAACCCGGTTTATGTGCTGCGCATTGCATACACACGAAAATGTTTGCATGTGTTGGCATTTTGTATACTCGGCGCCGTGCATGTATACTATATTTTGATTCCTATTGAGTGACGAGTTAAAAAAAACAAATGAGGCCGAAAATCAATAGAATGAGCAGCAGCTGAGCACCCCTGCTCTAAATTCTAAAATTCGGATTAAAACATGTCAGCTTATTTTCATAGCATCGGACGCCAGCGTATTGAACGCTGATTTCGTTTTGCTCAAAGTTTTTCAGGGGATTAGTCTGTGTAACAGAGAACGGAAATTGAAGTGAAATTCAAGTGGAAGTGAGATCTGTATCCCACCTGATAGTTTATAATTTGACATTAATTTCTATTTACTTTACGTTAAATATTTTTTCAATAGTTATCGAACAACTTATTTAGACATTGAAAAAACGGGACTTTTTAATACTATAGTTCCCTTGATTTGATTATTTTGATTGTAGTAGACTAACATTATTTTAGTTCTGTCGAAGCTTGAATTTAAAGTTCGATTCGCAATCAACATGAGATAAATTGTAGTGGTTTTTAGCTTGCATTTTCTAGATTCTTGCTAAGTAATATTTAAAACCTTAAGGTCTATTTCGACTCGTAACTAAAAGACCCGAAAGCATTTTACAATCTATCGATTTAAATTTTCTTAAGTTAATTGTTGCTGCAATAGATTTTAATTTAATTCAATTATTTATTTAATTTGTAATTTAATTTTAATTTATTTTTTGAACAACTCTTTAACCTTATTTGATTAGACGCTACTGGAGGAGGATATGACTACAATCCACCAAAGGATTTAAGCTACCTACCACCAGCCACGTCACCACCGGTTCCTGCATACGGTCCTCCACCAGATATCAGTGGAGGAGGCTATGATTACAATCCACCAAAAGACAATAGCTACCTGCCACCAGCTCCATCACCACCTATATACGGTCCTCCACCAATATATAATTACCCACAGGCATCTTTTTATAGGCCAGCACTTCCTATACCGTATCATTCACATGATTCCTTTTTGGCCAAACTAAAATCAAAAATAAGTCTTTTTACCCTTGGAAAAATAGTTTTAAAACTATTGATATTCAAAAAAATTGTTAAATTTATCGGAATAATTTTTTTGCTGCTCGTATTACCAAAGCTGAAGAATTTATTTCACGATAATATGAGTGTTGAAGATGAAGGAATGAACAGCAAACACGTGGAGACTGATAAAGGTAAGAGTGATTGGCAGGGTATAAAATCGAAACGAATATCGGTCTCAGTTACGGTTTCTGTTGAGTTCTTATTTTGGTTATCGGTTACGTAAAATATTTGTATATCGCTTTCGAAATGGTTAACGGTTTTATGTATGTTCCTGCTTTGAAATACCGGTATGATTTCAGCTAAAAAAATTTGTAAATTTAAAAAATTCTAATTTATTTAAAAATCAATTACTGTGTTCACTTGACCCTAGCAGCGTTGCATATAAAAATCATTGCGAGCTTGCTGTGAGAACAGTGCTTTACTTGCAACGCGTTGAACATATTCAACAAAATGTAAACAAAAATCAGCCCACTGTGGTTTTGTCCAACGCTTTCCACATAAAGCGCTGTTCACGTAGCACACTTGCAACGTTTTTAATCTGCAACGCTGCTAGGGTCAAGTGAAAACCCTAAATATAAAATATTGTAATTATTATTTGAATTTGTATGCTTAACAAAACCCAAAACAAACCGATATACATAAATCGGTTACTTAGCGGCTATTTCGGTTTTAAAAATTTCGGTTTCGGTACAATATAAAAAACAAAAAATTATTACCGGCTTACGGTTACGATTTTAATCCCTGGCAATAAGTTTATTTATTCAGAAATTAAATGGCATTTGATATTTTATTTTCAGAAAAATTGGAAAAACAAATAAATGATGTTTATGAGTTTATAACAAGCTCGATTCAGGATTTCGAAGAGAAATATACGTAAAATGCAAGCTGTTTTTATAATAACATATTTATATTTTTCGAAGTATTATTTATATATTTAAAATGAACAATATATATAGTTTTCAAATACATAGCAAATGCGAATGCTCACATATCGGAATTTGATTTTCTTTGCAAATAAAGAAAGCAGAGCGGTATTTATTGGTTTAAATAAGCAGCTTTTATTATTAATAAATTTAAATCAATTTCTGTCATAACATATATTAAACATTTAAGTTGGATTTCACAGCGGAAATAAAATGGAAAGTATTCAGAACTTGCTTTAGTTTAAAAAAAAAAACATGATTAGTACTTGTACTTAAATTCCAGACGGAACAGATATTGAACATTAACCTGTGCTATATCGTATACAATAAACTCATTATACAACAACGATGACTTTAACTTATCATTGGTGACAGCCTTTCCAAGAGGTATTTCAACACCATCATCTCGAATGATGGACTCTTTTGGATCTGGCATAGTGCGTCCACGGCCATAACAGCTATGTTTATTCTTAGGCAACTGAGTAACATATTTAGCTGCAGTACACTCCATCATATCGCCCAATGCCACTTCCGAGAGAAGCATCAGTCCTGTAGAGTTTTGCTGGCTGGTACAACAATAGTTTGCCGATTTGGACACCATATCTGCAAAATAGATTCCCTTGCCGAACATATAACCAGTAGGTGGTGCTTCCGGTGGTGCAATTTTTAGGCCATGGGACAGTATGCCAACAAAGTTTGTAAGTCGTGAACCGTGCCATAGCAACTTTCGATTGTGCAGCTTCTTAAACGGCTTAAAACGACGAGCTTCACCTTGACGAGCTACCTTGAATATGTCGATAATTTCCAGTTCATATGAACTATGCGTAGTGGCATGTGTATTTTGAACATACTTGTTAAGAAGTGCAAATTCGTCACTAGTTTTGTCTAGTGGTTCTAATTTGGTTTTCAATTCCTCATAATGCTTATCCAACGGATTGATGCCTTCAACATTATCTTCGTTCTTTATTATATTGTAAGCAACTTCAATCTCCGATAACGAATCCAGCATTTGGCGCAAACTTTCAACTTGCTCAACTGCCTCAATTAAAGGTGGTGCATTTACTCCAAAATTGTGAGGAATTAACGTATAGAATCGATTACTAGCATCAATGAATCGAGTGTTAGAGGCGCGTTCCTGAATCAATTCATAGATTTCATTTATAACAGTATATGCCGATTGGAGTTGCTTCAAGCTCAGTTTACCCAAGGGCATTTTTTCCATATCGATGTGAAATTCTAGCATTGTTTTCTTCATAGAATCAACATCGAATATAAGTTTTATAAGGTTCTGAACGGAGGCTTCCAGTTTAGAATCAATTTGTGAGCTGTTAACACTTTCGACTTTCTTATCATCTTCATATTCAATGTCGATTGGATACATACGACCAGGATGTTTAACAAAATTATTTCTGTTTTCAAATAAATTTCCAGTTTTATCTGCATATACCTCATGAAAACTTTGCACTGCGTCGATTACGGTGCTAAAGTCTTCTACCTTTGAATTTCCAATTGTTGTGCCAATGCGACCCCAAGAACGAAATATCCAATACCTGTAGATATTAATAAAAATAAATAATCGGTAAGTTTTAAGCTGCAACTATTCATTGTAATAACGTACTTATTTTTGTTATCCGCTTCCAATAGCTGAAGTTTATAATATGAATTTTTATTGCGCTGTATGTCTGTTAAGCCCAACACAATGTTATATTTATTATCGCCTTTAACATATACATGTGCGATATCCTCCAGTCCACTATCCGGATCAACAGCCAATCCGTTTTTAACTTTAAGTGTCACTGATTTAGGCACTGATTTAGTGTAGTGACTCTTGGATTTTGAGCTCTTTACTTCTTCTTGAGGAAGTCGGGCTGACGGGTCTGTACCCCAATCGCACAAAGTCATACTATTGATGAAAGTTATAGCGCCAGAGCCATCGTTTTCAACACAATCAAGATACTTCATTGGCACAATATGTATGCCAAGCTCTTTTGCTTTTTTCATGCGAGATGACAGCTTATCAACTTCTTTTTCAGTAGATATTATAGCAATAACGTCATCATTTATTTTAGAATCGCATTTACCGCCCAATTTTTCGATCCGTTTCTTTAATTCTACCTCATTGTCTTTCAAGCCAATTGTTGAAAATTTAAAGTTGTATAATGTTGGTCGCTCCCGCTTTATCTTAGGACTGCAATAACAGTAAGTAATAACATACACATAAATAAACTTTTACAGAATTTATCAATTCGTTATTAGTTACTCACCCATCAAGTTCTTCGGGATTTTTCTTGATTGCTATGTCTTTAGCTATAGTAGACGCACTTGGAGGTAGGTACTGAATAATTCGCATTTCTGGTTTCTTTTTGTATTTACTTAAAAACGTATGGGAAGTCTTAAGTTCGTTTGGAATTTTGCAAGCTGTACGCTTAGGCTCTGTTAATACCTTTGTGCATTTAGTCCATTCCGATATGTTACCATTACAAGCGTAACCAAATTTATTAAAAGTGAATTGATGACTCTTGCATTCTGGACAAAATTCGATTGCGCCAAATGTCAATAAATCTGCCGCTTGATCCAACAGCTTTTCAGAATCCCCAACAATAGGGTCTTGTTTGTTATATTCTAATAGTTTTTCAATATCTGGTTTCTTCATTTCTCTTTTTAGTTCATCACGAAACTTGAATAACATATCGTTTTGTTGCTTTAATTTTTTTGTCTGTTCCTTTTTCTCTAACTCATCTTCTATCTCCAGCTTCGGTTTTTTGGCATCTGGTGTATCTTCCGATTTAATTACACTGCAATCAAAGATTTAAATTATTTTTCAGAATTAACAAATGGAAATGGTTTAAAAAAATGTGGTATGTACCTTATCCTAAGTTCTAAATAACCCATCAAATTGCTTTCTCAATGTCAATCTAATATTTTTCTGCAAGATTTGGCAACGCCATTGAGTGATTCGACCAACACATGATTCGTTAAGTTGTCGTTGTATTTTTTATTTCTTAAAATTTAAAATCCTGATATCATTTACGAAACTTGTATATAAGTATGCTATCACAAGTATACTTGTTCTTGAGGTTACGCGAGTTACATTGGGTAGGTATTTAGCTCAGAATGCTGTTTTTCATACTAATACTTAGAAATCTCGAAATATTTGGAGCACCGAGCAATTGGCAGGATGTTCGGCACTCATCAAACAGTGTCCTCAAAATTCAACACGAATTTTGGAGTTTACGAACGAGTCCCTGACGTCAAACTTTCTGACCAGGGCACAAATGGACGAGTTCGCCGTATTTTGAAGCTATCGGATTTCCGCAATGTCTAGGAGCAATTGGAAAAAGGCCACACGGGCACTTTTACCGACACTTTTTGACTTCGCATCGGTTGTCAAACAAAAATACCATCGGTTTTTGTTCTCTCAGAACCTGGTCACACTCTGAATAGTATCATTCAAAAATGCCTCAATTTTGTAGTCATTTGACCGACACAAAAAACCGATAAAAATATTACGTGTTCTATTTCCATCGGTGAGCGTCAAAATTTTCACAGACGCTTTAAACCAAGGTGGATTTATACATAGTGATGTATTCGTTTGACGTTCCCTCTTTTTCGGAAACATCGTAGTAAGCGGATGTATTAAATTCTCTAAAAAATGCCCCGTGTGTGAAAAACACATATGTCGCTCCAACTCAAGTCGTTTGGTTTGTGTTTCCAGAGATATGAAAAAGAGACAAATAAATGCAACAGGAACTGTGGGAGCCTGCACCGGTGAGCAGCTTCCACAAAGAGAGCAACAGGGATAACAGCGTCGAGGCTGACGGCTAACAGGAGCTTAACAGATCTCCATAATCACAATTAATTAATTGGTTACCTACGGATCATTACAGGAACAACAAGACAAACATGTCATTGCATTTTATTTTGTATTTATATATTGCACAGCGCACAAGACGAAAATAAGTGAAGAGTATAGATAAGCAAACAAAACAAATTTTCTATATATCTATCTCTGTTGCTTTAAACTATTATTTATTTTCACACTACACTGACAGTTTTTAAATAAAAAGTGGCGGTGAAAATGAGCTCGTGTGAGTCGCCTTTAAGTAAAAAGCTCATATGATTTTAAAGCTAATTTTAAATAAAATAGATGGATGTCACATTGAAGTAGATCCACCTGCACCAGAGACAGTCAACCACCATAATTACAAAGGGTGGTTCTCTATTGTGCAATTTGCTATGGTTTTTTTGGTTACTTATAAAATAATTACTCAGACATATTTGGGAAATATTAATAATTCAATTTTACATTTTAGTTACAGATACCAGTACGTTAATATCGCTTCTCCGGATCGTTGTATTGACTCGGGGAACCTCAGCAAGATGCTGGATTCGTGTTCGTTGGTGGAGGCCAAGTCCAAGTAAATATGTGGAGTCTTCTTTCTTACTCTGTTAATTGGGGACACAGCGTTTAGGTGCACGCGGAATCTTATGAAGCCCTATCAACTTTCAGCAGATCAAACAATAGATTCGACTACAATATTTCGAAAGCCAGAAGAGTTGTGGAGAATGTGTTTCGACATCTGAAGACAAGATTTCGACGCGTTAGAATTGGACTACACAGCTACTCTAAAAGAGAACACAGCTATCATCATGGCCTGCTTTGTTGAACAATATTTTAAATGAGAGCAGCACTGGGTAAAAGGAAACGGAAAGGAAAGCCGCAACGCAACAATTCCTATAACTTAACCCATTAACGGCTAATGGGTATTTAAATACCCAAAAAAGTATTGACACTTTAAAAATTCTAGCTCGGGGCATGTGAGAGATATCGAGGCAAAATTTATTTCATAGTAAAGAGAAATAATAAAAATATAAGTATAAAATTTGAACAGTTTAGTTATCCTTGTTATACTTGTAGTTTTTTACAGGTGAATATCTAGCTATTTTTCTGCATACAAAATGTTATCGAAAATAGCTAAAAAATGCATGGAAATCGAAAAAATTAAATTTGAAGATACAAATTTTTTTTTGTTTCTTTCAACTTCTATGGTCTTCTAGGCACACATTTCCAAATTTCGTCAAAATCGTACCAGCCGATCTATGGGCAGCCATTAATGGGTTAATCAGACCGACCGAGGAAATCAAATCTGCAATTGCAGAGTATCTCCGTAAATAAAAAACAAATTAAAAAATAAAGTTGTTAATATTTATTTCTTTGAACGTAAATATTCCACAAGTTCTTTTTGGAAACGCTTATTGTCATCGGCAATGCTCCTATTGGTATCGGCAATGCTCCTATTAGTATCGGCGATGTCTTGTAAAATTTTCTGTTGCTTATCCAAATGCTCCATGTGCCCTTTGATGTATTCGCGTTGAAGCTCCAAGCGCTCCCGAGCAACTTTAACCAATTCCGATTGGGTGTCGATACGAGCACGCTTAGCTGCAGATTCCTCTGTGACTTGGCTCACGTTGCTAGCCGTGCTGCACATGGACGTTTCTGGTTCAAATTTTATGGGGTCGTTCAAGTACTCAACGGCATCTGCAATTTAGGCGTATATGAACATTAAGAAATTACTTATCAATTCAATTATAAAAACTTACTTGTTTGATCAAAAATCGGGGCGTTCGCATCATGCGCCTGTAAGCCACCTAAAGTCAAAATCTCTGCCCTGCAAATGCATAGAATAATTGAAAATAATTCTATCTGGAAATTTTCTGTATTACCTGTATTTAGTGGATAAATTTTCAAATTTGGTTCGGACATATATCCAGCCACCAGAAAACCAGCAATTTTTAGCACCTCCGACATCTCTTTGTATGTGTTCTTATTCTCTTTATTATCTTGGTCTTGGTACTAAGGTAAATTTCTACAAACAGTTAACACCTTCTGACAAAGTTATGTCAAAAGCAGAGCTCGCAAATAACAGTTAACACTTATTTCTTTTTCGATCTGTTCACTGAAAAAACAGAAAAAACATAGAACTCAAAATATTTCTCACTGAGAGAAACACTTACTTCTTTTCGTTTGTGCTCTCTGCTCAGTATTTTCCATTTATAAAATAAATTCTTTCTGTATACTAATAACAGTTAAAAAAAGACTTATTAGCTAGTGCTCCCGGAATAACTGTTAGCAAATGAGCAAAACACAAAAGTGTTAGTCAAAAGTGTCTTTTCAAGTTGTTGTTGTTTTAGGTGCGCAAAAATCGACCCAAACTCCCGAAAAAGCAACACACCCACAGAGATCAAGATAACTTTTTTTTGGTAACTATTTTTATTTACATTAACAATTGTTATTTAGAATTAAGCTTTACAATTAAAAGTAAATTAACATTTTCCGCACTTAGATTCTCACGTTTTTCGGTTAGGATAAAATTAAGCGCTGAAAAGGCTCTTTCAACCGGAATTGTGTTGCCGGTGTAGCCAGCACCACCTCAGCGAGCGCACTTCAATGCGGTGATTTTAGTTTTATATCGTCAAAAAACTGTCCATTCTAGTTGCAACGTCTATTTTCAGGGATAAAAGCTTTCCTTTTGTAAGAGCTTTATTGTTATTTTTTATAGCAAGCTCTCTGGCTTGCACAAAACCCATTACATTGCGAGAAGTTATCGGGTTCATAGACAGCGCATTATAAATTGGGTTCCCGAAATCTTCACTGTCCAACAGCAAAAATGGACTGCCATCGGTAACTATTTTGACAATAGATGCAACTAACGTATTTTCATTAGTTGCATAGGAAATCTTTCGCTTTTTTGCAACTTGTACCACTGTTGTCCCCCAAGTCTTCAAAAACTTGAGAATGTTTTGCCTTCAAAAGACGTCTTAAATTTGTAATATGAGTTCAAGTTAATTATTTGCCACACACGTTGCATTCCGATTAATTTAATTTGCTATCATATTTAAAAAAAAAGAATGAGTTTTGTCTTTTGGACGACCCATTTTACGCAGAATTGTAGCAAAAAAAAAAAAACGTTTTGAATTTTCAGAAGGCACATTCGATGTTTTCTCCAGACGAAATGACACGAAATAAGGAAACAAAATTAATTCTTGACTGATAAGCCTACTGAGAAAAAACATAAATTAATGTTTTGTTCTCATCTCTTTTATTTTCTGACACACTGAAAGTGTTGACTGTTATTTGCGAGCTCTGGTCAAAAGCATAGGCAATTTCAAAAATGTTGTGACAAAAACATTTCCATGCTTCAAAATTTCTTATATCTAATATATCTCATTGCGACGATAGTCTAAATTTTAAATATAAATTATTTAAAAAATAAAAAATTAAGCTTAACATTCGGAACATTACCCAAAAAGGGACTGATTCTTGCACCCTAATAAAAATTACTTTTTGGGCATCAATCCATTTCATAAATAAGGTCAGCTATTTAAATACTTAGTATGCATTTAGGAAATATCCTTTGATCGGTATATACAGTGTGCCACTAATGTCTTCATACAGCATAAATTTGTCAAATTTGCGTATAATAAAAATGTTTTGATGCTGGTTTCTTATATTAATCCTTTATTAACTTAAATTCCGTTCTAATTCAAAATGTTTGTTCTAATGATACAAAAATTTCTTTAACCCATTAAGTACCCATCGAAAATTTTGAATTTAAAAGTCATTTTATCAACTTTTTTCCTCGATTTTTTCAAAAAAATTATTTTGATGCCGAAAAGTTTTTCAAACAATACTAAAAGTAACTGCAAAAATTTTTTTCAAAAATCTCTTCGCTAGTATTTTTATGATTTTTTTAAAATGGGGAAAATGGGGTTAAATTAGAAATTTTTCGGATTTTCAAAAAATCATAAAAAGTACTAGCGAAGAGATTTTTGAAAATTTTATTTTGAAAAAATTGTCAGCTTTATATTTTGACGACTCTTAGGCATTCCTCGCTAATATAATTATTTATCTTTCGAGCCAAACCAATCATCGAGCCATTTTCTAAGATTTTCGAAAGAATCGAACCTCTGCTTGGCCAATCGATGCAAACAAGTGGTAATCAGATGGAGCCAAGACTGGTGAGTTAGTCGCATGGGCAAGCGGTTCCCAATTATTCGACACAATGACTTCCCAAGTCTTCAATGCTCGGTGTGATGGTGAATTTTCAGCCAAAAGTATCACCTTGTGTTGCCCAAATTGATATTCTAGGTGTTTATGTCGCAAAACACGGCACAAATCGGCTAATTGATGTTGATAGCGTGGACCCGTAACTGTTTCACCAGGTAAAAGGAGGTCATACCAGACATCCCACCGCTGATCCCAGAAATCAGTCTTCGTTCCACACATCAAAAACACCATTTTTAAATTTATTGTGTACGACCTAGAGCATGTTTACCGTAATCTTGCACAATCATTCAATAAGATTCCAAGGATGATTTCTTCTAATTAAACAACAAAATCAGATGTGTCGGCATATCGCTATTTGTGGGTGCATAACTCGAAATTTTCAAGAGCGGAAAGAAATGTGTTGTAGTGAGAAACTAGACAAACTGTGAACTGAACATTGTTGGCAGATGTCAAATGAAGAAACTATGACATTAGGTTCGGCTTGGAGTTCGTACATATTCGGCTATCGACCACCACATGTCATTACCGGTTTCATACGCGCGTACTTGATATCGTCCAAAAGTACAAAGTTCATGTAGAGCAGGGGTGGGCACTACGCCTTTGCTATGTTGTTCTTTTTAAATTTTAAATGTCAAAAATGCCTCGACTCAAGCAGCTTCTATGTTGTTGTTGTTAGCTTGCTCGCGAGTCGTGTGTGCATTGTTGCTGTTGTTGCTTTGACGGTCATAAAATGCCTAGACTCGAGCCCGCCCCTGATGTAGAGGCATGTTCAAAGGCATGTAAAATTGGGTTGCCATTGCATCCCATTTATAGAATAGATCGGTCCTGGCAAGAGGTTTACGCCGATTGTGTTAGCTTCGGCGGCGGCGGAGAGGCCAGAAATAACCGGCGGCGGCAGCTTAGCCGGCAGAGAGGACCGGCGGCGGCGGCGTATGCAGTAATTAAATAAAATTTTCACTTTTAAATTTAAAAAAAAATTTTTACAAATTGTTAAAAGTGCTTTCAGACGAGCGTGTTCTCATCGACACTTTTTCACCGTCGGTGAATTTTGCCATTCACATAATTCGCATCGGTTGTCAAACAAAAATACCATCGGTTTTAATTCTCACAGAACCTGGTCACACTCTAAAAAGTTTCATACAAAAGTGCCTCAATATAGTAGGCATTTGACCGACACAAAAAACCGATGGAATTAGGACGTGTTCTATTTCCATCGGTGAACACCGGTGAAAAGCCGGCGCTTTTTAAATTTTGACTGTTTACACAACACCGACAGTTTTTTGACAAAAAGTGTCGGTGAGAAAATCCTCGTCTGAAAGCACTTTAATGAAAAAAAGAGCTTTTCAAAATCACTTTACAGTCATTTTCACGCCGGACGCCGCCACCACGCCGATATTTCCGTGATTTGGCGGCGGCGATTGTACAATCGCCCAAATGCTTGCTGGGTTATGACAACTATGTGATACAGTTAAACGATCTTAACCAAATTTACTCAGGATGTATAATATCACCTCAGATGAATAATCCGTCAGTTTGGTTAAGATATCTCAAAATAAAACAAAAAGTTTTTTGTACTATAACTTGATTTTCGATCGATCGATTCAGCTATATGACAAAGTGGACCGATTTTAACCAAACTAGGTCGGGATGTCTAAGACAGTGAAAACTTCACAATCTCCGAGTTTGGTTCAAGTATCTCCAGAAACAAAAATTTTTTTTTTTTTACTAATTTCAACCAAATTTAGTCAGAATAAGACCAACCCAGCTGCATATTCTGCCAGAGTGATTCACAAAGAAAAACTCATTTTTGAACTATCTTAATTTTCGGTTAATCGTTAAAATTGCTGCTGTATGATATAGTGGCCCGATTTAGACCAAAGCTCGTCAGCATGTATAAGACAATATTAAATTCACAGAATCCTCCCAGTTTGGTTGAGATAAATAACAGAAAAGTTTTTCAAACTATCGGTTGATTTTCAACCGAGCGTTCTTACGTTAAGGGGAGTGATATTCAAAATTGGAAAGTTCAGAGATTTTCGATTCGCATTAACTTTCGTAATTGCAAATTGCAAATAATCAAAATGCAAATATTATTTAGATTTAAATTAAAGAAGAGTAGAAAGGGTATGAAATATACATATATCAATGTTGTCTACTTACGGTAAAAGCCTTTTAACTTCTGCTTTTTCCTCGGCTTTTAGCTGCTTATATCCTGGTAGATTTTCGCCAGTGTCGAACCAACCAACGTCCGATCGCAATTTAGCAAAGCACTCCAAATGATGCCAAAGTTTTTGACCACCGTATTTCATTCCAACTTCAGTGTCGAAAACGGTTTTAGATACCCGAACTTCATCTTTGCTTATCTTTAGCTCGCAGCCGCGGCATGCTGCGCGCCCAGATTTGGCATATTCAATTCCAAAATCCTTAATTGCTTGTTGTTCCTCTTTTGATCGTTTTTTGCCTGATTTACTCTCTACGGTTTGTGAACCGGTTCCTTAAATTAGATGGTAAAAATTAGGACTTATTTTATTCTCTTCCAGATGTTACAATATACATACCGACAAGCTTTTCGATTTCAGATTGGTCCGCAAATCTCAAATTTTCATAGTTTTTAATATCCCCAACGGAGGCCGGCCGTTGCTTCTTGAAAAAACAGTCCTTGTGATACCATTGCGCCACTTTTCCATCATGAAAAGGAGACTAAAACATATACAAATATTGTTTTAAATTTTTTTAAAATTGCTGTTTCACCGGTACGTTCCGGAATTGATTCCAGAGTCGAAGGGACAAATATAAACTTGCACTAAAATTAGTTATTAGTTATTAATCCCTGGTATCGATACATGTCAAAGCCTTTTTAGCCTTCTTAACGCAAACTAGAAGCGTTTCCTATTCTGGTGAAATACAAATTCTTATAGTATATGTATGTGTATGTACATACGTACATGGAGGAGCTTTAAACAAATTTCGCGTTGCATTAATATACTGCTGTACAACCAAATTCATTTCTGCGAAGACGCAGATTTGCGCAAACTTGTCTTTAATTTCATAGAGTATGTTTAACTATTGACTTTGGAAAATTTGAACTAAGGAAACCGGCAAACAACCAGCTTTGTGCGTTTGTCGTAATTACATATGTATGTACATACATACATAATTATCTGCATTTGTATGTAAAAGTTGCAAGTACATGATGCAAGCAATCGTTAGTACATTCCAGCAATAATATAGTAATTTTTACATGGCGCATATGCATCAATTCACAAATTTGAATTCACTCACCTGGACCATAATAGCAAGACGAACAGAATCCTTAGGAATTGGCGATTTGCATCCCTTGCAAGAGGCTCTACCACTTTTGGCATATTCTGCCATGTAAGGCAATTCGACATCCATTTCAAACTTTTAGGGCCTTTGGTAGAGGAATCTAAAATAATTATAAAAAAAAAAGAAACCCTCCGGTAGACGCCAAACTTCCCGGCAAATGTTCAATGTGAATTTCACGATAGTTCTCAGTATCCCTCTGAGATAAAGTCAAAAATCATACGAAAGAATAAAGTTGAAAGTGTGTAATCAACATTTGCTTGAAACAGCGGAATGAAACACAAATTTCTTATTTATATCGACTACTTTGACAAGAATATTGTCAGAAATATAATAAATTCAATTTGTCCACGTGAAAAATAACACTAACGTAAATTTACACTTAAATATATTGGAACGATATTGTTTGCATTAGAAGTATATTACAATTTGTATACAAAAAACAATCGAAACTAGTTTTTAAAAATAAGTCGACGCAGCAATCTTTTCAAATTTTGACTTTTCTTGGCTTTGGCTTTGGCTACAGTTCAAAGTAGCTTCTAAAAATGCCTTTGAAAAGAAAAACGAAAGTCGAAGCATCAGTCAAAATTACCCACTGATCAAAGTCGAAACAGCAGCAACTGCTCGACTTCTGCAAGTGTGTTATTACATATTAATGGTATTCCGGGAACCGTTTTAGATTTGGCTTAGATTTCGCAGTCAGCTGTTCACAGCTGCTCCATACAAAACTATCATTGCGCCCAGAGCAAGTCAGGAAAATGTGGTATTACTAATTGATTTCGTGAAATCTGCTCTTATTTTTTTTTGATTTCGATTTGGCTTCAAATGAAAATTGTGACATCTGTGTGACATTTGGTGTTTGTTTACATTCTGCTGTCATATCAATATGGAGAGCGTAAGTCTAATGCATTTAAGGTTTTTATAAATAAATAAAAAAAAATGTGTAATGCTTTTTAGGATGCTTACCAGCCCCTATTGAAAAGACAGAGAAACAGCTGCAAAAAGTGGACGGAGTCCAAAGGGCTCGAATTATTAGAGCTTGTTTTTGATTTATTCAAAGATGTGCCAGAGTCGCTCGAAAAATTTACAGCACAAAAATTCTATGCTATAGTAATGGAAAGGTCAATTACCTTCAAGGATTTTACTTTTGTGGTACTTCAAAACAAAATGCGACTATTTCGAGCAGAATACATAAGTGTGGTGCAGTGAAGGAGCAACACTGGAGCTGGCTTATTAGCAGAAGGCAAAGGCGAGTCTGTCGAAGAGTATATGGAAAACTGCGAATATTCAATAAAACATAATCTTTTAATACGTTTATAAATTTCCTTTTTTGGCTTTGTTTCGGCATTTTGTGCAATTACGCATTTTTTGTATACTTTTTAGTTTTCAATCAGCTGTTTGCCCAGGCTGTCAGCTTTTCACGAAATCTAAAACTAATCAGTGTGCAAAAAGGGTCCTTCCGTCAACTGATTTAGATTTGGTTGAAAATAATCTAAACCAAATCTAAAACGGTTCCCGGAATACCATTATTATGTTTTTATATAATTAAAGAAAAATAATTAAAAATAAAATAAGATAGTTAGGAATTGAAAAAAAATTCTGCAACATCAGTCTGTGACTAGAGCCGACTTGCTAAAGAGTAGTACGCTCTATCTGAGAATATTTTGGGTGCTCGAAATGTTCGATGTTTTGAAGTCCGGCCTTACAAACTTCAGTGTGACAGCATAATACCAAAAATCACTGAAAACTTGAGATATTATTGGTCTTATGCTGCTGTGGTCACACTGTTCGTTAGCTGTGCACAACAAACAAATAAATAGCATTGAGCACATAAATAAAGGGAAAATGGACAGGATAAGAGAAGTAGCAGCCACTAATACCCTAATTATTAAATTAAAAATTATTAATTGTAAAAATCCCATCAATATGTTTTTTTTTTCGGTCAAATCCCACAATATTGCCCTCTGTTGCACCTCTTCAATAAGTCTAATTCGCTCTTTGTGTTCCAAGATCTCAATTTGGCTCTTATTTTGCTGCTTGTTGGTGGCAATTTCTGTTCAAAAAGATTTCGACTAGTCGAAACAGTGTTGTAAAAAGCCGGAAAATGTTCTGAGCTGCCCATATTTAGGTACAGCGTACATAGGTTTAGAAATGGCCTTTCAAAATAATTTCGAGCATGTTTATCCTTTTTTTGTATGGAGTTTTGGCCTTGCAAACATATTTTCAACTTATGCTTATAGCATAGTACGCTCTAGCCGAAAATATTTTTGCAAGGCCAAAACTCCATATAAAAAAACGGGTTGCAAACATGCTCGAAATTATTTTGTAAGGCCATTTCTAAACCTATGTACGCTGTACCTAAAGCGTAGTACGCTCTAGCTGAAAACATTTTGGACGCTCGAAATGTTCGATGTTTTGAAGTCCGGCCTTACAAACTTCAGTGTGACAGCATAATACCACAAATCACTAAAAAGTTGAGAGATTGTTGGTCTTATGCTGCTGTGGTCACACTGTAGCGTCAGCTGTGCACAACAAATAAATAAATAACATTGAGCACAAAAAAATTGAGAAAATTGATCACATAGACATGATGAGAGAAGTGGCAGCGTCTAAAGCATAGTACGCTCTAGCCGAAAATATTTTTGCAAGGCCAAAACTTCAAATAAAAAAAAGGGTTGCAAACATGCTCGAAATTATTTTGTAAGGCCATTTCTAAACGTATGTACGCTGTACCTAAATATGGGCAGCTCAGAATATTTTCTGGCGTTTTACAACACTGTTTGGTCAACAGATGGCAGCTTTATTTTGACCTTTCAAAACATCGATTGAATCAGTGTTTCGACTAGTCGAAATCTTTTTGAACACAAAGAGCGAATTAGACTGATTAAATACATGCAACAGAGACCAATATTGTGAGATTTGACCGACAAAAAACATATTGATCCGATTTTTATAATTAATCATTTTCCACTTCTCTATTTGGTAAATTTTCTCTATTTTGTTGTGCTCAATGTTATTTATTTATTTGTTGTGCACAGCTGTCGCTACAGTGTGACCACAGCAGCATAAGACCAACAATCTCTCAACTTTTTTGTGATTTTTGGTATTATGCTGTAACACTGAAGTTTGTAAGGCCGGACTTCAAAACATCGAACATTTCGAGCGTCCAAAATGTTTTCAGCTAGAGCGTACTAAGCTTATGTCAAAAAGCACTGCAAATTGTTTCACGTCTTTATAACCGTTACATCGATCTGTTGGAGTAGAATGAGTTATTTAATTTGCAAAATCTAAAATTGTCTTCTGTTAATACAAAATACGACTTTTCACAAATTCAGGGAATTTTTAATGTAAAGAAATAAATTTCTTGAATTGAGACTTAATCCATTGTCAACTTTCGTGAATTAGTTGAATTTCCGAAATACTGTTCATGCACACATTTTCAACTTTTATTCATGTAATGAATTTGAAAACTGGTCTCCGTATAAACGAATAAGAATAAACGGATAAGCGTGAGGAGTTTTATGGGATGAGGAGTAGTTCTGTTAACATAAGATCTTAACGCAATTGGATTTTCAAAACAACAGCAACATTATAAATATATAATAAATTTTTGTTTAGTTTATAATTACCTTGCTTACTTAAAAATAATCGCTGATATTAAGCACACTTGTAATTCTCATTTGTATCTGTGACGGACATGGTAACATATACATATTTCGATGACAACTCTTATGCGATTTAGCAACGGCGCTTTAAAAATAGACGGCTTCCAACTCAGTAAATGCTATTTCAAAGTGTGTGCGTGTGTGTGAGATTTACATGTTCATGTGTAAAGTGTGTAGTTCTATATGTCGAAAATACATACTATAATTTATTAAAACGTTTTTAGCTGCAAAATTTACATCCGTTTGTTAATTTATTATTTTTTGGTGAGTTACATATATTTATCAAACCTCAATTGCAATTGTAAATGTGCCTTTTCTGTTTTTAGCCAACAAAGAAAGCTGAATTCGGCAGCAAATGTCAGGCGTGGATCAGGTAATGGCATTTTGGTATACATACATCTGTGTATGTACATACATTCTTACATTGATGCACATTCGTTAATGTGTACATTCAATATCGGCGTACATACATATGTAATAATTGAAATATCCGAGTTAAGCAAAATATATTTAATTTATTTCTATGTGTGTATGTACCAGTAAAAACATGAATGTAGAATTGTACACACATAGATACTTTTAATTGCATGCTCACACATAAGAATATACTTTGTATGGCTATATGTATGCAGTTATAATCGAGTTTGTTATTGTGTAAACTGAACGTTAAATATTTTTTCTTTCTTTTTTTTCCAGAAAATATCAGGAACTGCAGGTACTTACATATATAATATAATAGCCTCCGTCGAACACATCCTTGTACATATGTATATACTATATATATGTAGGTGTAGATATGGATGTAAATCAAATGACCTGTACATGACTGCCATGAACTTTGTGTATTAACTAAATAGAAAATATAAATATTCATGGACAGAGCAATTGGTGCGACAGTTTCAGGCTTTTAAATATGTTGCAATTTGGTTTTAAGCATATATCTTAAGTAGTTTCCTTGGATTTTTCTGCGAATTGGAAAAGCACAATCATCGAAAAGATTTTGCTTAGGATGCTTAATGGAAACATTTTTTATGTTGAAAGATGTAAAAGCCGGTATACAAGTTACTATTTCTCCCTTAGATTTGAAAAATATTTACTTAAAACAAAGTTGAAATTTTTTTTTTGAAGGAATTAATATGATATGATATAACATGACGGTTAGAAACAGAAATATAGAAGATGTGACATACATATATTTATATTATGACAAAATGGTGAATTTTGAAACAAATTACCGAAAATTTGCATCTTTAAATTATAAATTGTGTTAAACGATTCTTATTGTTAATTAAAATAGTAAAGTCTGTCGGAGAGCGCAATATACCATGGAGCCAACAAGTTGATGAGGCATCTTACGAAAACTTATCTTCTCCAGCCAATGATGATAACTCTGGTAGTATTAAATACTTAAAATTTGCGCTATATTCGTTAATAAATTATTTCGATTTACATCAGGTAATCAAAGCTCAATGCAATTCCAATTTCCACCGTTTATTGTGAAAGAAAATAACCATTCGTCATTGAGTAACACAGGGAAAGGACGCAAAGCATCGCATAATAATGGTAAGCACAGAGAAATCACAAAATTAAAATATATCAAATTATACTTACCTTATGAAGCTTATGAATATTAAAATATAATACAAATATTGTTAAGTTTTTATTTGGCTGTCAAATAAAAGAAACACTCTCACTGAATTTTTTAACATCTCATACCTGTAGTGATTAGATAGATAACTGCAAACAAGTAACTAAGAAACAAACTGTAGGTCAATCTTTTCATTTTTAATGGGCTTAATAGCTATGCAATGTAGAATTTATGCATACGATTTGGTTTGAATGTGAACATTTTATTTTATTTAAAACATTTGTGAAATATTTGAAATATGCAAACTACTCTCTCAGTTTTGAAGGTATCTTTTGAAATTGGGTACAGGCCATTTTGCTGCAGAACATACATACATATGTAGTATATCGACCGGCCGGATTGGATAACTGTATCATATAGCTGTTAAAAATTGAAATGTGTTAC
This sequence comes from Drosophila subquinaria, assembly GCA_037043405.1. Lineage (NCBI taxonomy): Eukaryota > Metazoa > Arthropoda > Insecta > Diptera > Drosophilidae > Drosophila > Drosophila subquinaria. The sequence goes on along the minus strand of JBAMBL010000120.1, from coordinate 70,370 downwards.
AAACATTTTTTTTTTTTTGAATTCCACAAAATATGCATGTGATGTTTTCTTATACATGTATTTTGACAAAATTGAGTACAAATCGTTTTATATAGCTGTCATAGGAGCGATCCTCCGTAAATTATGGTTTAGTATGCAAATTTTTGATATTTCTGTAGTTATCACAGAGGACGGTGCGTCTTGCAATATGTATAGGAACAATGGAAAAATTGTTTTGACTATCCGATCAGTTGCAGTATACCGATCGAAAGGTATATTTTTTAAATATCAATAGTGCATACTAAGACTTTTGGAAACTCACCTAGTTTGTGATATAAGCAAGTGTAATTGGGAGGGGTAAAATTTAAATGATTGCTGCAATTGGTGCTCTTGGAAGCTTTTGGCCACTTCCGACCATTGCACTACGGACGAAAAGTAAATTTTGAGGCATTAATTACAATTTTAAAGCTAGAGTTTTCAAATTTGGCATGAACCTTAGTTGAACTAAAATAGTATTTTGATTTCTTTTTTTTTGGATTTGGACCACGCCTTAGCTTTCTCCTACTCATCTGACTATGAGGAAAATTTAAAAAATTTTATGCTAAATCCAAATATAAAGCTAGAGACCTAAAAATTTGCATGCATCTTAGATAGACTAATGTAGAATTTATAAAAAAAAAATTAATTTTTAATTGGACCTTCACCTTTTTTTTTCTTACTGACTCAGTAAAAAAGTAAAAAAATTTTTTAAGCGCTGAAATATTAAGCGATATATTTTAAACTTCACATGCTTGCTACTTAGACTTAAATAAAATTTACAATTTTTTTGGAATTATAGTTAGACCATTTGTTCACCCCCATTCCCATCTGATCCCGAAAATTCTGAATTTTCTACCATATTTTAGCGTACATTTAATCGATGTTGCACAAAAAAACGCAAAAGATATTAATAACAATATATACTAGAGACTTTAGTTAATAACTTGACATATTTGGTTGCTCGCGCCAACATGCGCTTCCAAAGTATTTCTCCACGGAACACAACTACATTTGATTTTTTTTTTTGCTAAAAACGCATTAAACAATAATCGTTTTGATGATTTTTTATACTTGTATTCATGCATCTAGAGTTAAACCTGGTAAATTATACTTTGTCCACTTTAGTGTGTGTATTTCACAGAGGTCGCAGCACTTCAAGATTGTCTGTCACATATCGGCTATTCTCGGACATAGAACGTAATGTCACTTTGATTTGATCGGTTTTTCCGTTCATTATTTGCAAACACAACAAATAAAATAAGGTCAACGAGTTGTTTTCAATTTCAAACAATCTCTTGACCACTGACAAAATAATCGAGCCTTTTTCTGTTTTTGTGTTAAGCAGACCTCAATGGGTTGATTATTATTATGTTAATTACAAATGTGGACTATTTTTACATGATGAATTCTACTAATTTGCTATAAGTTATTGGTTACGATTTGAAAAATTACTGCACACCAAAATCTGCAATAAGTAAAGCAGTAAATAATAAATGAAGAGCTTAAATGCTAGGGATACTTAACCTTTGCTTTAAATATGTCTTCGGACCAATCCTCTTTGGAAATTCCTTTGATTGCATTTATCAGAACTTTCTGCACTTTATCAACTTGTTTCCTGAATGTGTATATAATCTCATGCGTATTTGCCAATTGCTGGCTGGCACACCAACACTCTTTATTAGTAACGAAACTGAGGGATGCGTATAAAATGCCGGCTTCCTTAGCTAATACTGCCTCAGGACATAGAGTCATGCTTAAGAGATCGGCTCCCCAATTGCGGTACAGTTTGTTTTCAGCAACAGTTGAATAACGTGGTCCTTCTAGTGTGATTGCAGTTCCCTGCGAGTGTACGGGAAGATTCAGCTCTTCAGCTGCTTTCAAGAGGTGACCTCGTGTTCGTTCACAGAATACAGGATACATTGGCAGATGGCACACGCCAAAAGGGCTGCCAACAACACCATCATAAAATGTTTGAGCTCGTTTTGTTGTATTGTCAATAACATCGTGTGGAACCACCAAGTCCCCTTGATCAATATTCTCACGCAGCGAACTGACGGTATGCGTAACGAGGATATGGGTACATCCTAACTTACGCATAGCCCAAATGTTAGCCCTATAATTAATATTAGACGGCATTATATCATAAAGGCGTCCACTTCTCGAAAGAAGAGCACAGTTGACGTTCTCAATAGTTCCTTCAATAATAATATCTGAAGGCTTCCCATAGGGTGTACATACAGCACATTCTTTTCTATCATTTAATATAATGGGGGTATCGAGTCCAGATTCACCAATAATACCAATTTTTATCTCTTCGGTTTCTTTAACTTGTGCTCCCATTGTGCAGACTTAATTTAGTTATTAGCCGAAAATTTAATAATTTTTTGAGGTAGATCCAAAATTTTTCCAGATTACATATTTTAAAATTTTAATTTATGTGACATTTTAAATTGATTTTAATCACATAGACATTTGTAGACTTAAAAAAAAATCATAAATTCTTTTTTTCACGAATAGAAATTCCATAAAAGCTCCTTGGCATAAAAAGATATAATAAAGGGGCTATATGACCCATTATTTTTAATTATAAAAATTTAATTTACCCTTCTTTTTGTAAGGACTTGTTGAACCCTCGTATACAAAATATAAAAAAAAAACTTTATTGGTTACAAATCAGAAATTATTGAAAGACAGGTTAAAACAATGAGGTCAAGGTATATTAAATTTGCCAACTAATGTATTCGAGATTCTAAGAACTACGCCCAAAATTTAATAGTTAATTAAGGTACACCATTTTATTCCGTGGACATATAACTGACACATCTGAAATTTACAAGTAAAAAAAGATTTATTTAATAGAAATGCAATTTTTAAAAATGAAAGTACAGTGTCATTTCATAGTCTAAATTATATACATTATAAAACATTAAAACAAAAATTTTAAAATGTGTCATAACACCAAAAATGTATAACAGAAAATCAAAATATAACAAGACATTAATGCATTCGTCCTTGTGTTTTGGGTCATTGTTGTTTTTGTATATCCATGCTAGTGGGAAATGCTCAAAAGTTTGTATATTAGGGCGGGTCATTTTGCTCGGGTCGATAAAAACGTGATAATCGTCCACCAGAATCGGAATCTACGATTAATTCTAAGAATATTTCACCAAGAAACTATGTGTCTAAAATCAATTCCTAGCATCCGCTGAGAAGCATGAAGATGTTAGGTTAAGGTATAAGGTCTTAGTCTAGGATCGGACCGTACTCTTAAAAATGAAAAGAGTACAAAGAGGGCGATTTATGATGACGAACAAATTTTTTACTATAAGTCTGATATATTTTTTTAAGTTAGGTACTCAGGGCCGTTATGGGCTTATTTTTTTCCTGTCATTATTACGTTAAGTCATATCTTAATTATTTAGTTGATTTTTAATCACTTGCTTTAACGGTTAGATTATTTAAAAACACAATTTTAAAACAATTCTTGTTTCGATAATGTACCTAAATATTTATATTTACAAAACAAATGAGCAAAGCTCGATTTTGGTAGTTTTTTAATGTGTGTACGTAATAAATAAGTTAAATATTTATATATTTATAGTGGAGTATGTATTTTATTAGGGGAACAAAATAAGCAAAAATACAATTTTCAGGAGATTTTCAAACTAATATTGGACTTATCTTCATTTTTTAGGTACTTGAATTTGATAAAAGAAATTTCATAACTAATAAAGCTTAATTTCGGTTTATGTTTGTTTTGTGAAAATAAGCTTGTTGTTTGCGTATAAGTATAGGATACGGCACGGGCAATAGTCCTACTAGAGTGCAATGAGGTGAACGGGGAGGCCCTAGTCAATGCAAATCTTCTCAACTCGCGGCACAAGCACTTGCAGCAGTCGCTTTATTGTCTGCAATGGCAGCATAAACAATTGCCAAGAGACGATCCACTCAACTGTGCAATTACCATCGCCAAACGTGTTCGATCCTCCCGCGTCAGCGACATTTACGTTGTTGCAATTTAGCCTTAGTAATTGAAATTAATTAAATAAATATTATTTTCAGATACGAAGCAAAAATATGGAAATCCGGGGTCTTACAACAATCCAAAGCGTGAAAATCACCACATAAATGCTTGGAATTCAAGGCGGCTCTTTGCGGAAAGTTCTGCATCCTCTAATCGGGTACGTAAAATTGTTTCAGTGTTCTAATGCGATCACGATATAACTCAGCACAATTCGATTAGAATACTTAGTAAACAATTATACTATACTTAAAATTATTCCTGTTATTGACTTCTGTGGAATTAAGCGTGATCGGGCATGACATCAAAAATTAAAAACAAATTTTTTTTGCTAATGGTATAAATTTCAGCTAACAATTGTATAGACGCAACTTTTACTGTTTTCGGAAGACTTATCATATTTCTTGAAAAATTTTTTTAAGACTTTAGCTTAGAAATAGTTCTTGTAAGTAAATAATGAACGAATATAGTTTGCTCCTGGAGACTTAATAGCTCTATTTAAGCCAAACAAAATTGAAACTATGCGTACAGGCTTTCTCTACAGGTCTCTATCAAAATAACTTAATGCAAATTGGTTGGTAGTATTCCTTAAACCAATAAATGTTATTTTAATATTTTTTCGAATGTCAAAATGTTTGTATTTGATTAAATTCACACATAACATTTTTAAACTGAATAAAAGGACTTATAATACATTTAAAATAAACTTTTTGGGGTGGCAGACCCCATAAAGTATATATATTCTTGGTCAATATTTTCGCCCAAATCTATTAGGCTTCACTTCAGGAGCACCGACAATTTCATTGACGTTGCTTTGTTCAAAAAGAGATTGGTTTAACATACCTGTATATTTTTTAGTTTTTTTTTCGAAGTAAATTAGATGCTCCTTAGGAATGCTTAAAAAAAAGTACAAGCTCTGACAGAGCACAAAGTAAGAAACGAACAGAATGAGAGCTATTGGTCAAACTGTAAAGGCGTAGCACGGGTTATTAGACCTAGCCGGTGTCTATATCAAGTAGTCGTTCGGATGAATGCGAGAAAGTTGTCACTTTCTGGAGGGTCCACCCAGGCTGTTAGTCGAAGTGTTGCAATGGACCAGAGTCGTTCCCTGTATAAGTTACTATGTTAACAGTATTTTTATATTCATTTCAACTTGATTATGATATTGAATTAACCACACTTGCTACACGTGTAAATATATGTAGATAAATGAAAATGACGATGGTCTGTCATCAAAACTGGACAAGCGTACAGGCGAGTCTGTGGATGAAGTTAAGACACACGGTGCAACCGCTGCACCTAAAAAGACGACTTGGGCCTCAATTGCTTCTCAGCCAGCTAAACTAACTTCGAAAGTATGTTATTAATTTGATTATAAATTATTTTTACGAAATGGTAATGTATAATTTTGTTTACATTGCGTATGCAGACAACATTTACCACATCTAGCCATAAAAAGAAAGGTCCTGGTATGCCTCCACCACCTATGGTACCCGGAAAGCATAACTTAGATGTCAATGTGTGGGACTTGCCCAATAGTAATCCACCACCAGTGCCATCCCCGCCTTTACCGATTGACTTGTCCAGTTCGGAACCAAATTTTTCCTCGACAACTAGAGATGAATCAGCCCCATCCGTAGGCAATCATTCTGATAAGGATGAATGTTACGGTGTTGCTAGTAACAGTAATGTTTGCAGTGCAAAACCGTCTCCGACTTCTCAAACTCGCAAAAACTGGGTTGCTCAGCAGCAGCAAGTGCATCATACAGATCAACGACAGGGAAGCGGAGCACCTGCACCACTCAATCGACGAATCGTACCTACTGGTAACCCAATCCGATATAACGATCGAAGGGGAAACTTTACTGGACATCGCAACGATTTTGAGAAAAATATTAAGCATGAATATCGAGATGAAAACAATCCGCTCATTGCACAAAACTCTTCTGTAATTGAAGAGGTGGCTGCTGATCCACAAATATTGTTGGACGAATTAAAGGATAAAAACAATTATAACCCTACAGAGATTGATTTGGATAAAGCAGCCACAGCACGGTAACCAAATAAAAAATTTATTTAATTCTATTATATCAAACTAATTTGACCATATTCTTCTTTTATTAGATTTTTCGTCATAAAATCATATTCTGAAGATGACATTCATCGCAGTATAAAATACGAGATCTGGTGCTCAACAGATCACGGTAATAAGCGTTTGGATGACGCTTTTAAGGAACGGTACAAAGAGGGCGGAAATGTTTTGCTTTTCTTTTCGGTAAATAGCTCAGGCCATTTTTGTGGTATGGCACAAATGATGACTTCGGTTGATTATAACTCCACATCCAGCGTTTGGTCTCAAGACAAGTGGAGGGGAAAGTTTAAAGTGAAATGGATATATGTTAAGGATGTGCCTAATGGAAAGCTCCGACATATTCGACTTGAAAATAATGACAATAAACCCGTGACATATTCAAGAGATACACAGGAGGTACAAAACTCAAAGGGTATTGAGGTGTTACAAATATTGCACTCGTATAAGCATACAACATCCATTTTCGATGACTTTTCTCATTACGAAAAGAAGCAAGAAGAGGAAGTTTCATCAAAACGTCCAACAACTCACGTTGCAGATGTCATTAGCCAAACTCAAGTACCAATCAACAGACATTTTAATCGTCAAAACGATGATAGAGAACGAGAGCGTAATGTGCGCGATAGTCGTAGCATTACCATTAATACGACTCAAAAGAATTCCTTTAGTGGTGGAAACAACAGCAACTTTCGCGACCGCAACTCAGTCCATAAAAGTGGAACGGGATCTGGAAACTATAGCAATAGCAATAGCTATAACGACTATCGACGAGGATTTGACAGAGAAATTATGCAGAGTGAGAGGGAGAATCATTTTGGAATACGCCATGGATCCAACAGAAAAGAAGACCACTCATTCAGCCATTCGACAAAGGCAAGGTTAAATAAGAGGGATTTCAATACTGAACCAATTAAAAGTGACGTGCGTTTAAGAACCGGACTGTCAGCATCAAGGGATTTGCCAAATGTATGCATTAACCCTTGAACACGGGTATACATATATAATATTATCTGATAACCCATTTTGCGTTGAAGACCAATGAAAATGATAGAATGCGAAACAATGACTATTTGTGACTGAGCTGCGGTAAAAATAATTAATTGAATGACGTTAAATGGACGTCTCTTACAATCCTCATGCCTGTGCGCACGTAAAATTCGCTGCTGATTTCTTGCTTAAGATTTTTTAAACGATTGTGTGTACATGCAGTAAATTAAAAAGATAGAATTAAGCTGAAAATAAAGCCAACAACCGGTAATTAGGATTAACTACAATAATATAATAAAATTTGTATGTAATTTATTATATTTATATTGACGCTTTCATTTAACGGTTCATTTAAATATTACTGGATCGATTTGTACACAATTTTAAGTCAAGGGTTTACTTGATTCATTCCTTGTAGTAGCTGCACTGCTAATATCTATTAAACTAATTTTCATCTATGTAAAGTGTAAACTGAGTATGTGAAATAATTAAAGTTACCATTTTCATTATACCCATTGTTGCCTCAATCTCAACTGCACTGATATCAATTTATGTATTAACATGTACAAGACAAACAAATATCCTGAAAATAAAATATTTCTAGCGAATTTAAAAATTAAGAGATCCGTTAAGCAATCCTTTCTCTTAGATATTTTATTTTAGTTCAGTTATTTTAAAATTTTAAGTAATGCTCGATTCCAACTTTAGTTTAGTGCTTATTATAGCAAGGCTACTCACTAAGGCGGGTCAATTTGTTCGGGTCGAAAAAAACGTGGTAATCGTCCACCAGAGTCGTAATCTACGATGAATTCTAAGATATTTTCACAAAGAACCTACAGTGCACACTGGACGGAAAGCCCGATTTTTTGGCATAAAGTCTAATCCTTAAGGTAGAGAGTTGAAACTTCGTACAGTTCTTAGTTATAGTGTGTGTACTAACTGTTTAAAATTTGAAACAGATCGGGCCACGCCCACTCAAGCCGCCCCTATAAGAAAGAGTTGTGAAGTAGTAATTTTTTGATTTTCAGCTATCAGATTTCATTTTTAATGAACTGCTTCTCAAAATTGATCACAAAATAATATTTAAATTTATTTCACTATAATATATGAAAAAAAAAAAAAAAATTTTTTCAAAAAAATTTTAAAATTTTCATTATTATAAATCTGCAACATCTAATGAGTATGAAAAACATCTAATAAGTATTAATACCATAGATGGGGACATGCCATTTTACTTTGCAAATGTGTAGCATGTCTTTCAAAGCCCAGTTTAATTAAAGATTGAAATAAAAGCCACTGTAAATGCTTAATTTTCAAATTGAAAACATTTCGGCCACATTTTGGCAAATATTTTCGCATGTACTTGTGAAAACTTTTGGCTTTTTGATTAATTTTGGCTCTCGTGTTTAGGTCATCATCATCCAATCCGACTTGACCGAAAATCCACTCAGATATTGCCTCTTCTGCCCTCTTGTTGCTCCATGCTTCGAGCAACTGAAAATTGCTGAAGACAAAAGTAGCTGCAATACATTCAATATTCCGGAAATCGCGCAAATTTGCGCAAAGATAATTATTATTCTCTTAAACTGTATATTTTCATTCAAAACGAGACATATTTACTTTTTCGCACAGACAGGCAGGGAACTAGTTCTACTCCACAATTCACGAACACTGGATTAAACTTTTCAACATAAATCGGGTTAACAACACAAGACACATAAGCAACAAATAACACGTATTAAACAATTTTTACTTAGGATTAATATTAAACATACCTTGCTCTTCAATATCCATTTTAGATACAGTGGCTCACAGCTTAAAGTATGCACCCTTATTTTTGCTTTAACTGCTATGTTAGTCAAGTTATCACAATAAAAAAAATATACTTGGAAAGGTCGTGTAAATTCCGTTTGAATGACACAAAACTTTTTTTCAAATATTGAGTACCCTTGGAAAATTTCGAATTTATGTAAAAGTCACTTTTCAAAACTTTTTTCCTCGATTTTTTCCAAAAAATGTTGGGATGCTAAAAAATTCTTGGAACAATTCAAAGAGTAACTGCAAAAAAAAATTTCCAAAAATATTTTTGCTAGTATTTTTTATAATTTTTTGAAAATCCTAAAAATTACCATTTTTACCCATTTTTTGAATTTGTCTTTTTTATTAATGTTGCCTTACTCCTATTTGTTAAGAATAAAAAGATGAAAATTTAGAAAAAAAAAAATTTGGATTCCCTTGTATGGTTTTCTTTTTATGAATCATGAAAGTCAGTGCTGTGAACATGCACTCACCTTTGCTCGCCACTGTATATGTCAAAAATCAATTCCTAGCCTCCACTGAGAAGCATGAAGATTTCAGATTAAGGTATTTTAAGGTATTAAAAAAAAAATAACACATTTTCCAAAAAGGTTGAGCCTTATTCTGATTCATCTTTTTGCAACAAATTTTACAAATATTTTTTTTTTATTAACAAAACAACTTAATTTAATTCGCTGAAATCAGCCGAGGATGCCATGAACTATGGCTTTTTAAGAAAATTAGAGGCAAAAGTCTGTAATATTCTAACGAAGTGAGATATCGGCCTGAAATTTGAAATATATATTTTTGACATTTGAAAAAAAATTTAGACAACAAAATAAAAGTAGGCGTGGTATGCGAATGGGCATAAGATAACGGCAAAACGCTAAATTCGGTCATTTCAACATTAAAAAATTCAACAAAATTTTGAAAAATAAAAATGTATACATAGTTTTATCGTGAAAATATCTTAGAATTCATCGTAGATTACGATTCTGGTGGACGATTTTTGCGAAAAAAAATTGACCCGCCCTACTACTCATACATTTTTTTTTTGATACTGATGACTTCCTAGTTGAATGGATTTTAAAGTCTCAAGAATGCCGCCCGAATCAATTTTTCTAGCTGTGAATTAATAAATATAATATACAAAAATATATTTTTGGATCATCAAGTAATATATCTTTGATTAAAATTAATACAGAAACGATAATGCTAATCAATCCTAGACTGCCTGTTGATAAGATTTTCGGTGGTTTTGACCTTTGGTGTAGAATAAATTTTGGTTTTCGTTTTATGTTTCCCAAAATTGTAGTGTCTGGATATTAGGACCGCACAAAAACACATAATTTTTTACTTGAAATATATCTAAAACTATTCGCTGAAATTTAAATCTCTGTTTAAATACATAATTAACAGCTTGGCTTGGCAAAATTGCTTTTTTTTTCCTTTTTTTCTACTTTTTTAGCAGATAAATTGTTTAATTATGATTTACTATCATATGTATTTATAGTCGAAATCTTAAAGAAATGGCGCAATATAAAAAAATTAATATTATTTATTTTAAAAATACCGAAACCGTTTTTTGAAAATTGCTAAAAATTACTATTTTAACCCATTTTGCCTACTTTTCATACAAAAAGTGGCTTATTGGCAATTTTTAAAAAATTATATAAAATACTGGCGAAGAGATTTTCGAAAATTTTTTAGTCACTCTTAGAATTGTTTGAAGAATTTTTGTTGCATAAAAATATCTTTTCTAAAAAATCGAGTGAAAAAGTCATAACAGTAGACTTTTACAAAAATTCAAAAATTTTCAATGGGAACTTAATGGGTTAAGAAAAGTTTTGTCTCATTCAAACGGAATTTAAATGACCTTTCCATTGATGCCAAACGTAAGTTCAAATTACGCGAAGATTTACCTTTAGTTTTGTCAAAACACTTTATCCGACGATTGTATATAAGTAAATAGTTTATAAAAGTGTCAGTTATATAAAAAAAAAATAGTTAAAAAATGACAAAAGAGAAGAAAGAAATAAACTAATTTATAAAAGTCTCAAAAATTAAATCGCCTAGTTAAATTTTCTTATTATGTCCATGTAAAAAGACTAAGGGTCAAAAAATTTGAGACTTCTGATAAATTGCAAATATGAAAAAACAACTTAATTTTCGCAAATCAATTTTTAAGGAATTAAATGAGACTATTTGATTACTTTATAGCTCTTAATTCTAATACTTTGTTAATAGACGAGGTACACCATCTGGCATTTAGATATAATATTATATACCTTTAGTTCCGACCAGAGGCTTCGTGAGCTACTAATATGAAAAACAAAAAAATATATTTCAATTCAATTTGGTTGCATATTTGTTTGAGTCAGACTGAATGAAAAAAGCTTGACTAAACAGTTATACGGGAATGCACTCTTTCAGTTGCGTAGTTAGATCATAGAGCGAAATATTCTTACTGTAATGAAACACAGCATCTTACCACACACATAAGCTATTTATTAATGTGAGTGCTGATTAACAAAAGCGTCACAAATTAGAGAGAAGCTTTGACTCACGGCTGATTTCACATTAGTTCGTTTCGTGCTGTCTCCGCGCTTTGAAGTGTTTTTTTTTTCTATATTGTAGTTATTTCTTCCTTTCTGCGGTACTAAAATCAAAACACAAACAAAATGGATGAGGAGCAAATGTGGAAAGGCGTTTATACTAAATTGCAAGAGATTAAAATGAACCCTCCTACGGAGCACGAGCACCAGTAAGCTTTAAAATGAACACAATTAGAATGATTCACTGTCGACTGTATGTATGTACATATGTATGTATGTTTGCACATGTATAGATTTATAATTATTTGCGAATACATCTAATAAGAATACAGCATGTGCTTATCTCTATCTCTAGCACTCTGATTTATGTACATATTAATCATCATGTGTACATAAATGTACCTACATATATGTACATATCTACATACATGTATCACACGATGACGAAACAAAAAACACTATTCTCATATGAGAGCAAATCCGGTTTGTTTATGAACTAATGTGATACGTTATATTTAATTTTTTTCTCACGTGTATACATACAATAGCTGACAACTTATTTGACCCACTACATATTAAGTATATATGTTTGGTTTTTATTACTGAAATAAAAATATTTGGCTTAAGCTTAAACAATAATTAATACATTAAATATTTGCAATATGTAAAAGTAGTGGGTTTAGTAAGTTCAGAGCTACTGTATGTAATGTGTGTACAAACATGACAATTAGCAAACAAGTAAGTTTATCTGTAAAGCTCTTCGATCTAAAATGGAATATTTAGAGGTGTTACGAAAAATCTCTGGATACCTTGCGATTTTTAGCAAATTGGGTGTGGGTAATGTAATGTTGCTACTGGCAACTTCATTTGTCTAGTGCTAACTATATCGACGAGCATACAGAATTATCAAGTTATTACCGTTGTTTTAAAATCGACTTGAGCATTAACATAACGAATTTTAGTGCAAATTTTAAAAATTTGTGAGGCGGCGTTAGGGACACGCCGTCCCACAGTGCTATCTTATTTATCATTTATTTAATAATACCGCGCATTGGAGCGCTTTGTTATCTTAATTATCATTTATTTAATAATACCGCGCATTGGAGCGCTTTTGTTAATTTAAGATAGATTTAAGAAATCAATGTGGAAAAAATCATTAAAAAGTGCATGGAGCGCCCTAAACTAAGTTAATCATTATGTTTCTTAAGCTAGCGATTAGGCTGTGAATTTGAATTTAAAAACAACGGTCGCCGTCGCAGGCATGCATGCGTTAGCGATCGGTTGCACAACACTGCCGAACACAGTGCCTCTTCACCTCGTTGTGAGAGAGCAAAAGCTCCGAGGTGAAGAGCACAAGCTGTGGTGAGTAGTGCAACCGACGCACTGTGGCTCGTTTCCCGAAAACTCGTGGCAAAAATCATTTTTCGAGTTGTTCCGTTTGAGAAAAATGATTATATTTTTGAACTAAGAAATGGTTGAAGTATTTTATGCAGAATGTATATGTTTTTAAAAAATTTTGTTGTAGGCTGTGGAGCTCGTCAAAGTCAAAAAATGTTTCCAAAAAATGCCAAGTGAGAAATTTTACGCTTTAAAAGGGCAAGTTTGGCGTAGTCTACCTTTGAATTGAGCTTAGTCTTTGTATTAAGCTTATTTATTTATATTAACTGGCCTATCTTTTAAACTAAATGCAAATAAAAAAAAAAATTTTAAGGAGAAATATTTTTTTTTTTTTTCTTTTGCACCTTTTTTTGGGGTTGTTTTTGAACTTTCGGTTGACTTTAGAAAATGGCCGGGAGTGCCGGAAAGTTTTACTTTTAAATATGATTCGGTACATATTTTTAAAGATAATTAAAAAAAAAACCATTGCCACCTTTGGCCCCAGCGAAATTTATTTTGGTTTTTGTAAAGTAACATACGGTAAATTGCATATCAGCCAGTTGCTCTTACGTAGTAGCATTTGTTACTACAAAATCTACTATTTTGGGACTTAGCCTATTTTAATAATTGTACATTTTAGTAAAAGTAAAGATAATTTAATTTAACCCCATCTCTAATCCCCAACTTCGCAGGCGCGAGCTCCACTCTCCCCGAATAATAAAATATTGTTGGAAGTTTAGATTAATTTTCAGAGTTCAGAGACTATTTTTGAACTTTGGTAGACGAAAAGTCTAATAAATTAAAATGCATTAAGTTACGATAGCTAAAAAACGCTTCAGAATTGATTTCTCTTTATAAATATATATGGTTTTCTACCCGACCGGATCCGCCTAAGAAGGTTAAATCAAAAAAAACTAAATCAACCTCACAAAAAAAGCACGCGGCATAATTGCATAGTTCGATCGATTGTTCCTAAAACAGCTATATGATATTGTGGTCCGATTTGAACCAAACTTGGTCAGAATGTAGAAGACTACCCCAGGCTCATAATATGTCAGATTGGTTTAAGTCGGACAACTATATCATATAGATGTCATAGGAATTAGGTCGAAATATGCAATTTTGATAATTCACACCAAAAAACAAAAAATAATTTTTTGAAAAAATAAAAAAAATTGTTTTTAATTTTTTTGAAAATAATTTTTAAATACAAAAACCGTAAAAATAAAACAAAAAAAATCAAAAATTTTTAAAAAAATTTATTTTTAGGTGCCATAAAATTTTTTTTGTTCACAAATTTCACAAATTTCAACTTTGATAGCCCGTAAGTAAGTAATAAGTGGGCGTGGCACCTTTTTTAAATGCTAATTTCATAGGTTGAAGAGTTATCTATCATATGCCATTAAAATTATTCGATTATCACATTTGGTTCAAAAGTTACAGGTTTTTGCCACGAGTTTTCGGAAAACGAGCCACAGTGCGACGCTAGCGCAAGGCCATGAAGTAACAACAAAAGGAGGTCTCGTCGGCTGTCAAATCGTTCGGTTTTTCTCCCTTGATGCTTCAGTGCGTGCTTGCTTGTTGACGTGAAAGGTTGTGTGCGGACGAATTTTTTCCCAAACTTTAACCCTTGTGTAAACCAAAAATGAGTTACTGCAATTTTTGCCGCAAGCACGTGCAAGGCGTAAAATTTATTCATGCGCCGAAAAGTTTAGAGAAAAGAGCATTGTGGGAGCAAACTCTGGGCTGCACCTTTGGTCTAATATCAAATTCAAAATTATTAAAAATTAAATTATAAAAAAAACTTCAATTCGTTTTATTATGATAGGCAGCTTTAAACCCCATGCACCATCTAAGGGTTAATCAACACACTCTATTGTCGTCTCACTCACACTCACTACGACTCACTACGATTCACTACGATGAGCCTTTTCACTCGCACTTATTGTTTACTAACAAGGGAGAGCTTTTTGCCGACGAGACCTCCTTTAGTTGTTACTTCATGCGCAAGGCAAGGTGGATTTACTATTAAGGTGACGTCCAGTGCTGCCAACTTAGCTTTTTTCCCGTCAAATCTGGCTGTTTTTAAAGACCAATGGCGGGAAAAATTTGGAAATTGCGGCAAGCGGGAATTCTGGCTTTTTTAGAAATGCTTTGGCTTTTCTCCGCTTTTTTTTAATGTTGGCACCAATTTTATACAAATTTGCACTTGCAAGAAAAAAAATTTGGTTCCAAAAAATAACGTTTTTAATAAGTCTGGAAAAAGTTTACTACCGCGGTAAACATATACCAGTTTTGGTAGAAATATATGTAAGAGTGGCAGCTTATTCATACGTTTTTATCGATATTTTCCAATACCACCACCACTACTTTACGGCAAACTATCATCACAAAATATGAAAAAGAAAAGTGCGCGGAAGTGGTGGGTGATTTACTCATGTTTTGCTTTGCCAAAAGAATTTAAACAAAAGTGCCGTGTTGCTTGGCTAAAGAGTACAGAATTTTAGACATGGCTTCGCAGGGATGACACGGACGAGAAAAGGGTCTACTGCAAGACTACGTTTACTGCAAAGCTAGGTGATTTGCGTGCTCATGAAACCACTTCCAACAAAAGAATAAAACAAATCACGAAGAATTAGACGAAAATATTAAAATAAAACACATGAATTAAGAGCATAACAATGCGATTTTTTTTCTCGCTTTTTTCAGAATATTTTCAGCCTTTTTAATCCTTCTCTCCAGTCAAAAACAGCTCTTTTTTTTATATAAAGTTGGCAGCACTGGTGACGTCGTCCGATGTGGTGAGGTTACAATCATTTTTTCACCTCTCTCTCTCCGCTCTCAGAGAGAGCTGATAGAAAAGCAAATGCTTACTTAAAATAAATAAAACGAAATAATTCAAAATAATTTATAATATTTTAATGCATAACAAGTAAGTTTATTCTTTTCATTCTTTTCTTTTTACGAGTTTATTTGTAAAGAAGAAGACAATAAAAAAAACATGCGATACACAACCTCTTTCGACAACGTTTGCTGTCATACTGTCAAATGTTTGTAACCCCGAAAAAGAGCAGCTGTGGTGACAACGTCACCTACTTAGTAAATTCACCTTGGCGCAAGGTATATTTACTACAGTGTTGCCAACGAATCTACACAGAAAAAGGCCGGTTAAACCCAATAAAAAGACAGAAAACTGACAAATGTTTTTTTAAAGGACAAAAAATCTGGACAAACTTTGTTTTCTTATTAATACATATAAAAATAAATAAAAACAATATCAAAGCTTTAAAAATTACTGCAATATTGTAAGTGTTAGCTCTTTATTAGCTAGTAAAATATTTTCCACAGGAAATGCATCAATTGTTTCTTTAAATTTCAAAGAACTTCGACAATCCGAACTTGATAAATTCTGTAAGCGACTTAGAACAATGAAAAAAGGATAAATAATGGATAAAGTAAAATAAATTAAAAAAGGCATTTTTTCCGGATAGGGGACGTTTTAAAATTTTTCCGGAAATCGCAATTCCAAAACGGGCAAATCAGTCCGCAAAAAGGACAAATTGGCAACACTGATTTACTATTAGGTAACGTTGTCACCACAGCTGCTCTCTTTCGAGGTTGCAAACATTTGACAGTATGCCTGCAAACGTTTTCGAAAGAGGTTGTGTATCGCATGTTTTTTTATTGTCTTCTTCTTTACGAATAAACTCGTAGACAGAAAACAATGAAAAGAATAATTATGAATTAAAATATTATAAATAATTTTGAATTATTTCGTTTTAATTATTTTGCAAAAACATTTTCTTTTCTGTCCGCTGAAACAATAACAAACGAAGAGTGCAGAGCGTAAAACGTTCGCCATCTTTTTCTAGCGCTTGTCTCTCTGTGAGCGGAGAGAGAGAGGTGAAAAAATGATTGTAACCTCACCACATCGGACGACGTCACCTTATTAGTAAATACACCTTGCGCTGGAGCATGGCTTAGCGGTGAGCGGCTCGAGAACTTTGTGATCGAGAGCGCTAAAGAACAGACGTCGCGAGCTGGCGCGTCTGTAGGAAAGAAATCGTAAGTGTAGAGAGAGAATAGACAAGTGCAGTAGGGTACGCATAGTTTAACCTAACTTTCACTAACATAGTAACACGTGAATAAACTGTCTAAACTGAAGAAATCTCACGTTTTTCCTTGTAGTTAAATACTAAGCAAGCGGTCGCATTCTGGACAAGGGTAATCCCGTCCGCTGTGGGTGATCCCGGCAAGAATCCCGCTACTACGTTTTCCTTGTAGTTATATACCAACATTGACAAGCGGTCGTATTCTAGACAAGGGAAATCCTGTCCGCCGTGGGTGATCCCGGCAAGAATCCCGCTGTTACTTGTGGTACCCACTAACCGTGGTGGTCGGACGAGGGACCGATCCCGTTGGCCGTGGGAAGAATCCCGGCCAGACCCCCGAGTAGTTGTACGTACGTACGTTGTTATTTTCTCTTTCCCTCCTCTTTATCCCCGCGTCCAGCGAAACTTACAAATTTCTTGTAAGTTCTGGCCCTGGCAGACTGAGTTTGCACCCCGGCTGGAAACTCCCTTACAAATTACTGCATACTTTTAGGCGCCCAAATATGCAAAACAATTAAAATATCTTTAAATACTGTTAAGTTTATCCGATATTGATGCGATTGATTTGGATGATACATAATATAAATAGAAAAGTATAGGATCGGAGATGGCTCCTTATTATTAACTATTAAATGACCTGTATCCCCCGTTGGGTATTGGCCTGATGCACAATTTGCCTCCATGCGTCTCTGCCTAGAGCGCTTCTTCTCCAGTTGGCAAAACTTAGGGTTGACAGGGATTCAGTCACTTGGTCCTGCCTCTTGGGTCTTCCTCTCCTCTACTACCGCCTGCTTTTCATCTTCTTTTTCCATGCGTACAACGTAACCAAGCCAGCGTAGTGGCTGTGTTTTCATTCGACTATATCAACGTCATCGTACAACTCATGCAGCTCGTCGTTCCACCTGATACGATAAGTACCGCATATCATAGGTACTGGAGATGCCTGCAAATAAGCAGGCGAAACAGTCAAATAAAAAAAACATAAACATTTTATAACAGTTCAAAAACTTTAGATTATTAGCTTTGACTTCACATTTTTTAAAACTCGAAGACAAAGAAAAAGTTTATTTTATACAGATTGGAGCTGTAGGTGCAGAACTAGGTCACAATTTTTCGACTTTTCTGCTTCGAATGTACACAAGTTTTTTAACACTGTTATTTTCTTAAAAGATAAATAGAAGTTGTAGCGAAGTCTTGCTATCTGATCCAATATGATAGAAAGCGCAAATATATCAGCAATGGTATTTGTATTTAGTTCTCTATAGTCGACACAAAGTATAGCTGATCTTCTTTACCAACAGGGGAGGTGAAGGCCAAATAACTGTAGTCCAGTGGTGTCTAAAAGCATACTATAAAGCAGCGGTGGGCAGTATGGGCTCTGGGAGCTATGCGGCTTCTCTCAACTTTATTCGGCGCCGTGAAGTCGGATCGGATGACGAATGGAAGTGATGCCACCTCTAATCTGAACAAAAAGCTTGTCAACACAAAGCAAAAGAATGAACATGAGCTCAACTTCATTTTGTGTTGTCAACGCGCCGATTGTGTCTTCAAATGTTGAAACAAAATGTTAACACTATGTTTACACTCAGAATCTTAGTACGCGAGCTAGATAAATTTTACGCGGCGTTAAGTGCTCAATATTTAGCTGTCGATCCAGTGTTGCCAATGCAACTCGGAAAAATAACAAAAAGTTGAGTGGTAACTCTGTGCGTCAACAGCGGTTTATTTTAAATATGAACATGCAAAACTGATTTGCATAAAAAGAGGAGAGAATAGGCAATAAACAATGTATATTAATGTTAATAGAGGAGAAATATGGCACGCAAGCACAGCGGGTATTTGGTGCACCTATCGCTTTTGAACTTTTTACTCCCTCTATGTTAATGCAAAAATACAAAACTATCTAATTTATGGCTATAAAAACAATTTTAGATTTCATTCTTGGTTATAATCTATCAATATTGTCGTCGTAATTGACCAAATTAAAATACTCTTCATCGTTTTCACTTGTGTACCAGACATTTATCTTCTATATACCCAGCGAAACTCTAAACAGTTCGATGTTTCGCTGGGCCAGTCAGCTGTTTCAAACAGTGCTGCCCATTCCGTTCCTTTACTTAACAGCTCTGTTATTTTCTTGAGTCTGCGGACACCCGAGCGTAGCTAGTTGTCAAGTTCTTCTTCTTCCCCTTACGCCAGCGTTTTTTTATATGGAGTTTGGGTTTACGCCAGGCCTTTTTTTGAGTTTGCGTACTATGCTAGAGCAACAATTGATGTTTTCCGCACTGTCAATCTACTACGCAACGGTTGGTAAAGTTGACAGCCGTCACACTAGGATTGACAAAGTTGATATCAACGTTGACATGTTTATCACCTAGTGTAAATGCACCATTAGTCTGAATAAACTTTTGAACTTTAGAACTACATAACTCCAACTCGTTAGAACAAAATCTGTATTGCAGCATCTGCACGGTCTTTATTGGCTTAACTACATAGTCACCAGTATTTATACAAGTTATTGGAGTTCCTTTTATAAACCATTCAAACTATTTTTTCAACAGCAGTATCAATTTGTTTAGTGTTGTAAAAATATATCGAAATATCGACAGCTCGAGATACGTAAAGGCGAATCTCAAGTTCTTTCAAGCTCGCGATCTCAAGCTCAAGCTCTAATTAGACCCCGTACTTTAAAAAAGTAAAGGGGTCTATTAACTTTGTCACAAAAAAAAATGTGCGTAACAGGCAGAACGAGGCGTGGCAGACACCATAAAGTATATACAGTTTGTCAAGAAACACTTTACACACCCTTAAAAGTGTAATATTTTGACTTTCAATAAGAAAATAATAGATTGTTATATATATTTGGAAAGGTCGTTTAAATTTCGATTGAATGACACAAAACTTTCCTTAACCCATTAAGTACCCTTCGAAAATTTCGAACTTATGTAAAAGTCACTTTTCAAAACTTTTTTCCTCGATTTTTTCCAAAAAATGTTGGGATGCAAAAAAATTCTTGGAACAATTCTAAGAGTAACTGCAAAAAAAAATTTTCAAAAATATTTTTGCTAGTATTTTTTAGAATTTTTTGAAAATCCTAAAAATGACCAATGAAAAAGTGCCTTTTTTGCAGTTTTCAAAAAATTCTAAAAAATACTAGCAAAAATATTTTTGAAAAAAGCGGGTCAAAACTGAAAAATTACCGCTTTTTTTAACAATACGTTGTATATACAATTGATATCGTTCGTCACAAAATTCGATATAAGAAATGTTGGGGCATAGAATTGTTTTACCTCGTAAAAAGGTTTTTTAAGAAGATATCAGAATTTTTAAAATTGCCAATGTTTTCAACCGTGCTTGTAGAAATATGCCTCAGTACCATGTACAAGATATAAAAGAGAATAAGAACACGTTAAACCAAAATGCGTTGCAGGAGGACCATAAAAGTTTATCTCATGTCAACAAATGAAATCCCGCATTCTTACAAAACAAAAACAAACTGTTAACACTGTTTTTTTTTAAATGAAAAAGTATTAACGTCAACTCTCGTATATACAAAATTATTCTAAATGATTAATTTTCTCAAAAATATATATATTTTTTCTTTACTTTGTCAGAAAAAATAAAGATAATTTTCAAAAACACACATGCCAAGCGTAAAAGCTATCAGCCTTTAATTTGATGTATACTCTCAAGCTCTGACTGCTACGACACTTTCTAGCTGCTGTCTGCAGAAACGTCAATCGTGGACAAAAACATAAATTTTCTTCAAGAAATTTATTCAAGTTATTTTTTTAAACAATATACGCTAGATGAAATTTACTAGAATGAGAATACCGATTATTCATTGGAATAAATTCACTATTTATCTGGGCTGCCACATGATTTGCTTTCGCTTGAATTTCACTTAAATTTCATAAAAATTTAAGTGAAATTCAAGCGAAAGCGATTTCTGTGGCACCCCCGTATATATTTTTGCCCGTTTTCTTAAAATTAAACATCCAAATGGATCGTATGTATTCAAACGATTAACTTAGGTAAAAAAAATAAGATAGAACATAAAACATTTTAATTCATTGAAATAAATTAAATTTTTAATTTTAAACAAGTCTTTTAAGATGTTTTTCATATATAATTTCGAAAAAGAGCGGCAGAAACAACATAAATATATTATTGATTAAAAAGTCACTTGCGACACTGATAAAAATTACATAAAAAATAAATTACTTAATATTTATGAATCAAACAAAAATCATTATTAAGATACATCAATGCAATACATTTTAAAACTTACCGCATTAAAATATTCTTTCAGGTTTTGCTAAAATCAGTGGAACTGTTTGCTTTGAAAGCGATTTTTATTTTCGTCGCACGCGAATGCCTTGGTTTCCTTAAATTATCGTAAAAACGAACCATTGCCCAAAATCAACCTTAGCACCAATAATAGTGATAATCAAGAGCTACATTTTCGCTCTTTGTGAAAAGAAAATGATGTTTTAGCATCTGATTTAAACACATAAGCTTTTTGTCAAAAAATTAAAAAATAGGAGTTATTGACTGATTTTTATAAAAAAAATTATTTTTAATTAAATTGAAATTAATTTAAATGATAAAAATCAAAAACAATTATTATTTTTCAATTTTTATATAAAAATTAAACCCTAACTCTTATTTCCAATTTTTATTATAAAAATTAACAAATAACTCTTATTTGCTGATTTTTATTATAAAAATTTAAAATAAAAATCAAATCAAAATATCTTTTGAACCAAAGAAGCCACATCATATAAAGACCTATATATATAATCTACGCATCAATATCTTTCAGTTGATATATTATATGTATGCATATTTTGCATATTTTTTGCATATTTTGCATATATTTTGCATATTTTGCATGTTTTTTGCATATATTATGCCTATGCATTTCATGCAAATATGCAAAAAAAAAAAAAATATGCGCATCGTTTTCCACTCTATTTTTAACGAAACGAACTTTGGTGTTATCAGAATTCACCTATCTTATCCCTATAAAAACATGCAAATATGCAAAATCCGAGGTCTACACATGAGTATATGTATATTTGATTATTTCCTTAGATACTTGCCCAGACCCAAAGATTTTAATGTTCATAGGGTATTATGTTTAGATACTTTATGGGGTTTGCCACGCCTTCTTCTGCCTGTTACAGGGATTAAAGCCGAAATAAATATCGGTTTTAGTTACGGTTTCGGTTATGTTCGGATTTAGGTTTTCGGTTATCGGTTACGCAAAATCTTTGAATAAAGGTTTCGTAACGGTGAACCGGTTTTTGTATGTTTCGGTTTTGAAATACCGGTATGGTTTCGGTTCACAAAAATAAATTTCTTTAAATAAATATAATTATATTTAAAATGTTTGTTTTTGTGAGTTTTCTATATTGTAGATATAAAATGTTTGTTTTTGTGACCTTTCTATATTGTAAACGGACTACACGCCGGAAAAATTCTGAAATAGTGGCAACACTCTCTTGTTACTGACATAAACAGAAAACAAAAAAAAAAAAACAAAAATATAATTATATGTATAATATTTGAAATATTAATTAAATAGGCAAAAATAAAAAAGAAAATCAAAAATAAAATATTAAACTAATAACAGAATATCAGAGATCGCAAACAAGACTTATGAGTCGGAAAAAATCTAAACAGCTCAAAACTTTTTGTTGAAAATTATTTTTAACTTGTTTTTTAAGTTTTTATAATAAAAATTGAAAATAAAACATGCTTTTCAAATTGTATTTGAAAGTTACACCATAACTCTTTTTGCAATTTTTAAAATAACAATAAGAAATACAATTTTTTTCAATTTTTAAGGATTTAGAGATCAATCGGTTTTGACCGGTTATAGGTTACGGTTTCGGTTGGGGTTTTAATCTGTGGCCTGTTACATACTGTATGTAAGTAGACACACGCATTTTACAAATGTGCGTACACTTCACATATGGGAGATTGAAAAATGCTCTTTAGATTCTTTAACTAATCGCTTTAATGTATGTTATCAAAACCAAACTTTAACATTGCAGAAGTCTTAAAAAAAAGCTTGTTCTAAATGGGACAAATATAAGGCACACTTTTCTTATCAAATGATTAGACGCACGAATGATACTTTATGTTTTTATGGAGAAAACAATTTTACTTAGCATTTTGATTTTATTAAACACAATTAACAAGATGTAGTGATGTAGTGATGTGTGGACGCACTTTTACCGTTAATCTCTATGCAATTCATGTGGAAAAGAGAGCTTTTAAATACTGGAAAGTTGTTTATACCTAATCAAGCTAGATCGGTAGTATAAGCCAAGCTTTGTCTTCGTATTAATGCTCCACTTTATAGACCATTTGAGGCATCCACCCTAAACACAATCTAACGTGTTTATCACTTTCTGAAAATTTTACGAAACAAGCAAAATAAGCTTTACATAAAAGGATAATAAATATTTAAGGACATGAAAACGGTTATGCTTTTGGAGAAAATGTTTTTCCTTTTGGTCTATGTCATATGTATGAGAACTGGGCTGTTATTTCGAGAGCCCACTGTATTTGCCCAGCTAAACTTCAAATGTTTTTGATTTTGCTTTGTGTGCATTCTTTCACGAATATTCCTTCAGTTACTCTTAATAAAAAAAAACACAACACGCTCCCAAAACTCGTCACTCTCCGAAAAGATTTAATTTAGTGACCAAATGAATTTACTAACAGGTGATGTCAATATTTCTCAAGACCGAGCTCTTTTCGGTATCTTTTTCATAATGTTGTAAGAGAATTTTTTTGGTTGCACAAGAATCGTGAATTTATTTAAGAAACTCGTCACATCGCAATAGGTCACCTTTTACTAATTTCACTATGGGCTTCGCTATACCATTGGTAGAGCTGAAGTGTACTGACCGAAGTTGTACCACTCTTACCTGCTTAGTATTCCATGCAGTTTGTTCTTGTCGAGGGTGCAACACTTATGTATGCGTGCTTTCAACGGAGTATTTTCTGCATGGTGAATACCCACGCATTCACATAACATACACATACTATTGTAGGGCTAGGTTCACGAAGCGTGAACTTTACAAATATATGTATGTAAATATGTATGTCTGTTCTATTGTGTTTGGACTGCGTATACGTATGTATGCATATGAATATATATACATACATACAATTGTGCATGTGGTCCAATGTTTACACATACATATTCACATATCTTCGCCTACTAACCGGTGAAGCTCTTACTATTGAAACAGTTAGTTCACAATAGTCGTGTTTTAAAGGTGTGTGTTAGTCTATCTTTGCTAATTTGTCAATGATTTCTTTTTATTTTTGTGACAAATCGATTAAACCATTAATACCATGAGATAAAGTTTCTTTTCATACATATTTGAAAATATGCAAGTTAAAGGCAAATTTCAAATGAAGTTTCGCGACAGATTAAACAATATTAGGCTACAGTGTGCGCAGTCAATATTAGTATGTGGAGGGAAAAGGTATAAAAAACAGCATGTTTATAAAATATAAATAAAAATGATTAATGTAACGACGATTGTGGTTGTAAATAAGTAGTGTCTGGTTATTTGCATAGAGTCCTAAACAGTGGCTCTTAGAGCTTAAGTGAATTAAAACAATTATAGTATACATAAATGTGTAGTTACTTTATGGCCACTGAAAAAAAAACACAGAAGACACAATTAAGAACTTAAATTTCATTGACTTTTATTTATTGCTATTGTATAAAAAAGTGTCTTTATATACATGTACATACATATATCTATTTTTGAAGTGGAATTATATACAGGATGAATGAAAATTAGATATGACTATTCTATATGACTATGCGATAACTAACAGAAACTGAGCTTCTGGATAATTTTAATGGTGTCAATTGAGTTTTACTTGCTCAATATGAGTCGCATGTGCAAACTTGTATGTTATGTTTGAGTGTTATAAAATATATTGTAAACGTGAATGTTAAGTCAGTAGAAGTTATTTAATTAAGTCTAGTAAATGTAAAAAATAATTTTAGTATGCATATACATATGTTCTGTGTAGGCTGACGGCTAATACAAGGCATTATCAAAATAAAGAATTACTACTACTACTAGTACATATCCGATAAGATCGAGTTATAAACTGATCGAAATAAAGAATTACTACTACTACTAGTACATTTCCGATAAGATCGATTTATAAACTGATCGAAAGGAATTGCTCCAACTTTCTCATGTCACGGCTCCCATTATTTTGTTGGCATAGTTATAATTGATATTAAAAGAATTTTGTTGGAAAATTAAAAAAAAAAAACATTTAGAAAATTAGACTTAAAACAATCAAATAGATTCATAAATTAGATCTCAGCCCAACATAATTAGTGAATCAAGCTAAAATCTTTATGCTTTTCAGCGACAGCTGCGATTGCATTTAAGACCTATAGTTTCTGGAATGGATTGAGAGTACATAAGAACATATGCTCAAACAAAAGCTGAAAGCCTTAGTACTGCAGATATGGCCAGTGTTGCCATGCGGCTTGTTTTTGTTTTCGAATAATGCGGGCATTTATTAGTTAAATGGAATTAAATTGCTATCTGCTTTTTATTTCATTTCGATTTGTTTTTAAAATTGAGAGTATACAATTTGATTGTCTTTTAATAAAGGATCAAAGTCAGAAGTATATGAAATTCAACAAATTTTGTGATATCTTATAAGGAAATCCTCTTTACAAGCTGAAAGACTAAATTCGCTAATTCCGAATATAAAATATTAGATATTAAAGTATAAAAAAGTATGTAATTTATGAAATCATTTTCATTTCGTCCGCTTTTATATTTATTTAACTTTGACTTAAAGTACAATTGTTTATATTTGTTTCTGTTTGCAGACTCCAGGATGCAGATGATGGCTTTTTTGAAAAGTTTGGACATCTGTTGCGACAGAAATCGCAACTGGAAGAAAATGTTTTTAAGACTTCACTGGCTCCATTTAACGAAGAGGAAGACAGTATTGCGGAAAAGCCTGATGACGACTCTTGCACAGACAGTGGGCTGGAAGCAAATTATGTCAAAAGCATTGAAGCAGATGTGCAAAGTGTACAAAGTGTTCCCACGGCTGACAACATTAGAGAAGCTGTTTTTGACACAGCGATTTGTATGAATGTAAGTATGACTTTTTTAATACATATTTAGAGTGCACATCAATCAATCTATGGTTGCACTTCTGTTTACTTTAGATGTATAAGACAATACCAAACACAGAATCTGTGAGCTTAGTTGAGATTTCTTAAACAAACAAGATTCATTCAATTTGAAGATTGCTTATCCTAATGCAGAATATACAGTATATACTCTACGGGGACTGCTTTACCGAACTTTATTTTTTAAAATTTTCCAAAATTTGTTTTGAATAAAAGTCAATTTAAAAAATACATTCAATGAGATTAAAGTTAGCGCTAAGAAGCTAATAGAATTAAAAACTAAAAAGACATTTTATAAAATAATAGGATCTGAAATAAACAAATGCCTCCGAGCTATTTTGAGCAGCAATTTTTTGTCTTTTACGGCAAAGGGTTCTTGAGCTTTCATACACAGAAAGTTTATTTTAAATTTTTATACACAATTGAGTAATTTAAAAAAAAATTTAAGGCCAACTGTATTTAAAGTTTTGGCATACATGGAAAGAATTTTGGTGCCTATTCATTCATCACGATCCAATAATAAACACGGAAGTTATACAAAAAACATTTTCAGGCAGCATTGGGCCTAAGGAAGAAGACATCACTGTCGCTGCAGCGTAAAAACCTTGCGATGTTTTTGTTCTTGTATGTATGCGTTTGAATGTGCTTTTATATGGTTTTACTCGTCTGTAAGCTAGGGAATCTAAGGGCACGAGGTATCTCGTTATCGAACTCTCCTTTCATAAAATTATCACAGGCATTAAAGTGTCTTTACTCTAACATAATTTTCATATTTAACTGATTATTGCAATTCCAAGATAATGATGATTAGTGTTTTGATTGACCCAGCAACTAGAAATCTCTGTACACATTTGCAATAATATTATATAGTCTATTTCGAATCTATTCTTCATATGTTCGCCTAAAATATACCATAAACTGCTTGTTGTTTTCTTTGTTCCCCGGTTGGTCATGGAAAATCAAGCATCGGAATATATTTTAAAATTTGGATCAATCAATATTGTGCCCCATATATAAAATGTAAAATACACTTCATTTATATTTGATTGTGAAGTACGCCATTAACATTTTTCATCTGATTTATCTCGTTTTTTTATTAACCAAAGGTCGAACTATAAACAAACGCACTCTTTTCCAAAGAAACAACTTAATTGTCTGCTTACTAAATGTTTGCATTAGAAAAACTTATCTACGTACGAGTAAGTGTACACATACTCAGTATATACACAAAAAGCATTTGTTTTTCCTATACATTGTTAGTTATCATTGAGCTTTCCTCTCAGTTCCAAAAATAAAACATTTTCTCAACGCACTCTAGAATTTAATTCTTTTCTCTTTATCTTTTGAGGTACTAAGCGTCTGCTTATAGAAAATAGTATTGAATTCTTCTCATTCGCATCCAATTCAGCTCACGGTCAACGTAATACTTAAAAATTGCGAAATATTTTGTGTTCAACATTGACATTGTTACAGAGTTTTTCTTTTGGCTTTACAAAATGCTGAAGTGTTTAAAAAACTAATAAGTTTCTAGGAATAATTTTAATCACAATATATAAACATGATAAATATTTACATATACTCAATTTGAAACTTAAACATTGTTTTTTTTTTCGACCATTATCTCGGGATTATTTAATTAATTTTATTATTTCTATTACATTACAAATTGGAGCTGTGAACTTTTGTGTATTGAAAATGAGTCATTTGTCACTGCCCCGCGTTTTACCCAATCAAAGTTCACGAAATTCGACTGATAAAAGATTAAACACTTTGAGTTTAAATCGAACGGCGGGTCATGAGACCCGCCATGTGCGGAAAGTGTTATCCACACTGTCTTTAAATGAAACGGCGGAAAGACGTAAACGAATTCTAAATCGAAATGGAAGTATATCGAGCCAGCATTTCCGCGGTGTTCATAAAAATATACTGGAGTCTCATGCAAAGTCGGTTTGTCATTCAATGACTGTAAGTAAATAATATATTAAAGGAAACTCTTTTAATAACATTTCCTCGAGTATATATGATTACGCTTTTAAGAAACATTTTCAAAGGACATGATTACGTTCTTCTCAAGAATTAGATACTACTGGTAGACATTCTCTAGGTTAACTTACATACTTATACAACACCTGGCAAACAAAAAAATGTTATGACGCGAAGGGATATAATTTTTTTTGACACCGTCTCTTCCAAATTTGAAATGAAAATTAATATGAATTCGGTAAATTACAAAAAAAAAGAAACAATATTAATAAAATTAAGTAAAGTTTTGAAGAAAAAAATACTTAATTGCTTGCTTCCCACGGGTATAAAAATAAAAAAAAAATGGTTTTTAACATTTCAAGTGACAATTAACGAACGAGATAATTTAGTGAACAATCCGAACAATCGATAGTGAAAAATTCTGTTTAAGCAGAAACAACAAATATATACAAAATAATAACATATGAATGTGTTTTAGGGTGCATCGATTTTCTTCACAAAAATATGGTATCCCATATTCGTAATCTACGGTCAATTTCTAAAATGTTTTTACCAAAAACGCAAAAACATTCTTCAAACAATTTTAGGAGTGACTGCAAAAAAAATTTTCAAAAATATTTTTGCTAGTATTTTTTATTATTTTTATTGAAAACTGCAAAAAAGTCACTTTTTGCATGAAAATAAGGAAAAATGGGTTAAAATGGTAATTTTTAGGATTTTCAAAAAATTATAAAAAATAAAAGCAAAAAGATTTTTGAAAATTTTGCAGTCACTCCTAAAATTGTTTGAAGAATGTTTTTGCATCCCAACATTTTTTGGAAAAAATCGAGGAAAAAGTTTTGAAAGTTGACTTTTTTTAAAATTCGAATATTTCAATGGGTACTTAATGGGTTAAGGAAAGTTATGCATCATTCAAACGGAATTTAGATGACCTTTCCAAATATATTTTTTAAATTTGAAGACTTGACTTACAATAGCTGTTATTTTGTCCATGAGTGTATGTGAATTTAAACATTAAGAAAGTAATGATTTTTTAATTATTATTATTATATTATTAATATAATTCTATTTTTGCAAAGAAATTTTTTATTTTTTGTGAAACCATACCGATATTTCAAAGCCGAAACATACCAAAACCGGTTCACCATTACGAAACCTTTATTTAAAGATTTTGCGTAACCGATAACCAAAAACATAAATGCGAACATAACCGAAACCGTAACTGAAGCCGATATTCGTTTCGGTTTTAATCCCTGATCTTAACTAACCTCTCAGAGTGGCACAGGTTATCCCGCTTGTTTTATACGGACTACAAAATTCGCTTTTGATTTGTCTCGAGGGAATAAAGGGCTTAAATCTCTACAAAATTATTTGTATAACTTTAAAATATCAAATTCATAAAAGTATAAACTATTATTTATAAAGTATTATGTTTAAAGTTAACTAAAACGTACTTCTATAAACCATTATTATTATTTTTCTTTAACAGATAGAAGACTTGTATGAAGAAATTCTTTTTGAAATATACAACAATATTGGATGTGAAGCAAATGAAGTTTGTGCAGACAACCTGGTTGAGTTTGCTCAAGAAGTATTTAAAATACCTAACTCAACGCATCTAGAAATTTCTGAAATTGCAAAGAGGAAAGAACCGCCGAAAATAAGATTAAATATTGAAATCATAAAAGCTGAAAACTTATTATCAAAGGATCCAAATGGCCTATCAGACCCGTTTGTAACATTGTATTTGGAATCAAATAACTCGCATCGCTACAACACATCCGTAAAAACGGAAACTTTAAATCCTATATGGGAAGAACATTTTTCATTGTAAGTTTGAAATAAAGATATCTTTTATCAATCTGTTCTATATTATTTATTGTCTATTAATATATATTTATTAACCTTTAGACCAATTACGGAAGGCCATCGGGAGGAAGTTTTGATTATCGAAGTATGGTAAGCGAATCTTCAAATTCTTGTATAATTCAAGTGAATAAGCACATTTTATACCCGGTACTCAACCGAATCATGATTAATGTAACTTTGCTTCAAGGCATTTTTACGTTAAAAAAATACTATTATACAAATTGAATGATAAATTTAAAGGATAGGCTTATGTTAGGATCTGAGTCGCTTTCATATGCCTAGCACAATACCCTAATACACTGAATAAAATATTAATAAATAAAAACTTTTTGAACTTTTTGACAACGCATATGGGCATTTCCACAGAAAGGTCCACCGCGGCCAAAAACGTAAAATTGATCAAAAATTCACATCTTTTGAAATTTTCTTCCAGAAATGTATTTAAGTTATTTATTTAAGCAATATACACTGGAAAAAATTCAATAGGATGAACATATAGATTCTACATTGGAATAAATTCACTTTTTCATATTTATGTCAATTTTCTTAAAAATTGACTTCCAAAATGGACCGTTTGTATTTTAACGATTACACTTAGTAGGACAGTAAAATTGTAACATGAACCATTTTAATTCAAAGAAATATATTGAAAATTTAATTTAAATAAGTTTTTCGGGCTGTTTTGGACATATAATTTTTGAATAGAGAGACAGAAAGAACATTAAAAAGTGATGGTAAAAAATGTCCCGTGCGCGATGTCCCGTGCGAATTTACGTCAAATTGAATTTAAAAAAAAGTGCAAGTCATCTTTGAAAAAAATCATAACCATTTTTAAGAGGCATCAATGCACAAGAGTTAAAAATAAGTTGCATTAAAATATTGCCTCTGGATTCGCTGAAATTGGCGTTTGAATTGGTTGACCTCACAAGTCACTTCCGTTTTGTGTCCCGTGCGAATCACTTGAATTTTTCTATTATTTTTAAAATGAAAAACTACCCAAAATCACTCTTTGCACCAATGAAAGAGCTAATCAAATGCTATATGTTAAGCCCTTCATCAGAAAAAAAAACCGTTTCCTTTTTACCGTTTTTTTACTTTGAATGTGTACGAATGTCCCGTGCGCGAGTATGGAAATGCCCATATGTCAAATATAAAAAGTAGCTGTAACCAATTTCCCACATTTTTTTGGAAAATTTTTATTATCGTTTTATTATAGGTTTCTGATTAAAAATACGATGTAACACGACAATCGAACTTTCAATTATTTATATTATGTTGTCATTTTAAAATCATTTCTTAACACTCTTCTTTAAAAATTTTTTTCAGGGATTTTGATGCTGCAGAGACTGTTAAAGAAAAAGTAAACAAGCTTTTGGATGTCAAAGGCGTAAGAGGTCTTAGTAAATTAATGAAAGAGATTGCAGTTACTGCTTCTTCAGGAAAACACGATAACGAATTAATTGGCCGCGCAGTTATTACACTTAAGGTATAGTGTTCATTATAACATTATATTTTCTTTGCTGTGTTGCTGAATGTATGTGTGACAGAGTACTGGATGAATCACATTTGTCCTGAAAGTTTTGTGCTTTTGAACCCGTAGTTCGGCTCAGTATTAGTGGCTGTAAATTTAACATGAGCAAACGAGCGATGAAGTAGAATAAGAAATGGCATTTCATTTATTTTTTGTAAAACTTATTTTTCGGAATTCTAGAATTTAAATACTCTACTTATAAACAAAAATTTCCGTTTCATATAATATTTTCAAATATTAATTGCATATTGGAAACAATCTTTAGACCCCGTACTTAAAAAAGTACATAAGTCCATTAACTCTGTCACAAAAAAAAATTTGCGTAACAGGCAGAAAGAGGCGTGGCAGATTTTGGATCGGATCACTATATCATATACATAGCTGCCATAGGATCAGTCGATAATCAAGTCGTAGTAAGAAAAACTTTTTTGTTGTTTGAGATATCTGAACCAAATCAACAAAATATTTATATGAGATGGTTCCATACATTCTGATCCAATTTGGTTGACATAGGACCACTGTATCATATAGCTGCCATAGGAACGATTGATCGAAAATATAGATTTAGTATGACATTTTTTTTTGAACCTCAACCGAACTCATAGATTGGGAATATTCTATGTCTTTTAAAATAGAACATACAAAAAATTAGTCAAAAAAAATGGAGTGCAAATAAGTATTAGGCTATCGGTGTACGCCGCTGTACACCACCCCATTGTTGGGCGGAAAGTACATTTATAACATAACAATATCAATATTTTTACCGATTTATATTATTTTATTTCAAGCAGTGTTTGCTTTTCCATAGTCAGTACGGGGTCTCCGACAGTCGAGTATGCTCGACTGTAGCACCGTCCACTAGTTTTCTCTTGGTCTTATTTGGTCTTACGTCCATTTTTTCTGTATGTCGTTTAAATGATTTTAAATCAACATTGAACCTGTTTGATTGCACAAGTGTAATAGCTTAAGCAAAAAGCCAGGTGATATTGTCATATACATTTTTACCATGTCTACTTAGCTATTTAAAGATATCATAAGTTAAAGTGTATAGTATTAAATGTAGCCATGGACATGTATTGACCGAAAATTTAATTTATTTCATTGTCTATTATCGTGCATCGGACGGTCATAATATTGACAAATAGATGTGTCTAAAATGGCTAAATGGCTAAAATAATTTTAGCAGTAAATATGGGCAAGATAAAGATTTTGGTTAGCTGAAGCAGAGAATCGCAGCGTCTTAGTTTTTAGCTGACTGCAGGAAACTAAAGCTTTAAATCAGTCAAGAAATTTATTTACATTTTATACATCTTTTATTTTTAATTTATTTAAAAATATCATAGATACTTTACATAAGTATATCATAAAATTTAATTTTTTCTTTTTATAACCGGTCTAAAATTTGTCTCTTACTTTTTATAGTCTATACCAGTTTCTGGACTCACAATTTGGTACAAGCTGGAAAAGGGAAACAAAACCAAAAGCCGTGGCTCGGTGCTAGTGAACGTAACACTGAGTGCTGAGAAAAACAAAAATGTTGCGGGACAAGAGCATAAACACCTTTTGAAACAGTTGCTCATGCATGAATTGGATGTATCACAAGTGGCCAATTATTGGTGGAATGGAAACTTCAGCTCAATGGCTGAAGCTATAAGAAAGCAGCATGCTGTTCAGAGCGGACTTTCTACATTTGAATGTGCTCTATGTCAATGGCATGCATATAGTACTGTCCATGAGACGCACAAACTTAATTTTGTACTTTTTAATTCCATACTTGACATTTTGGTTCCAACAATCAATTTCTTACAAAATGATTCTGAAGACGTCAAAACATTTTGGGACGGTGCCAAGCGAATTTTACCATCTTGTTTTTCGGTTTTAAGAAAGCTACGTTCTAAAAGTATCGGTGATAGTAAAATACTAAAAGCACTCAGTGAAGTCTTGGATATTCTGGCAAAAATTAAAGCTTTTGATGTCCCACAATCAATTGAAATATTTCCCAAAACAGTCTACGGCTGGATAGAAACTGGCGATTCCGAGGAGCCATACACTATTGACAGCGCCATTGTTGATGCTATAAATAGTGGGGCAAAGGAATGGTTAGAATACATTATTGAAGGAAGCAAACAATCAAAAGATAACGAGTCTGATGAAAACAAACTTCAGTATCTTATACAAATCATACAAATGGTTCGATCGGATCTACAAAGAGCTATGGAATATTTTGATAAACTCTTCTACCAGTGAGTATACATAAATATAATTTTCATCAGAAAAAAAGTAAGATGGCCGCCAAATGAGAAATAAACTTAATCAGGCCTGTTCTGAACTCCGAACGTTTTCAAAAATTAAAAACGAAACGAAAACGAAAGTTTTACTATTTGCTTATCCGAACTCCGAACGAAATTAACTTGTTTTTACTTTTCGAACTCGGTTTCGAAAACGTTTCGATAGTAGTAAGTCATCGACCGTATCAGCTGTCATGAAGAGGAAGAAATTGCTCAAATAACAACAAGCTAAGGTAATTTTTCAAAATGCCATCAGCTTTGGATATTGTTTAATTACGATTAGATTTATTTAAAACTCTTTTTGAAAATTTATTTAAAATATATCAGGTTGAATATTGCAGATAGAAGCTAAATTAGACTAATACTTTGTTTTCCAATTTAGTTATTCAATTGAAGCAACTCTAGCAGCTTTCGATTGCAAAGGTTCGCATCGATAACAAAAATGAAAGTGGAATTCAGAACAGCTTTGTTTAGTCATTGATGCTCGGTTTTGTTTTTCATGCAATATTTTATAGATGCTTATAAAAAAATTCTTTTAAAATATACTTCAACTATTTAAAGTTAAAGTAGTAATGTTAAATGTTTCTAAAAATGTTCAACATTATTGTAATTATCAGTTTATAATTTTAGGTATTTATTTTAATGCTTTAAATGGCATTTACATTTAAAACCTGTGACTCTAAAGCACACGTTTTGAAAACGACAATTATTGTCGATGTTCGGAATTCGGAACAGCAATCAACTCGTTTTGTGGCAAATCGACTCGTTTTCGGAATTGAGAACAGGCCTGAATATGAAGATTAATATAGAAAATTCAAAATTAGACCGTTAATTTTAATTTCTTTAAAAGCATCCGTGGTCGGAGATTTGGAGAGCCACACTTATAGTATACAAAGTTGAAATGATGAATATGTTATTTTTTTCCTTACAGCAAAATTCGGTTAAACTATTCCACGAAATTATATCTGTATTACGACTCAAAACTAATGGAGATATCTAAAGCAATAGTAATGGACGTATGCTCCAATATTAAAATGCTTGATGTTCCTGATGATCAGTTCGAATACTTACCTAATATAGACAATGTAAATATGGGAACCACTTTATTTGAAGCTTATTTGGTGCTCAAACGATACAACACCCTAGGTAAGCATTTTGTGAAATATGTTTGTTCGTTTGTTAATTATATCTGAATTTCCCAATTATTAGGACAATCACTCTGTCCCAACGATAAGCTGTTGATGACTGATTTTTATCAGTGGTTTGAAAGAGGCGTAACGCATTGGCTTGATATTTCAGTAATAAAGGCTCTGAATCGAATTCAGAAAGCTATAGATTTGGATCAACTTAAAGCTGTAGACGAAACGGTGAAATATAGCTCGTCCGCAGTGGACACGTTAGCCATTTTTTATCAAATCAAGATATTCTGGCAACAATTGGACTGGCCAGAAATTGAAGGATCCTACACATTTGTAGCTAAAATTGTAAACGTAAGCAACACAAACTTATACTTGGTCAGATGTAGAATATAATTAATTATATTATTATTTGCTCTTAGGATATATGTAGATGTTGCGTATTCTACGCACAGCGAATGTCTCGACGAGTGGAGAATATAACAAATATTGGAGAGGATGGCGATATGTTCAGTTAGTATCATCGTCAATTTAAAAAATGTGTATTAAAAAATGTTTATTAATTTACTTTATTTTTTGTTTAATTCTAGTATTATCAGAAGAGTGGTGTTTAGCTATTAACAACATGGACTACATTCGACAGAGTTTACCATCATTTATAAAGGTCTGTCTACAATTTTAAATATCTTTTAGTCATCCATCAAATATTGATGATAATGCCAACAGTGTTCATTTTATAAATAACTACACTTTTTTTTAGGAACTCGGAAGTGATGATGTAATAAAACGTATAGGAGAGTTTAGATCAAATCTAGAGGCTGAACGATGCACTAATACTATAACGGCAGTTATTGATAATGCCTTAGATACACAACGTAATCAAATTGTTGAGTTAATAGAGCACGTTGCCCGTAAAATGTCGCCCCCCATTCGGCGTTTCCTTACTGAAGGAGCTGAAGTGCTTCACAAAGACTCAAATTCCATGGAAAGGCTGATGATATACTTAGAACAGTCATTAGAGACTCTGTATAATACTCTTAACGAAGTTAACTTTAGCAGAATTTTGGATGGTATTTGGGGAGAATTGTCGATAATAATATATGACCTTATTCAGTCGAATCTTGATGTAAGTATTTACAGTAATACATTTTATAGATTTTTTTCTCATTAATACTCATGCAATATTTTTAGAAACGCCGACCACCAGCTTTCTTTCAGAACCTAAGAGAAACCCTGCGTACAATGATATCTTGCTTTAAAATTGGCAATACTGTAACATCTGATGTTCAAATATTATTGGAAATCGAAAGTATACTCGATCTTCATGCTCTCGAAACATCTGATCTTATCCATCAATATTATCTCGATCGTTTGAAAATTCAAAAAGAAGATTCATCAGCACTTTTTGGGCAACTCACAATTAGCGCGCAATTTACAGATTCCCGGTTATTGGTGAGTTTTCAAATAAAGGGGATATTTAGATAAGTATGTGCATATGTATATGTTATACACTCTTTGAATTTCAGCTCAAAATATTGAACGCTCGTAATTTGCGTCCTATGGATAAGAATGGATTATGTGATTCGTTTGTAAAAGTCTCAATGATGCCCACGAGTCGATTTAATGGATTCACATCACTGAAAACTGCAGTTCATAATAAGAATTGCTTTCCTCTTTATGATGAACAATTCAGTATGTAAGTAGATACGTTAAACACAGTCATAAATTTTTCTATGACATTATTTTTTATGTAACAGCGATTTAAACGAAGAACAGCGCAATAACGGGAATAGTCTGATCCTATTCAGTGTGAAGGACAAGGATTTATTCGGAATGACAAGCCAACACATTGCCGAATGTTATATAACATTTGCAGATCTCATAGCTTGTGACGACGAGCAAATTCTAATGAATCTATCCAGACCGGAATATACAGGTAATATGACTGAATTTCAATAAGTGGAACACATTCACATTTCATTTTCTTTTAAGATTCCGTGGCACTGCGGGCCCTGGAAAATAGGCAAGGCGATAAACAAGCTAAGGACTTCCTGAAGAAGCTAAGAAGTAAATCCAATTTTTAGCACGAGACAATGTCCAATCAAAGACTTTTTGTTTCCAGAGTGGATAATGGTATTATTTATATTTTTGCCATACATGGTACTATATTCTAAAGCCACAAGATATTTGCATTTAGAAATCTTTTGAAATGTACAGATATACATACATTAAATAAACGATTGCATATATCGCTTTACTGTCCGACTGGTCGGATTGCATTTTTTACGGTCTAGAACAGGGGTGCCCAAAACTGCCTTATGGATGTGCACGCACCAAAACAATTCAATGTGTACACAGAAAAAAATAGGAACATGTTCTTCAAAAAAAATCAGGGACCGTAAGCTATAATTTAAAAAAAAAAATAAAAAAATATGAGTTATTTGTTGATTTTTATAGAAAAAAATTATTTTTAATTATTAAAATTAATTTATATGATAAAAATCAAAAATAATTATTACTTTTCAATTTTTATATAAAAATGTAACCCTAACTCTTATTTTCAAGTTTTATTATAAAAATTGACACATAACTCTTATTTTTCAATTTTTATTATACAAATTAAAAATAAAAATTGAATTGAAATATCTTTTGAGCCAAAGAAGCCACATCATACACTGCGTTTCACTTGAATAGCACACTAAATTTCTTCATTATTATTTGCTCATCTTTAAGTATTCGCTTAATATTATTTATTGATTGTTGTTGTATTTTGTTTGTCACTTTACTTATCCACTTTCAACAAAAATTAGACACCTGGAAATGTACCGTTATATTTTTGCGATAATTTCTTCTGAGTTTGCTTCAATAAATAGCGCATTTTTTGTTTCACTTGAATAGCACATTTTAGACTTAATTTCATTTGATCTGCCAAGATCATTAAGATATAAATTTTTTTAAATTGATTTGTGCATTTTATATATAATTTGATAATTTTATGTTGTTATGGACCGTGGATCAGCGCTAAGTAACAAAGAACAGGTCCAAATAAAAAGCTATATTGATTGTGACCTTTCTTTGACCAAAATACCAAAACAAAATAGGAAGAAGCAGAAAAGTTATATACGATTTTACTAAAAATTATCGAAACTATGGATAAATTATGAAGGGACGCACAAAAAGTGTTCTTAGCAATAAAGATATGCGGGTGATCCTGCGGCAAGCTTTAAATTCTCACGGTTCGGTGGACAAGATCAAGTCAAAAGCAGGTGTTAATGCGGGAAAACTACCGTAATAAGGGTTATTTCGAAGCGGAACACCTTAAACGTTTGAAATTTAAAAAAAAAAAACCCCACTCAACCCCACACGTAAAGAAGCTCGATTGACTTTTTGCCGCGGTAATATGTCATGGACCAAGGAGCGGTATCATGTAGGTTTTTCTGATGAAATAAAGTTTAATTTAAAAGGACCAGACGACTATAATTATTATTTACATGATTTAAGGAAAGAGACTTATCAGTTGGAGCGTTTGCACAGCCGAGTGGGCACGGTTTCAGTTTGGGGAGCAATATCTCACTATGGTACTTATGAACTCCAATTCCTAAGTTCAAATATTAACGTAAAATCGTACTAAGGAGTTTTGGAAAATGCTTTTTCGCATTAGAAAATTTGTTCAATCATAGGCCATGAGCTTTCCAACACGACAATGCCCCAAGACACACTGCCAGCAGTGATGTCATTTTTTTCTGAGCATAAAAAGCTGGATCAACGAAAAAAAAAAGCTAAAAAAAGCGGAATCCCAGGGAAAAAGGTCAAGAAAAAAGCAGCTTTTTATAAAATAATTTGTTGTTTGCTTTTCACTAATAAAGACTTATTTTCAAATATAACAAGAACAGAAATTCACTTAAAATTTACAAATGTCATCGAAAATTAGAGTTTACTACATAATATACAGTTTGTCAAGAAACACTTTACACACCCTTAAAAATGTAATATTTTGACTTTAAATAAGAAAATAATAGCTTATAATATATATTTGGAAAGGTCATTTAATTTTCGTTCGAATGATGCAAAAATTTCCTTAACTCATTGAGTACCCATGGAATATTTTGAATTTTTGCAAAAGCCTACTTTTTCAACTTTCTTCCTCGATTTTTCACAAAAATTATTTTGATGCAAAAAAATTCTTGGAACAATTCTAAAACTAACTGCATAAAAATATTTTTGCTAGTATTTTTTGAATTTTTTGAAAACTGCAAAAAAGGCACTTTTTGCATGAAAATGAGGAAAAATGGGTAAAAATTGTAATTTTTAGGATTTTATACAAATTTTAAAAAATACTAGCATCAAAATATATTTTGTTCTGTTTTGCAAACGAATTTCACAATGTTAGCGATGGAAGACGCGCCAAAATAGGTGTGACCTTTTGAGGGAAACTATTCAATAAAAGTAAATATCGATACTTTGCCGATAGAAATACATTTTTAACATTTCAACCGTCAAACTCAATTAAAAAACAGTTCGCAAAATTGATTAAAAGCACAAATTAAAAAAAGCTGTTTAAATTTGCTAAAAAATCTAGAATTCCCGCTGCCCGCTGTTTTCAAATTTTTCCCGCAAACATACTTCAAAAAAATCCAAATCTGACGGGAAAAAAGCGGAAATGACATCACTGACTGCCAGTGTTGTAAAGTCCATCATTGAAGCTAGAAATGTTACCATTCTGAAC
The DNA here is from genome assembly GCA_037043405.1 of Drosophila subquinaria. Taxonomy (NCBI): domain Eukaryota; kingdom Metazoa; phylum Arthropoda; class Insecta; order Diptera; family Drosophilidae; genus Drosophila; species Drosophila subquinaria. The sequence continues at coordinate 30,667 of JBAMBL010000120.1, read as the reverse complement.
TGGCCACCATACACGCCGGATCAGAATATAATAGAAAATGTTGAAAATGGGAATGGGAATGGCTGCCCGAACACGTTTTTGAGTCTGGAAAACAATTTTCAACCAAAAGTGAATTAATTGAAGCCATTCAGAGGGGGTGGGCTACAATTTCCCTTGATTAAATAAAAAGATCATGTGATTCACTTCCCAATAGGGTTTACGAGGTTACATGTTACAATTGAGCCACAACACATTACAAAACTAATAGATATTTGCAGATAAACCTTTAATAAATCAATAAAAACAAATAATCTTAATGTTTAAAGTTGTTAAATATATTTAATAAAAAAATGTGCTATTCAAGTGAAACAGAATTTTTGAGTTATTTTTATACTTTTTTATCTTTTTAGTTAATTTTATATTAATTGTTTAACTTATTTAGGTTTTTTAATTTTTATAATGAAGAATATTTATCACTCTATAAATAGAAACTTTAAAACAATAGTGTTTTTTATTTGGTTCAAAGCAGGGTTCGCAAAAACTACTCCGTAGCAGCAAGAGTCATAAAAATGTTGCTACGCTCTCGCTACCGCTCTCGATTTGAACAGAGCCGTAGCATAGCCATAGCCGAAACATATAAAAGGATTTGCTCTGCTCGGAGCAGAGTTTTGTCGCGTCAAAAACTATGCTATAGTTATAGCAAAAAAATTGTATTATGTGCGCTACGGCTACGTAGCGGTAGCTTAAAAACTGGGAGCGAGATGAGAGCAGAGCAAATGAAAAATGTTCATTAACTACGGCTCTCGTGTGATTTTGATATTCCTACAATTCTGTGATCGTCTGTTTTTCATCGCTGGTTCGACAAGCCCAAAATAACGTCGTATTACTAAGCAGCGATGAAAAAAACGATCACAGAATTGTAGGAATATCAAAATCACACGAGAGCCGTAGTTAATGAACATTTTTCATTTGCTCTGCTCTCATCTCGCTCCCAGTTTTTAAGCTACCGCTACGTAGCCGTAGCGCACATAATACAATTTTTTTGCTATAACTATAGCATAGTTTTTGACGCGACAAAACTCTGCTCCGAGCAGAGCAAATCCTTTTATATGTTTCGGCTATGGCTATGCTACGGCTCTGTTCAAATCGAGAGCGGTAGCGAGAGCAATTCGAAATACTACGGAGTAGCGTAGCATTTTCAAACCCTGGTTCAAAGATATCGACTAAGGAAAATGAGTGTATGGAGTGTGCTATTCAAGTGAAACGGAGTGTATATAAACCTATATAACATATATGATCTACGCATTTATACCTTTTCCTTTTATACCTAACCTCTTTACGAGGTTAAAGTCTAGTGACGAAAACATTTTCGTGCCCCAAAATTTCTGATATCCAATTTTGTGACGAATAATGTTAGGTTTTAAATATAAATTATTTTCAAAAAAATTTTGGCATTCGGCACATTGCGCTAAATTCTTCATACCTAATGAATATATAAATATTTTGCGCAGTGGCGAGTGACAAACAATTTTTTGATTATAATTTATAGTAAAACCTAACATTATTCGTCACAAAATTGGATATCAGAAATTTTGGGACAAGAAAATGTTTTCGTCACTAGACTTTTACATCGTAAGGAGGTTTTTTATGGGATATCAGAAATTTTTTAATAAGACATTAGAAATTTTGAAAATTTCAGTATTTTTTGTCAGTATAACTTGTCAACTTTGTTTATTGTTTGCACAAGCAAAATAAAACAGTCTGACAACACTGGTTCTTTTTACGAGCACACATGTCAATGGCAAAATCTATCAGCACTCTCAAACTCTGGCTGCTATGACACTTTGTTGCTGCTGCTCTATTCCAATTCAAAGAAAAACGTATATATTTAGTTAATAGGTTATATCTTCCAAGCCTATCGGTAAAATTTTTTGTGTCATATACTATATAACTAAAATACATTGAAAGTTAAAAAAAATCGTTAGCGGCGTTTTCTCAAAAACCGCCAAAATGTGGGAAAAAATACCTTATTTCACCTGTAGCAATTTACCTATGTCCTTAAGAAATATAGTTTAAAGGTATGCCTAACAGCGCTTCAAAATACCTTTTTCAACGACATATAGATCGCATCTGTAGCTTTTATGCTATGAAGGTTTCAATTTTAGCGGTTTTTAGCGATTTCCCGCTAAACTAGCGACTTTTCAAATAAGTCGTAGAACAAACGTTTCTAGATTTTTTAGCGGGAAAAAGTCCTCATTCAAACTTTTAAGCTAAATCAACGATTTGATCCAAACGAACAAACAGACAGACATACTGACTTTTCATTTCCTTTTCGAAATGCCCCTAAAAATTTCAAAATTAATTATCTTTTGAACCAGCGGTCGGATTGATGATCGAGGTGTCATTCGACGTGTATTTTTGATTAGAATTGTAAAAAATTCAACGAAAATTCAAAAAGGCTCCAACGGCCCCAATAGCTCCATTCATTAAAATTTTGCCTCTCCACTAACACCTGCTTATCTCACGAACCAGGTGAGTTTCCAAAAGTCTTAGTATACACATTTGTAAGTTAAATTGATACCTTTCGATCGGTATATAAATCGACATGATCGGACAGTCATAGCAAATTTTCCATTCTTCCTGTATATACTACTGTGGGCAAAAAGTATCGGGAATTTTAAATTTAAAAAATTTTGGGATTCCAATTGGAACAAATGTTTGTACTTTTAGGTTGGCACTACTATCATTAACATCTGTGCAAAATTATACGTTAAAATATTCATTAGTGTTTAAGCTACGATTAGTTTTGTACGACGCCAAATGTGCATTTGGCGATTTTGGTGCCAAAAAACGGTCAATTTCATCGAAAAAAGCCCCGCGTAGAAGTGAGTGAAACAATGTTTTCTGACTACCAGGACAAGATAAAACGCATTATTACGGGCGATGAGACTTGGATCTACGCTTACGACATGGAAATTACCGATCAATCGAGCGAATATCGGCTAAAGGTGAGCCGAGACCGAAAAAATCGCGTCAAATTTGCTCAAAAATCAAGGTCATGTTGACAGTTTATTTGGATTATCGTGTTGTAGTTCATTATAAATTCCTTCCGACCGACCAAACTGTCAACAAGGAATATTGTTTGAGAGATTTGCGTCGTTTGCGCGAAGCTATGCGTAAAAAGACGCCAGAACTATGGGCTGACAACTCATGGTTCTTGCAACACGATAATGCGCCCTCTCATACTGCCCCTGTTCTTCGTGACCATTTTGCCAAAAACTCGACCAAAATTTTCCCACAGCTACCTTTTTCGCCTGATTTATCTTCGTGTGACCTCTGGCTATTTTCTAAGCTCAAAAGACCACTCCGAGGACACCGTTTCGAGTCGATTGAGGAGATTCAACCAAAATCGCCAATTGCACATTTGGCGTCGTACCAAACTAATCGTAGCTTAAACACTAATGAATATTTTAACGTATAATTTTGCACAGATGTTAGTGATAGTAGTGCCAACCTAAAAGTACAAACATTTGTTCCAATTGGAATCCCAAAATTTTTTAAATTTAAAATTCCCGATACTTTTTGCCCACAGTAGTATATGCTAGTCGCCTTCGCACCCTTCGTGCTGCTTTCGTCACTTGCGCGGACTGCCGTCCGCAGCATAGCTCGCAAATAACTGTCGACCGTTTTTTTTCTTGCGCTCTCGTTGCGATCACAACCGAAAAAGTTCGTACTCTCTCGCTCTCTCTCTGAGCAAGAGACTCTTGCTTTCTTCATTTATGTTTTCTGTTGAGCTCTTTTCGTTGAACTCTTTGTATGTCGGTCTTTCAATGAGCAGCGCGTAAAGAGCGAAACGAAAAACGCTCGCACAATGAGACTCAGCAAAAGACCGTTTCACCGAAAAACTCAATGCAAACGGTCTTCTCCCAAATTAAATTTAAAGAATTGGTGCACTTTTTTATTCATGTCTCTTCCCATTTTGCACAGCAAATATTTCACAACTTCACACACTCAATTCACGATCGCAATTAATAAATTTCGTCTGCAAAACAGACGCTTAGTGATTTGCTTGCCTATGCGTGTGAATGTATACCAATACATATGCAAAATACCGTTTGCTTCATTGAACACGACGAAACGGTATTGGAACAACGAGAACAAAACAAAATAGAAAAAAATGGTTTCGCTCCGAGCGCGAGCGAGCTCATTTAAGAACCGAAAAAACGGTTGCTCGCTGAGTCTTTTCGTAAAAAGTCAGGAAAAGACACTTATTTGCAGACAACGAGAAACGGTCAACAGTTATGAGGGCTATGGTCCGCAGTGATAAGGGTACGAGAGGCGACTAGCAAAATATACAGGAAGAATGGAACTAGCAAAAGTTCATACTAAGACTTTTCAAAACTTACCTGGTTCGTAAGATAAGCAGGTGTAAGTGGGAGGGGCAACATTTAAATGATTTCTGCACATAGGGCCGTTGGAGCCTTTTGGTAAATTTAATACATTTTTCACTACTCTCTTTTGCGCAGTGACGAGTGCCAAACTTTATTTTTAATTACAATATATGAAAAAAAATTAATATCGTTCGTCACAAAATAGGATATCAGAAACTTTGGGACATGGAAATGTTTTCGTCACTTGATGTCTATGTGTGCGATTTGCTTTGACTCCAATCCGTTAACCGTTGTAGTTTCAATAATTTTCATAATTGATTGCAAACAATTTTTTGAACAAAAAAAAAAATAATAATAATGGGATTCCGGTAACCGTTTTAGATTTGGTTTAGGTTATTTTTAACCAAATCTAAATCAGTTGACGGAACGACCCGTTATGCACGCTGATTAGTTTTAGATTTCGTGAACAGCTGACAGCCTGGGCGAACAGCTAATTGACAACTAAAAAGTATACAAAAATTGGCATAATTGCACAAAATGCCGAAAGAAAGTCAGAAAAGGATATTTATAAACGCATAAAACGAAAGTTTGCTCAATGAATATGTTTTTATCAGGGACTGTAAACACTTATAAGTCAAAAAATTTAAAAATAAGAGTTATTGACTGACTTTTATAAAAAAATTATTTTTAATTAAATTGAAATTAATTTAAATGATAAAAATCAAAAACAATTATTATTTTTCAATTTTTATATAAAAATTAAACCCTAACTCTTATTTCCAATTTTTCTTATAAAAATTGACACATAACTCTTATTTGTTGATTTTTATTATAAAAATTGAAATTAAAAATCAAATCGAAATATCTTTTGAACCAAAGAAGCCACATCATATATAGACCTAAATATATGTTCTACGCATTAATACCTTTCAGTTGATATATAATATGTATGTACAAATGCATATACACATGAGTATACGAGCCCAAACCGCAATTAATTCGTACGCTTGTTTTCGCCTTTAACAGCTATTTAAGTCAATTCTTCACAGTAAAAAATATATTTTTGGAAAGGTCTTTTAAATTCCGTTTAAATTATGCAAAACTTTCCTTAACCCATTAAGTACCCATTAAAAAACACTGCGGACGGCAGTCCGCGCTAGTGACGAAAGTGTGAGATTTAAAAAAACAGTAATTTTTTAACTTTTTTCCTCGATTTTTTATAAAAAATATTTTGTTGCAGAAAAATTCTTGAAACATTTCTAAGAGTGACTGCAAAAAAAAATATTTCAAAAATCTCTTCGCTAGTTTTTTTTTATGATATTTTGAAAATTGCTAAAAAGCCACTTTTTGTGTGAAAAGTAGGAAAAAAAAAATATTTTGAATATTCGTAGATTTACAATGTAAACAAACACCAACTGTCACACAGCTGTTCCAAACCAAATCAAAATGAAAACGAAATCAGTCTCAGAGCTGATTTCACGAAATCAATTAGTAAGACCACATTTCCCTGATTTACTCTGGGCACTCTGAAAATTTTGTATGGAGCAGCTGTGAACAGCTGACTGCGAAATCTAAACAAAATCTAAAACGCTTACCGGGATCTTACTACTATTTTCAAGAGATTGACTTTTTTATTAACCGTGCTTGCCAGCCGGCTTGTGTTTCAGTGAGCAATCGATAACGATTTGATAAGCGTGCCCATCACTAAATTAATTCGCTTGACAATCAAAAAAGACTCTTGTTCGTTCGTTTAGTTGACGAACGATTCAGTTGAACTTATTCCGACCAATTTGACAAAAATCAAAAATACTGCGGCGAGTTTAAGTATTAAATGAAATAATTTTATATTTGTTGAATATATCTCTGAATTTATTTATTTTAACTATAGGTAATATGTATTCCATTTCAAGACTTTTGTTTTGCGGCATTAAATCGAATTATGGAAATTATATTGCAAAAGCCAATCGTGATCTATTGTCGCACTTAAAGTTTTGTCAACAATCTCAAAATTATAGTGTCTTGTCCAAACCGAATGTGCTGCTGGCAGATTCAAAAGTTCTGGCCCATTGCAGGTGCATGGGTACAAGCTTTCAAATAAAACATGATGACTCTAGGTTTTTCATTGAGACAAAAGATGGTGTCGCGCAGTTAAAGTATGATATTAACGATGGAGTAATGGATATAAAGCACACTGGTGTCCCGAGAGCGTTGGGCGGACATGGTATAGGCAAGCTGTTAGCAAAGGTATTTGTTTACCAAAATCATTAACTGTTACCATGCAATCGCCCTCCGGTTGCTAGTCAACCCATAAAGTGCAAACATACAAAGTATTAATACATAGTATTCTTTAACAATTCAAGCTCGACGTGATACAATTTTGTGTAATCTTCATAAATATATTATGTTTAAATAAATCAATTTTTATTTTGTATGTACATATGTATATACAGACAATCAAATCTATACAAACGTAATGTATAAATAAATTTGATTTGTCAATGAGTGTATGAATATGTGAGATATACATTTATGTGATTAAGTTTTCTGAATATTCTCTTGTATTTTAGGCGGCTTTGGACTATGGTGTGCAACGAGGACTCATTATAAAGATATCCTGCAATTTCGTAAAGAACTACGTTAGAAATTACGGACCCCAATACAAGAAACATGTCATGCATTAACTGCTGTAACTGATAAATAAATCTTAATATCATCAAAATGGAATCTAATGATTATAAAAGCTTGGTATTGTACTATGGAAGATCACGGTTCTTTAACTCGATGCAAAAAATGGCACTAGACGGCTTAGCCAAATTCCCTATGCAGCCAGAGTTTAGATTTTTCAATGGAGTGGCACTTGCTTTGGGAAATCGAATGCAGGAATGTATACGTGAATTGAATCCATTGAAAAATGAATTGGATTTGGGTTTGGCAGCCACAACAACACTCATCTACGCCCATAAACATTGCCGGCTAATAGATCGTGATGCAGTACAGGCCTTAGAGAGTCGAATAACCGACGGAATCAACTCTGTTAGTGCCGCGTCATTTTACTATACAGCCGTATTCGATTACTTGATTGGTGACTTTAATGCAGCTTTTGATTACATCGGAAAGGCCATAAATATAGATGCCACTTTCGAAGCGGCTTTGGTCTTAAGGATATGGTGTGAACTGTCTTCAACTTTGGGACTGTCGGTCAATGGAAAAATTAAAAACTTGCTGGAGGGCTGTATTTCTAGGAGCAATGGGAAGAATATTGACGCATCCTTGGCTCTCGTGCGATACTATCAAAGGACAAAAGAATTTGATGCATCACTTTCAGTCATTAATAAACTCAGCATTCGATTTCCCGAGATAATTATTTTACTAATTGAAAAAATGGACTTGCAGTTGTCAGCACTAGATTGGGATCATTCGCTTGATACTTCTATTCGGGTGATCACCTTGGAATCCTTTAATGTTGCTGCTCTGCGCACTAAAGCCCTGTTGCATATTGTCCGTGAGAGCAATATGAAAGCGGCGACGGTAACACTTCAACAACTCCTGGCTTCTGTAGAGCGCATCGAGCCCGGAAATCATAGACTCTTGCTGGAAATATGTCAATTGTTCTCAAGAACTTGCTCGAGAAACCTGAATTTGCTTCAAGTAACCCATCAATGTATTGAAAAAGTAAATCAACAAAGTCCAGGAAACGTAAACCTTCTTACCGAATTGGGCTATCAGAAGCTGCTACTGGATAACGTGGCCGATGCAGAGCTGGCGTTTCATGCGGCTTGTAATGTCGATGGAAGTAACTTTGATGCACTGTGTGGCTTGACGCTGTGCAAACTAAGATCTCCTGTTGATGTTGAGAGTAGGCAACAGATAAGACAGCAGCTTGCATATCTCATGAAGCTCTGCGACTATAAACCTGAACCTGTGCTTCTATATATGTCCGCTTTGATGACGGATCCGAAGGAGCAGCAGATATCGCCCGTGCAATTATTGGAAGAGGCAACCGAATTGCATTTTCGCAAACTTGAGGTATTATCTTTCGGTGTTGAATATATTCGTTGCATGAATCCCGACTTTATGCTTGAGCTATGCGCAGCTCTGATTCGTCAAACCCCAACAGCAATAAAAGAAGCTAACTTTGAGCTAAACTTGGACCAGGAATCGATGCACATAACTGTCAAGCACAGTCTCAACATACTAGAAAGCATACTTCATGTATGCCCCGGACACCAAGGAGTATGATCTCAGCTATATAAATATTTTAATATGCTTTTTTGTAATACGTTTGCTTCTTACACAGGCCCTGTTTACGCGAGCCAAGGTTGACTTCTTATGCGGCGAGCACTCTAAAGCCATGAGCCGTCTTCAACATATACTTAATGTCTTCGGCGAGACCTTCACTGACGCACACCTTCTTTTCGCTCAAATACTGGTAGAAAAAAAGCAGTACCCCAAGGCATTAGAGTATCTGGAGCTTTCATTAGTCCAAAATTTTACCGTGCGTGAGCGGCCTATGTACCATCTGCTAAAGGGGATCATCCTAAAAAATCAGCAAAAGTTATCTGAAGCGCATCAGAGCTTTCTGCTTGCATTGCAGCTAGTTGGAGGCATTTCGACAGTTATGCAGCCTCCAGACTATTTAACGCTAAGCGACAGGTCTGATAAAATGATAAACAGTTCTGATAAAATGACTTTATATGTAGAGCTAATCTATATTCTTCGTGAGATGGGCGATTCGCAGGGTATTTACGAAAGCGAACGCATTTTACAGTCTGCAATTGAGGAATTTAACGGAACCACTGAAATGGGTCGCTTGGTTATTGCCCATTCACAACTTATGCTAGAGAAATGTAACATTCCTAAGGCAATTAGTCTGCTTTCAACAATTCAACCAGATCAACCTTACTATGTACAGGTAAGTTTTTATTCCTATTAGAAAACATAACCAGAATCGCTAAAACAAAGACCTTTCAACCCAAACTGAACCACTTTAAATAAAGGTAAAGAAAGTGAAGAGTAAATAAATAGCTTTTAGGATTTTTTTTAATCGCTCGGAGAGATAACTAAATATTTTCAAACGATGTTATACACATTAAAAAAGAAAAAGCTGTTTGCTTCTGAAAAGATGGCAATACAGATTTTACATATGGGCATTTCCACAGAAAGGTCCACCGCGGCCAAAAACGTAAAATTGATCAAAAATTCACATCTTTTGAAATTTTCTTCCAGAAATGTATTTAAGTTATATAGATGTGTTGTTTTTGGTGACCTTTCTAAATTGTTATAGTTGAGTTTTTGGCTGGCTTGAGGTCTGGATTTATTTTTTCATTTATTAAATTTGCCGATATATTTCGACTGCCGTCGGCTGTCGTCTTCAGGGCGACTGAATACAAAAAACATAGAAACATAGTCAACTTATAAATTAAAACATTGATTCTTAAGAAACTATTTTACATACAATTTTAAGGTTTAACAAGTCCGCGTTCGTTTAAGTTATTTATTTAAGCAATATACACTGGAAAAAATTCAATAGGATGAACATATAGATTCTACATTGGAATAAATTCACTTTTTCATATTTATGTCAATTTTCTTAAAAATTGACTTCCAAAATGGACCGTTTATATTTTAACGATTACACTTAGTAGGACAGTAAAATTGTAACATGAACCATTTTAATTCAAAGAAATATATTGAAAATTTAATTTAAATAAGTTTTTCGGGCTGTTTTGGACATATAATTTTTGAATAGAGAGACAGAAAGAACATTAAAAAGTGATGGTAAAAAATGTCCCGTGCACGATGTCCCGTGCGAATTTACGTCAAATTTAATTTAAAAAAAAGTGCAAGTCATCTTTGAAAAAAATCATAACCATTTTTAAGAGGCATCAATGCACAAGAGTTAAAAATAAGTTGCATTAAAATATTGCCTCTGGATTCGCTGAAATTGACGTTTGAATTGGTTGACCTCACAAGTCACTTCCGTTTTGTGTCCCGTGCGAATCACTTGAATTTTTCTATTATTTTTAAAATGAAAAATTACCCAAAATCACTCTTTGCACCAATGAAAGAGTTAATCAAATGCTATATGTTAAGCCCTTCATCAGAAAAAAAAACCGTTTCCTTTTTACCGTTTTTTTACTTTGAATGTGTACGAATGTCCCGTGCGCGAGTATGGAAATGCCCATATGTATAAATATATTTTATGTAAACACAATTTGCGTATAATGAAGATGTTTTGATGCGGGTTTACTACATTATTCTTTTATTCACTTAAATTTCGTTCGAATGATACAAAAATTACTTAAGCCCATTTAGAAACCATGGAAAATTTTGAATTTAAAAAAAAGGCTATTTTTTAACTTTTTTCCTCGATTTTTAAAAAAAAAAATTTTGATGCAGAAAAATTCTAAGAGAGACTGCAAAAAAAAATTTCTCCTCGATAGTATTTTTTTTTTTTATAATTTTTTGAAAATTGCTAAAATTACTATTTTAACCCCTTTTTCCTCATTTTCATACAAAAATTGGCTTTTAAGCCATTTTCAAAAAATCATAAAAAATACTAACAAAGAGATTTTTTAAAATTTTTGCAGTCACCCTTAGAATTGATTAAAGAATTTTGTGTAAAAAATATTATGGGGTCTCTGCAAGTTTTTTTTAAGTGAATTTTGAAATTTTGAATGCAAAATGCACAAGGCAACCATGCAAAAGATCATTTTGCATTACAAATTTCAAAATTCAATAAAAAAATCTAGCGGAGACCCCTAAAAATTTGTTTCACAAAATTCTTTCATAAATTCTAAGGGTGACTGCAAAAATGTTCAAAAATCTCTTTGCTAGTATTTTTAATGATTTTTTTAAAATTGCTAAAAAGCCACTTTTTGTATGAAAATGAGGAACTGTTACAAATTTGACAAATTTATTGTGTATAAGACATAAGTGGTTCACTGTACATATATTTAAAACATGTTTTGTATTTTTTTAACCCTTATTTAAAGGCCCGGACCCATTTGGCAAATATTTACCTGCAACATCAAAAAAATCGCAATGGATTCTCCAGGTGCTTCAAGGAATTAGTTGAAGTTCGTCCGGAACCCAAAAGCTTTTTGATGCTAGGGGAGGCATACCTCTCCATCCAAGGTAGCACGTAACTTAAATACTTCTAATGAACTTATTCTGATATCAAGTTTTATTAAAGAAACAACAATGGCGATTGATGCATTCAGAAAGGCGTATAATATGTGTCCATCAAATGCTCTATTGGCCAAAAGTCTTGGACGAGCTTACGTTAAAAGTCATCATTATGCCAAGGCTCTAAAGTACTACCACGAAGTAATTCAAAGTCCGGATTGTTCTGCCTTAAAATTGGATTTGGCCGAGTTGTTTTTAAAACTGAAACACTTTCAGAATGCCATAAATATATTGTCAGATGCTGATGGTCATAAAATGTAAAAGCGTAACTATTAATTAGAAAATCTCTAACTTTAAATATATATTTTAGAACCGATGACAGCCTAAGCGAGCTACAGCTACGAACAAAGCAACTTTTATTACTGGCACGTGTGCATGAGAAGTCTGGAAATATTCCCGAGTCGTTGAAGGCTCTGGAAAAAGCTCGTGATAATCAGTACATTGTACAGAAACGTTGTGCTGTTGATCAGTCAGAAAACATACACGAACAGTACAAAATATTGTCAAAGTAAGTACAATTTTGAATCTACATCTGCCCCGTGTTAATTTGTCTTGTTGATGGAATAACATACAGTTGGGGCTGCAATATTCTAAAAAAAATTTACTGAATTTATTTCTTAGTATTCCCACTATATAAACAAATTTAAATGTTGTCTTTATTTTATTTTAAAAGCAAAAAATTCAATTGTTTTAGAGATGAGATTTTCATCTCTTTCGCTTGAATTTTACTAAAATTTCATACAAATTTAAGTACAATTCAAGCGAAAGCCTTTTCTGTGGCACCCTTGATAAAATGTATATTGGATGAAAGGGTTTTCGGGAAACTTAAAGAAAACGCTGAAATACTTACACGAAAACGACCATTGACTTCCAAAAATAGTTTGATCCACGAGAACAAAATGGGTCTTTTCAAGACTGCTACTGAGATTAAAAAGGAGATAGCGGAACATTTCCTACATATATTAGCGAAGGTAATTTTAATAGCTGATTTGATTAAAAAAGGAAAGTTTCAAAACGACTAGACCAATTATGGACGAGTATTATATGGATATATCGAAGGTAAAAAGTAATATCTGATGTGAAAGTGTTTCTTTCGTACGTCAGATGTCCTCAAATCTCCAAAATAGCCATTGAACATTCTTCTTCGTCGATAACGTCGATATTTTGGTCAAAAGCATTGATGATGACCTCTGCGTAAAGCAAACCCCTTTAGCCTTAACGACGGGTAACCAAGCAACCAAGTAACATTTCTATTTTCAAAGCAATACAATGTTTTATTAATTTATAAACCCTTGCGATATTTTTCTCCAACTGTAAAATCAGTCATACCTTTACCGGCCGTTCCACATGTACCGATGCCAACTCTTCCACTGACATTATCTGGGGAAGCAAATATGCTGTTGACTTTCATGCCTGGTTTCTTTTGATTTTTAGTAGTAAAATTAAGCCATTTATTTTTGTCACACTCGCGTTCTTCCTCCAAGTCCTTGAATCGTTGTTGTTTCTTCTGTTTGCGCTTCTTTAAATATTCCTTTTGATTTGGTCTATGTCGTCTGCAAAAAAATTAAAGTGATATAATTTAATATTTGAGTAGGATAGCACCATAAATTTACTTATTTACTTACTTATTAGACGGGAACACTTCATTGCGGGTTGTGCGCTCTCGTAATTCATTGATAGTAGTTGTGGAACGATTCTGATAAGCATCGAAGATTACGCTTACTTCACCCTTGCCAGTTATACCTTCAATGGTTGCATCGTAGTACTGACCATCTTCTGTCCATTTCGCTTGGCATTTGTCTCCAATTTTCCAGACTTTAGCGGATGTCACCAGTTTTTCCGCCTCTAAAAGAGCAGCTTCAATATCGTCAAAGTAATTTGACGATGCTGTTTTGGAAGAGGATGGTTCTACGTACGATGATTTACGCTGTTCTTCTAATTGTGTTTTTATCAAATCTCGAGTAAGTTTGATGACCTCTTCTAAATCATCTTTTAGTTTTAAAAGTTCCTCATTACTTGGGTCTGTCTGTAAAGCTGCTTCTACCTAGAAGTTAAACATATGCATACATGTATAGTTAGTCGATGGTACTAATACTCATAATATGGCTTAGCACATTATGTTATCACAATTATTAAATTTGTTGCCTTGTACATGCATACATATTTACATATGTACATGTGTTATTAACATACATATGTATGTATACAAATGCGTTTGTTTGTTGTATGTGAATATGAACACGATACACACTTATCTCTATTTACCTATGTTAACATAGTTCCTTAAAATGTAATGTGCATAATTATCGTCTACTTACTTGCTGTAATTGGCATTTGTAATTCTGCAAATCGTCTGCCATATTTAAATGTATATCTGAGAAGCTGTAATTAATATTTGTAAACCTATTTCTTAATTTTTTTTTTAGTGATGGTACATCAATCCGATTAACGATTATCCAAACCTATCGATTGTTAATTCGTGTCAGATTCTGTCTATGCATTTTTTAACAATGCTATTCCCTAGTTTCATTTTATTGCGAATTAAGCAGGGTTCTCACTGCTTCGCAATGTGATATCAAATTTTGTTATGCTCTGTGATGATTTGCGAAATACGTCAAAGTGTTTACATTAGCAACAAAAAATTTGTACTTCACAAAATTGTGGAAAGCCTTGTGAAAAGCTTTGTGAAATGCTTTGTGAAAGCCTTCAATGTAAACACTACCAGTCAATGGAAAGAGCATCGCAAAAAATCGCAAGGAATAAAAATGTTCCCAAAATGTTAGCTTTTGAACAATAACAAGTTTAACATAAAATGAATAAGAACAAAGAAATGTCACTTTGCATTTGTCCTCCAATAATAAAGATTTAATTTCTTTGAAAAAAAATTGTATGAATGATTCAACCATCGCATGTTTCTGGAAAATTGGCTGATATTACGGCCTTCGACATTCTGAACTCGCATGAGAGGCTCGTCATTTCTGACTATGCATTTAGTGTTCACATTGCCTTGTGACGTTGTGAACTGGTTTGTGTAGTGTTTGTGAAGCAGTGAGAACGCGCCTTTACTTAATTTTTCTTTTAAGTTGAAAATATCACAGATCCTCATTCTTTTTATTATTTTTTTTAAAATAGGCAAAAGTGAAATAGTTAAAAACAAAAATATGAATTTAGGAAACTAATAAATATATTTAAGCAATTGTTCTCATTCACGCATAGTTTTAACTTTTTTTCTCTGAGGGCAGTGCAAAGCCAACTTGAAATTAGGGGGCCTGAAATTGTTCTTTTAATATAAGCATAGTATCCAGTAGTTGAAAATCCAGTTTGAAAGGTATCAACTCCATATAAATAAAGGGTTGCAAACTGACTTGAAATTATTTTGTGAGGCTATTTTGGTAATAGTTCAAAAGAACATAAAAATAGTTCATTTTGCACTTAAATTTCAAAATTAATTTACAGAAAAGTAAAAGAGACCCGGAAAAAATGTTTACACCTAAATTCATCATAAATCGTCCTCTAATCTTGGATTTTATTTTGAGGTTTGCCGCATATTGTGGACCATTACCGCTGTTTCTTAGCCCTTGTAATCCAGAACCTAAATTTGGGGTGCTCAGAAAATTTACTGGCGTTTACAACACTGTTTGGTAAACAGTTGGTAGTATTTTTTTTTACCTTTCAAAACATCGATTCGTTCAGTGTTTCGGCTAGTTGCAATATTTTTGAACAGAAATAGCGACCAACAAGCAGCAAAATAAAAGCCGAATTTAATAATAGGGGATTAACGTATGCGGAATGAAATTCGAACAACTGTTGTAACAAAATATAAAAAAATGTTTTCCAAGTCCGACCAACTTTAAGTTTTTATATGTTTTTAATTAGACTATAAGATATTTTTACAAAAATATTCATGACCATTGCGACAAGCCTTCGTTATATTTTCGGGTACCTTGCGTATAGCCTCCGGATTCACTGATTCCACGCTCGCTTAGTGTTAAGAAGCCTTAACTAATATTTTGGATTCCACTCATGACCCTCCACTGTGAAAAACATCTCATCATCCATTATGCAAATCTTTGAACAGCTTGCAGAAAACAAATTTCTAGAAAGCGCACGCAGCCGAAGTTTGATTGTCTCTCTCTGTGCTTCTTTGACTTTAGGAACAGTTTTTTTTTTAATATATCATCACTCCCAAGTCTTTTAAATACTTTTTTTACAGTTTTGTCGCTCACATTGTATTTTTTGGGAAACGAACGACTCGATTGGTCTGTGTGATCCACAATTTCAGCCTTTTATTTGAATCTAACTTAAAGCGTAGTACGCTCTAGCTGAAAACATTTTGGGCGCTCGAAATGTTCGATGTTTTGAAATCCGACCTTACAAACTTCAGTGTGACAGCATAATACCAAAAATCACTAAAAAGTTGCTCAAACAAACAACATTTAGTACAAAAATAAAGAGAAAATGGACAGGATAAGAGAAGAAGCAGCGACTAATACCCTAATTATTAAATTAAAAATGATTAATTATAAAAATCCCATCAAAATGTTTATTTTTGCGGTCAAATCCCACAATATTGACCTCTGTTGCACCTCTTCAATAAGTCTAATTCGATCTTTGTGTTTCAAGATCTCAATTTGGCTCTTATTTTGCTGCTTGTTGGTCGCCATTTCTGTTTAAAAAGATTTCGACTAGTCGAAACAACGATTCAATCGATGTTTTAAAAGGTCAAAAAAAAGCTGTCATCTGTTTACCAAACAACGCCAGAAAATTTTCTGAGCTGCCCATATTTAGGTACAGCGTACATAGGTTTAGAAATGGCCTTACAAAATAGTTTCGAGCATGTTTGCAACCCTTTTTTTATATGAAGTTTTGGTCTTGCAGACATATTTTCGGCTGAAGCGTACTATGCCTGAAACTGCTGAAATGGACACTTTTTTCTGGATTCAGGGGCTCTACCCATTTTTTTCCATTCTGAACATCCGAATTTACTTTATAAATAAAAGTTTTCTTGAAGCCCATAGCAGAAAAGTTATGAAAAATTTAATTTTTCGGCTGAGAAAATGTGCAATATGTGCAAATTAATTTTCGACGCTCTGCTGTACTCAGAGACATTGCCGCGACTGTGCATTATCTAGAAAGCTGATTTTGTTTCAGTGCATGCTAAAATAGTACCATTTATAAGAGTGTGTTGTGTTTTGCGCTGTCGATTATTGGAACTTATTGAGAACATGTTAAATTTTGTTCGTATTTCATTCCGTATACGCTAGTTGCTGCTACTTCTCTTATCCTGTCCATTTGGTCCATATTCTCTTTTTTGTTGTTCTCAATGTTCTCTCAATCAAAATATAATATTAAACATTTTGAGCGACCAAAATATTTTCAGCTTCTTGATACTATGCTTTAGATCATACCTGATAAATTTCGATTAGAATTACTAATCAATTAGATTATTTATTAGAAATAATCGTAATGATTATATAATTCACTGTTGAAAAATTTGTGATAATCTAATGATTACGATTAGAAAAAATCAAAAAAAAATCAAGAATTATTACGATTATTCAAAAAAATCAGAAAAAATCAAAAAAAATAAAAAAAATCGTTTTGGGGTATTTCGGATTATTTTTGATTTTTTCTGATTTTTTCTGATTTTTTGATTTTTTACGATTATTTAGTAAAAAACCAAATTATTTTCACAATCAAAGTAGCCAAAGCTTTTGATTATAGTTGCTTTGTGCTGATTATATAAAGCCCTCCTGAGGAAAACATTTGAGCATTCGTATTTGACCTGTTAAAGTGTGAAGTGGCCTTTTGTAAAAACTGAATTTATTGTAGTGCATTTTTCAATTGTATAATAATATTTGGTAAGTATTAATGGCGGAACAGGTAAAAAAAAAATTTAAACCACATTTTAAATTTAGGATAAAATGTCACAACCCTTATTTGGGAGCGAATGCGATTTTTCGGCAGATGACGATTTGGAAGATACAGATTTCAAGCCTTCCACTAGCATGAGGAAACGATCAATAACAAGTGGAGAGTCCAAACCGCCTCCTAAAAATATATGTTTGGATTCGTGCTATGACTTGCAAAAATTAGTCTTCAAAAATGATTTTTATGTGGAAGTGGAGAAGGTCAGAAAAACATTTGTTAAATTTACAACAATTATTTATTTTTTTTTTATTTTTTTTTTTTTAGATTTCAGATAAGACAACGTGTGCCAAGTGTGTTGCTTGCGACCGAATCATAAGGGGAACCGGTGGAGTGACTTCCAATTTTATTTCACATTTACGTGTCAAGCACCAAGAACTTTTTGTCAAGTACAAAACTATGAAGACAGGTGTAGCTTCTGGCGAAAATGCGCAATCGATATTTAGCGAAAAGCTATTGCACGCTATAGTTGACTGTGCTTTGCCTGTTTCGATCCTGGAAAAAAAATCTTTTATTGATCTCTTTGAGCATAACGGCTTGAATGTGATAAGCAGGCAAACAGCTGTACTCAAATTGTCTGATAAGTATACCAATATGCTAAGAGAAATTAAATCATATATTTCCTCTGCGAAATACTTTTGTACAACGGCTGATATCTGGTCCGGAAACCGCAGAAGCTTCTTAGGATATACGTGCCATTGGCTAACTGAAAATTTTGAGCGAAAATCGATGGCTTTAGCATGCAGAAGAATGTTTGGAGTACATTCCTCTGAAAAAGTTGCGCAGCTTATTTCAGAGATTAACAACACCTTCGGGTTAAAAAGCTCCAACATAATTATGACTGTAACAGACAACGGCTCAAATTTTGTAAAGGCTTTCAAGGATTACGGGCTAGAAAGTGACAGTCAAGCACTTGAAAATGATGATGATGACGATCTGCCAATTTTCGAAAATGAAAAGTGGTTGCCCAAACACCAGAGGTGCTGCAGCCATACTTTAAATTTGCTGGCGTCAACTGATTTTGCAAAAATCTTGAAAAAGGAACAGCCGCTGTATATACAGCATAAGATTGTAATATGGGATTGTATTAACTCTTATATTAATTTTAATATTTATTTCTTGCTAATTTTTTAGGCATTAGATAAATGTAACAGCATTTGGAAAAAGTGCAAATGGCCAAAGTCATCAGAAATTATTGTAGAGTGCTTGGGATCATCATTGCCTTTGCCGGTAGTAACGCGTTGGAATTCGCTGTACGACGCAGTTAAAAAATTTCTTTCACATAAAGAAAGTCTAAATGAGCTGTGCGATAAGCTGAGCTTGGACTATTTTTCACAAGGAGATTTCCAATATCTGACCATGTTTGTGTTGGTGATGGAACCAATTTCTACGGCTCTAGATTTCCTTCAAGGAGAGAAAAACATGAACTATGGTAAAATTCTAATAATATCCAATTTTTTTAACTATATTTTCATATTTATATTTCATTCAATATAGGTTATTTAATGCCAACTCTTGTAACTTTGAGCAATAGGCTGCAAAAACTCTCAAAAATCGAGGAACTGCAACCGATGTCCGCTGTTGTAGTGAAAATTGAGCAGCAGTTAAGGCAAAGATTTCAAAAATATTTCCTCTTGACACCAGATGCAAGTATAGCAATTGCGGCTACCGTGCTAATTCCATGCATCAAAATGAAATGGATTAAGGTTTTGGAGAAACTAAACCCAAAATGTACAGAAGAAAATATACGGAGTATTGTTTTGGACGCAATTTACAATTTTTATCTTAAGAACTTGAGTGCATTCAATTTTGAATCTAAAGCAACTAGTAATAGTTTTTCTGAGATTACTCATCATTTTGATTTTGAAATTGATGGTGAGTAGATTTTTTGTAATTGTAATAATTTGCTGATTTTCAAGATATCTTATTTTGCAGATGATGAAAATAATCGCAATTCACCCGAGGAACAAAAAAAATGTCAACGATCATTAATTTGCCATCAGCTATCGTGTTATTTGCAAGATGACAACATTTCGGATGATGTTTGGCTGAAATACGGAATTTTAAAGGAAGCATCCATGGCGTTCAATACTCCTTTAACGTCTTCTGCGCCGGTTGAACGGCTGTTTTCGTTTGCCGGCATTATTAATAGCCCTAGACGGCAATCATTGTCAGATTTTTCTTTCGAAAAATTGGTTTTAATGAAAGCAAATTGCAAATCTTTACCTTATTAAAAATATATTTTAAATTAAACAATTTTAGATATGTTTAAGTTATTTATTTATTTGAAGTGAGTTGGAGGTAATTTTTTTTTGAACTATTTTAAGCAGCTTAGCTTGGTGCGCATTGCTTCAGGTACTCTGGTTTCGAGTTGGCTGGTGATGGTACTGGTACATCACGCAGGCATTTCCAGTTCAAACTCGATCGAGTCTTCCACATATTCCATGAAAAACCGCAATAAGGGCATTACTTGTACTTGTATAATCAATAACATAAACTTACTGTAGATGTTCATAGTCGGCAATCCAACTACTAGGATATCTTGTTTTCGATTGTATACGCAATAAATGTGGACCTCTTGAGCGCTCCGCTTAGCTCTCCAATATTCTGCAAGCAACTATTTTCTTGACTCTTTTAATTAAAAAAAAAAAAATTAAATACAGTCGAACTTCCCTAACTCGAACTTCCCTAACTCGAAGTCTCTCTAACTCGAACAAAATCGAGTGGCAATACTAGGCAAATTTCATACAATTCTACTTCCCTAACTCGAAGTCTCCCTAACTCGAACTTTTTTTGTGGATAATGGTGAATCGAGTTAGGGAAGTTCGACTGTACTATTCCTTTTATATTTTTATACTTATAAACACACGATTGACTACAATTGACGGGGGGAATCGAACCCAGCTTTTTTTTCAAACTGGAACTGACAGGTCAGCAACTCTAACTAGTGAGCTACGCAAATATTGTAGCTTCCTCCTTCTTTCTTCTGAATTTAAATGCTTTAGACAGCACAAAAAGCAACAATAATCAAAAGCTTTGGCTACTTTGATTGTGAAAATTTAAAATAATTTGGTTTTTTACTAAATAATCGTAAAAAATCAGAAAAAATCAGAAAAAATAAAAAATAATCCGAAATACTCAAAACGATTATTTTTTATTTTTTTTGATTTTTTCTGATTATTTTTGAATAACCGTAATAATTCTATGATTTTTTTTTGATTTTTGGTAATCGTAATCATTAGCTAATTGGGCAAAGCCGAAAATAATCGTAATTTAATCATTGGTTCGACCTTTAAACAAAAATAATTTAATTACTAATGATTATGATTACTAATCATTATTTAACAGGTATGCTTTAGATATAACATTTTTAATTTTGATTTCGGGGGCTTGATTTGCATGCAATATAATGGAAGTTTTGGTGTCTAGATCTTTTCGAAAGTCTTCATAATTTAAATATGAAATTTTCAACTTCCATTTTGAGAGCGTTAAAGGGGCCAAAAATATATTAAACAAATCTATCTGCTTGGAATGTAGAGGAACCTACATACCAAGTTTGGTGTCACAAGCTCTTGTACTCTTTGATATCTAGACGGACGGACAGACGGGCATGGCTATATTGACTCGGGTGTTGATGCTGATCAAGAATACATATTTATGAGTACATCCTTTATAATAGACTCCTGTACTTTATTAAGTACGGGGTCTAAAAATCAAGCGACAAAGGCAATATGTTCACTCATACATAGAAAAAAAAGTACTGATCTTCGAATCAAGTCCTACGCCGATCCTCGAAAGACAATCACGCGCGAAAATCCTTTGGCAAGGGCGCGCTCTGCCCGGAACGTCTAGCGGCGAAGGCTCAAACGTATTTAGAAACACGAAGTGCCTGAGAGAATCTTCGACATCTAGGCCCATGTTAGTGATGTGAATTAATATTGTTCTTACATTTATTGCGGGTTACATCCTTTAGATGCCTGCTTTTTTCCTAATCTGTCAAAAAAATAAAAAAAAAAGGTATAACATAAAGTTGTTGGTATAAATGGTGTATTACCTGGTACTCACTGTTTAGAACAACCGAAAACTGAGAGCTAAAAAGGTATTATATTATGTAGTGGAGCGAACAATGATTTTTTGGAGGTAGAGCAATATTAATTAGCCGATATATATATAAATATATATATATATATATTTATTAAATATTAGTGTGGGTCAATCTTTTTTCTCAAATAAATTTTTTTAAATTAATAAAAAAAAAACTTAAAAATAGAATGTAAAGAAAACAATTTAATTTTATATATGTTTATATTTTTTGAAAATTTTAAATTTTTTTTAATAAAATGTTGTGACTAGTGCTAAATTCATAGTTTGTTGCACAAGGATCTAAAATAAATAAATGAAAAAAAAAATTAAAATTTTTTTTGGTTACAGGATATGTCTACTTATGGCACAACAGGCAATATACATTCAAAACAACGATTTGGCTTTGAGTAATTTCAAGGAATGCATGAAATATACCCCTAATGACATTGAAACATTAGTGTCACTCGCGAAGCTCCAAATGAAGTCAAAGGAAATGGATATGTGCCGAAATACTTGTTTGCAGATTTTGCAAATTGATAGTAATAATGAAGCAGCCTCTGTGTTGATGGCAGACTTTTCATTTAGAAAGGTATGTGATCCGAATTAAAATAAATAATTGACTTTGAAGTTGATTCAAAAGCAACGGTTGTTAGTTTATGGAAAAATTTTTCAAAACAGAATTTTGCGTTGAACATTCAGAGCAATGGCTGCGACTTCTGTTTTATACTGGTCGAGACTACTGTATATTAAACTTAAGTTTATTTCAAAGTTTTGAATGTCACCGATCTGGAATTCATTGACGAAATTTTGCACAAACTCCATTATGTGAATGAAAAATGAATTTAATTTTCCGCGATCGATCCGTTTTGGTCATGACATTAGCCCGTAAATAAGGCCTATAGTATGTATTATGTGCATGTGCGTCTTATACACCATCTAATACTTCGATTGCCAATTTTATATCAACAAACGCTAAAGATCCAATTCTTCGAATATAGTCATCGCTTTGAAAGAAAATAAAATGTTTGATTTAATTCCATCTCAACTGAAAATCGTCACTAAAAAAAAATGGATTAGCAACTACATATTAATCGCAATAGTCAACAAAATTTACTTTTTTCTTGTAAAATCAGATGACAAAAAACAACTTTAAAAGTTATTCTTTGTAACACTTTTATTAAAATATTTCAATTCGGGCTTTTTTAGAGATTTTTTTTTTATTTTATAAAAATTTATCATGTAAAATTTTATAAGATTGTTTTGCACATTTTCATTTAACAGTATGGAGTGCCAATAACAGTCTATGTATGATTTTCTCATAGACCTTGACCCACCAAACACGAAAATCGCGTTTTAAATTTTTTTCATGGAAACGTTTTTGAAATATTATATTAAGTTTCTAAGTTGTTCCGATATTTTTGAGTATATTTCCTGTTCTAATATCGTCCTGGAAAAAAAGAAATCGCAAAGATAACATTTAAAGATTTAACGTAAAGCTGATACTGTTACGAAGAAAGTAAGCTTCTGCTAGTGAAAATCTATGGATAAATGGCGTAGTAATGCGTTTTTGACTGTACGACCAAAAATAATTTTTACAACGATTTTAAGTTTGGTTAGTATAAGAGCTATATGATATAGTGGTTCGATTTAAACCAAATTTTGTCAGGATGTTAAGACCTTCCCCGATGCCGATTCTGTCAGATTTATTAAGATATCTTAATCAGCAAAAAAATGTTTGTTTGCGATTTCAATTTTTTTGAGAACGATATGTGAGTTTTTGAACTCAAAAATATCACAAAAAAACAGAATTATTGAACTTATTAAAATTTGTAGCCTCTGAACTAATGAGCCGATCTTAATACTGCATTAAAGAATGTTGTAAATGACTCACTTACCTTTAATTTGAGTGCTGGAAATGGAAATATATTCAAAAATTTGGAGCATATTCGAAAAACATTTAATAATTCGAAAACGCTTCAATGAAAATAATTTTAAGTGTTATTTTCGTGTTTAGTGGGCTAAAGAATAAGAAAATCACACTTAGCTATACTTTTTTTTTTCATTATTTTTCATTATTTGCCTTAAAATTAATAAATATATGTAGAAAATGGATTATTTAAATTCACTATATTAGGAGAATTTCATCTCGAACGGATAATAAACTTGGACGTTATTCAAATTTTTTTACGCATCGTCGATTCGATGGTCATCATTACTGACGGTATTTGAGGGCCACGATATCTTGAAGTCGACTCACGACTAAAGTTTTCTTACCTGTTTTTATTAAAGTTCGATCGAAGATAGTCTTTAAAAATAAAATATTTTGTAAAATGCAAGCCAGATAGTGATATGGAAAGGTTGTAAAGTTATTCATGGCAAATTTTATGGAAGATTTCCCAGCATGATGTGCAATAAATTGTTGATATTGATTATAATGTAAATATAATAGAAATGAAACGTATACAACTTATATTTCAGATGGAATTTGAAAGTGCTGCGTATCACTTCTCCCAACTCTTATTATCCCAGCCTTGCAACTGGACAGCTTTGACACGACTAATAGAGGTTATGAAGCGTTTTGGTACATTGTCTGAAAGTTTACCGTTTTTACAACGTGCAGAGCAGGCGTCTGCGAAATATAAAAATTCACCGGGACTTAACTATTGCAACGGATTATTCGAATGGTACAATGGCAATCTAAACAGCGCATTGCGTTACTTTAATCTATCCCGCAGGGATCATGTATGGGGTCAACAGGCTAAGCTAAATATGATTGAAATATGCATTAACCCAGATGATGAAATTCCAAATGCAAATGACGTTCTTGAAGCTGGAGATAGTGGAGAGTTCAGTGAATCCCGGTTAATCGCTCTTCGGACAGCCGAGCGTTTACTGAAAGAAATGGGCCCACGACCTGGAGAAATCTATGAAAATGCCTTAACTCACCGTGTACTTTGGAACTTTCTTCAAATGGCATCCAAACAAAAATTTCAAATTGAATCAGCGCTCAAAGATCTTACAGAACTTATGCAGAAGGAAGGAAGTCCATTAATGGTAACAGTTGTTTATGGTATAGCATTTGCTTTAGTTCAGCTAAAACAAGTTCATCGAGCAAAAAACCACCTTAAACGAATAGCTCGATTAAATTGGAGCTATGAGGACGCCGAGTATCTGGAGCGAAGTTGGTTGCTCTTGGCTGACATTTATATTCATGCCAATAAGCTCGATGTTGCGGAGACATTTGTGGAACGGGTCTTAGAATATAACAAATCATGTACAAAAGCCTATGAGCTGGCCGGATATATTGCGGAAAAAACCCAACAATATACCGATGCTGCTAAAAACTATGAAAAAGCCTGGAAAAGTTGTGGGCGTTCTAAGCCACATATCGGCTATAAATTAGCAATGAACTACATGAAGAAAAAAGAGTATACTAATGCTGTTAATGTTTGCCAGCAAGTTTTAAAAATACACCCCGATTATTCTATTATTCGCAAAGATATTCTCGAAAAATGTCGTAATAACTTGAGATCCTAAGTCTGCACATTTAAATAAGAACCTAGATTTACACCCAAATAACACTATTAAATAAAGCTTAAAGTTTCAAAATTTTGTTTTTTTTTATTGACTTTTATTTAAATATCCTTTGATATGTCAAGCAACTTTAGCTGCAATACTAATACTGTCCTTTCCTTCTATCTTACTAAGACTCTCAACATCTTCTTTACAATCTTCTTATAAATAAATTCAAAGCTGTTTATGCGTTTTAAATAATACTAAATTTGAAATATCTGTATATGTGCTCATGTCAATAGTATACGACTAGAAGATACCTTACACCGGACATCACCAGCACACTGATTTCACTACCTAGAATAGAATATTAATAGAACTTCCGTATAACTTAATCTGGTTAATTTCAATCTTATATATTTTGCTATATTTTTCAATGAGTTCAGGTAAAAAAATGATATTTGGATTAACCGCAGCTACATTTTAGAATCAGTGTTAGACAGGGTGCGCGAAAATTTAGTCCAATTGAAAATACTTATGATTTTTAAATTAGTCTATTGTGCTGAGGCATAAAGCGCATACAAATGTGTTCAAGAAAATCTAATTTTATGATCATGAATTCCAGACACAAGAGCGAGCCACAAAAGCAAGAGCAAAGTATTGCTTGATGAGGGAAATTAGTTTAAGTTTTTCTTTCCGATGAGTCGGTATACTTCTCATATGCAATAAAAAAAAGGTAAATAAAATACCATATTAAAACATTATTTTAAATTAATTTTTAATTTATAAAATACAACAACTTATGTTCTGGCTAATATGTTCTGGTGCCAAATATGTTTTTTTTTTTTTTTATTATTGTTAATAAGTATTTTATTGTGTGTGATATGTGACGCTGTAGTTTAAATAATAAGTAAATAGGACATAGGTGTATTGCTTAAATTTAGGATACAAAGTATAGAAATTTTTGGACCAATTAGCATGAAACATTAGTCAACAAATTCACTCATGATAGATTCTCAGATCTGCATACGTGCTATTACGAGTACATAAACATTTCACTTTTTAAAATGGAATACATATAAAGCGAACATTTCAACTATTTTTATGTTTCGGTTTATAAATATGCTTATTGCTCATAAGAAATTTAATGCTTTATACATTCATTAAGTCTTATAAAATATTGTTTAAGATGTTTGTGTGGTGTCCTTCAGGCTCGTTGTGCTCTGGAGAGCACCTTTGTCAATTGAACAAAGCTTATAAAAGTACTGGCTCCACATACGACGCGTAACCGGATCAAGAATAATAAAATAGAGAAATATAACAAACCCTTGCAAAGTTGCTGTTAGGCAGAAGAAATATGAAAAGATTATGCCAGCCTTCATCATTGTTAAAATACCGAAACACCATGTGAATCCCAAAAGGAAGAACAACAGGACAGATAATCGAATCTGGTACATTAGCACAGGTTTTTCAGTGTGTCGAATAGGTGGATTGCTACTGAGTAATATATTATATATAATAAGGCAAAAAATAATAAAGTTCGCTATAATGATAACACAAACTGGCAAAATAATGCCAAAATAAAGGGCATACCCTGATGGGTAGCAAATGCTTCCCTTGCTAAAGGAATCATGATCTAGCAGAGCTACGAGAATAACAGGGATTAGAGGCACACCCCAGCAGAATGCGGTCGATTTTATAAAGAACCTGGTTGGTCGAGTGCGGCCAAATACTTGAACATATCTTTTGAATTGAAGGTATGCTATAACCATCATCCAGAAGAACTGAACCAAGACAGAATAGTGCAGCAATGCTCCAATGGCTACGCAACTAGATATAATCTCATTAATAATCAAGTGCAGGGAGTATTCCTTTGTGCTGACAAAGCAAAGGATTACCATCTGCAAAGCTATTGAAGCCGAAAGTTGTAGGAGTACTTTGGAAGAGGCTTTTTGTCGCCAGGACTGAAACTTTGCAGCAGTGATGAATATGCCGGATATGCCCAGAAGAGATAGTGAGCAACCTATTATCGTGATAATGTCCAAAGCCTGAGCATGCACTTGCCGAATACTGACCCCAATATCATCTTCCACTGTGAAATTAAACCCGACTAAGTAAGCAAATGGCGTTAAATGGCTCACTTGACAGAACACAATATCCTGGGTAATATTTGGGTCACTTGCAGCTCGAATACCATCGGAGACCCAATTTTCAAAATTCCAATAGCTGCACAGCTTTGTCGTACTGTTGTCTTTAAGGGATGCGTTCCTCCAGTCTCGGAAAACAAGTGGCAAATCCTCAGGTAATTGTGTACTATGGCCAGGTAAGGAAATGGAAACGACACGCCCAAAAGCACTTCGATGATCTTGGTTGTTTTGTTTTTGGAAAAGTATATCATTCGAGTAGACTTTAATTACAATAATAGTTTCATGTTTCTCAGTGACATTTAGAGCATTTGAAATTGTATTCAAATGAGTGAGCAGTTTCTCTGGCACATATGTTGCAAATTGCAAATTCTCCTTATTAATAAAATCTTTTACGTCATGAGTCGACTGCAAAAAATTTACAGATTCCATTTTAAATGCACCTTTTAATATGATTTCATTTGAGTTTTCTGAAAAGTTATCATTTTTAAACATTGCAATCCCCGAAACATTAGCTATCGTCGGGTTAAGGATGAAATACAATAAATTGTGGGAAGCTTTCAGTGTGACTCCAATATCTGTAAGATCAAGTACTTCGAAGTCCATGCTTGAATCCATTTCATTTGAGTTCCCCTGTCCGACAGACAGACTATCGTCATCAGTAATTGCCTGCGATGATAAGGTGTTCATAGCGTTTTCAAACGCCTCCAGCAATTTATTAGTCGAGTTTAACGAAGCTGACATCTTTATAGTGGTTTTCTTGACATCTACCATATAATTGTATATCGCAATAAGATCATGAGTGGTATCTTTAAGCGTAGTGATGTTTTTTGATAAGCCCAAAACGTGCTGATCTATATACCTCACAGAAGATTGCAGAATGTTAGCAGTAAAGTGTATGTCGGCAGGTGAAATATTACTTGCGTATTTCTTCAGAATGCTTTTGACTTCCCTTACAACCTTTTCTGGTGAAGATCTAAGGATTTTTGAGTGCTCAAGACTGTATAAAGTTTTTGTTATACTGGTATTTTCTTGCTCATGCTGGCAGGCTACGATACCATCAAGTTCTTCCCAATGGGCACCGTGTAAAAAGTCGCCCTGGCATTGACGCATATATGGTAATCCACTACTTTGGAGACACAGTCGTGATAATGTGCCCATCTGTCCTCTGGCCGCCTGATTCCACTGATAAATCTCGCCGTTATCCGAATAAAACGTCTCTGGAAAGCAATATTCTGTGCTCCTTACAATACGAGAATTTGGGCTGGTCGGATTATAAATTGAAATGGCAATTAAGTTCCTCAACAGCATCCAGACTTTCATGCGTACTGAGGTATCGTGTCTAACATGTTCGTCATTCTCAAAACTGTTGTCTTTCTCGTCACTTTCTTCCTCGCTATTGTCTACTGCCGAGTTCTTTAGTGAAGCCGTTAAATGGATCCAGCAATCAACATGTTTGGGATCAATCTTCTCAATACTCATGATTCGAACATTGAATATAATCAGATCTCGGGAGACTGCACTACTTCCTTCTCGCAGCACTTCTCGGATATGCTTGGCCATTTCTTTTGCATTTTTATAAATATTGTCGCACAGTTTTCGAATTTTAAGTGCACATGGTACATTTAATCTTATCGAATAGGCATGACCGCGTCTCTCCTTTGCAGTCACTACCCTTGTGGTGCTCACCAATTGAAAGTTTTGGATTGTATGTCCTTCACACCAGTATTCCCCTGGTCCATCTCCAACTAGCTTCACTTTAAATATCGACTTGGTCTGACTTTCATTTTCCCATTTTAGTTCAATTTTTGTGCTTCTCTGAAGATCATAATCCGAGTTTGTAAAGCAATTAACACCATTATCGTCCTTATCGGTACGCCAAAGATAGCCGCGATTATAGACTATTAGAATAAGCTTTTCAATACCAATTTCCAATATCAATTGAACAGTATTTGGTTCAATGTCCACAACTTCTTTGTGTAGTATGGGAAATATTTGAAAACTTTTATATGAAACATTAACCCTTTCATTTTGGTTCATAAGAATCATATAATTATCTCCAGAATTGCTTACGAAACTGTCGACTTGAAAGAATTTGTCACTCATCTTTTTTGGTATGGAATTCTTTAACACCAGCCTAAGCGTATTACGATTTCGAAAGTACTCCTTGATGGATATCTGAGTTTTCTCTTCAGGGAGTGATTCTGGTTCCTTCCAGTTGACCCCATAGCATTCATTTGGCCGATAGCTCAGTGATCCGAGTCCTTGGGGACACCCAGAACCAGTCACAAGCTCGTCTTGAAATATACAAATCGAGTGCAGCAAGGCTTCACAATCTTGAATCATCATCTCAGGCATATCTTTTTGTTTATTTTCTTTTTTTTTCTTGGCTTTAGCATTGTATTGTGCTGACATACAGTGTCTATCAGATGTGAAATCTAAGATCTCTACGCTATCGTCGTGTATTTGTCCCCAATGTTTACCTGGCAGCCTTATCTTGAATGGCATAGTATTATTCTCTCGTCGTAATGGCAACCAATATTCCTTAATTTTCCTCTTCAGTAGAAACTGCACAAGATTTGACTTCTGGTCCTTAGAAATTTCTGAGGGGACAGCCACATTGGATCCACGGCAAAATTCGTCATCATATTTTTGAGGCTCTGGTGAAATGTGCAGGCAAAGGGGATTACCGTTGCCACTTTTAATCTCGATCAATTCTTCAGGGCAGTATTTGTTGGTTTCCTCATGCTGCTGACACACTACGTTCTCCGGATGCCATTGACCAGTCGCTGTGTTGCATTCACGCAAGAAAAGCTCCCAGTTTTCCTTCCAGCAGAGATAGTCTTCGGATGTTGTGTAACGAACCCCTCGAAATTTCCAGTACGCTGTTCCCCCCGATGTTTTCGTTGTGTTATCATCACACTTCTCCGACTAAACATTATGAAATCTGATTAGGACCATTCTGTAAGTATAATTACAGTGAATGCTTACCTTTGCCGAAAAAGAGCAGCAGAGATTTAAGCACAAAATTATCAAAATTATGGCTTGCTTGGTCATTTTACAATTGACATTGGCAATGGCAATGAGCATCAATATTTTATTTGATCCACTTTATTTCCAGTTGTGCACAATACTAATTTTATTCCTTATCACATTTAAAAGCCAAAATGCAATCAGAGGTATCTTTTCTTTCTTTATCTAGATTCATAGAAATACGTAAAACTTTATCTCTTTTATCAGATGTGTGCTTTACACCCAGTACATATAGAAAGGTCGCAGTGGGTATTATAATGCTGTCCGACTTTTCAACTTCTTATTTTTTAACAGAAATTTTAAAAATAAAACAGTTGAGGGAGCTACCGGTTGTCAGAAACTCTAACACTCATGTTCACATCACCAATCTCTGCACATTCTTTCAAATTCCATTACCAATATATGTAT
>JBAMBL010000115.1:0-98389 GCA_037043405.1 Drosophila subquinaria | reverse complement strand
TTTTAAGCTAAATCATCGCTTTGATACAAACAAACAAACAAACAAACAGACAAACATACTGACTTTTCATCTCATTTTCGGAAGGCGACTCAAAATTTCAAAATTAATTTTTTTTTTAACCAGTTGTCGGATTTTGATGATCAAGGTGTCATTCGACGCGTATTTTTGATAAGAATTGTAAAAAATTCAACGAAAATTCAAAAAGGCTCCAACGGCCCCATTAGCTCCAATAATTTAAATTTTTCCCCTCCACTTACACCTGTTTATCTCACGAACCAGGTGAGTTTTCAAAAGTCTTAGATGCACATTTGTAAGTTAGGTTGATACCTTTCGATCGGTATATAACTCGACCTGATCGGACAGTCATAGCAAATCTTCCATTCTTCCTGTGTATATATGCTAGTCGCCTTCGCACCCTTCGTGCTGCTTTCGTCACTAGCGCGGACTGCCGTCCGCAGTGATTTGTCCAATAAAATTAATTTGTTAGCAGATGATTCGCAAAGGTTTTTTTAATGTTATTCAATTTTAAAAGGATGTAGCAGATATCATAACTGGAAAAGAATAAATCATTGTAGTCTTAACATATCTGCATTTTGCATCCGTTATGTTGGCTTCGGTGGCCTAAGGTGCTAAGCTCCCAGTAAATTAGCAATTTAGTCGCGGGTTCAACTCCCAGCGTGAGCAAATTTTAAAAATAAAAATTTTAATATTTGCAGACTTTTTAGATCAAATGTAGGTCCCGGGCTCGAATCCCGGCTTGGACAGACTTTTTTTTAAGATTTATTAATGTTTTCCTGACATTTTTTCCTGACATTTTATATAATATTATTGTTGTATTTACATCAATTCAATGTTAATTTTTGGTTTGATTTTGGTATATTATTAAGAGATGTAGGAAATGGACTTATCGCTGTCTCGCTTTCTCTTATCAATTTATTTTGTGCATCTGTTAAATTTTATGATGTGCTTTAATAAATCATTTATAATATCTATAATGTAAATCTATATATCCTTAATATATTTGGTCGAAAATATATATATTAAAATATATTAAATGTTTGTAGCGGCTTTTATTATATTATTTTAAGCAGTGTTTGCTTTTGCTTAGTAAGTACGGGGTCTCAGACAGTCGAGCACGCTCGACTGTAGCACCGTCGACGAGTTTTAGCTAGAAAACTACAAATATTACATATTTACTTTTGTTTTGATTCAATCTTTATCCTTTATTATTATTATTATATTATAAAATACAAACCAAACTATAAATAAAACTATTACTTGCAAAGGATTGCGCTATAAAATGAATCTGTAAAGCTTATTCAATAATGCAAAAAACTGAATTTTAATGATAAATTATATATATAGAATTAATTGGTCAATGTTTTAATCTAATTAGATACTTCATTAGCTTGTGTGTCCCTTAAACCTTGATCCTTGGTACAAGCAAGCTGCTTACTAAAACTAATAACAATCAACGCTTAATCTTAAAACCCTGAGCTAAAGCGTTTTGAACATCTTATCACCCTCCTTGCAACACTCCACCACGGCAAAGGCAAGTAGTCTGCGTTCAACGCCACGTTTGTGCTTGTCTGTAATGAGAGGATAGAGAGCATCCTGTTTGGACAGACGATCCACTATTTCAGCAAGAACGTCGCCGGAAAATACTTGAAGGCGATCCCACGTCGATTTTCGTAAGCTTAGAAAGCAAGAACTCAGTTTAGATAAGGATTAATTCGGTTATTTAGATGGAAACTCACAGGCAGCACTGATATACAGGTGCAAGAACATCCAGATGGTCTTTATTGGGATTTCTAAATGCCTTGCCATTATCGATGAGCACTACACGCTCCTCTCGTGTCTCATAATGATGCCGATCTCCGTTTTGTATAAGATAGTCGTAAATAGCCACATCTACATATAAGGTCATTGTTTCCATTTTGCTCTTGAGTGGTCTAAACAATAAACAATAAACAATAGACATATGACTGTTTCAAATATTTCCGACTATACTTACTTGCATATTTATTTTAACTCTTTTCCGCACCACCCTTGAGGTAGAGTTAACAGATCGTTTTTTTAATGTGGTATCCCCAGTAGGACTGTAGGAATACAGAAAATATTATTTGCAAATAATGTATATATATATCGGAGAGGGACTTCTGTCGGAGAGGGACTTCTGCTCATTGTATTTACTTTATGTTACACTGACCGCACAGCAAGTCCCGATAAGGTTATTGTTCAGTTTTAAGAAAACAGTGAGGCAACACGTCTGCACACCACGACCGCAAAACCGGAAAGAGAATGACTTTCCACTTGTCCTCTTACTCGTCAATGTCTCCTGTCATATTTGACACTGTCTGTCACATCTGTCAGTGAATACTTTCAACACTGATTACTGAACAACACCCCTGGGCCATGCTCGGCAGAGGCAATCCTTACCTCACACCTTGCTTTCAGTGGTAACCCTAGTATAACAGAACGGGACGACTATATTACATGACCATCTTTATTATTGAGACTTAACAGTTAACATTCAAAATTAATACAAACGATTTCTGTGATCTACGACACGGCCTTCCTGACTAGCACGCGTCCTCGTGTGTAATGTGTGTTTTCATTTATAACATTAGGTCTGGCATCATATCTTGCTTAGTTAGTTAAACTTGAATTTAGTTTACATCATATCTCGTATTTCTTCAAATGTCAGTTCTTATAGAAACTCGACCACTTGGCTTTCGGCTTTATCACCACATGGTTCTCGGGCTCTTGCCGCCTCTCTGCGACGCTATGCACCTGCAGTGCCTTGATCCTTCACCAGATCAACCATCCGCGACAGACAATATCACCCATAGCTGGCCTGACTATTGCTGTTTGGATCTAGCCCCCATGTGTGATGTTCCCTGCACCCTAGGTGGCAGAGATCGTCTGATGATCAACGTCTTTTTCACCGTGACCATCTTTTTCAATAATTTCTGAGGCAATGTCTTTATCGGGCATTCCTCGCAAATTTTCATGGGCATACTTGTACGTTCTTTTACTTCCCTTCAGAAATAAAATTCCTTTTCCTTTGCGGCCGCCTGATGTTGTTGTTATTTTTTGACATTTTGTTGTCATTTTTCTAGTAATTCTGCCAGCGTCGACCAGTCGCTGCTCGAGCGACGCAAGCAGAGTTAATTTTCGTCTGCTTATGCTCGTTTCTTTTGTTTCGACGCAGGCAGAGGCTGTTTCTGCTCGTTTCTTTTTGTTTCTTTCCCTCTCTATCGTACAAGTTTTCGGCCGACGTTGACGTCGACCAAAATTGTGCGACGGAGACAGAGGCTGTTTCTGCTCGTTTTTTATTGTTTCCGTCTCTGTCGAACAAACGTCGAACGCTGCTGCCGGCAGCGCGACAGAATTTGTGCAACAAAACGCAGCAAGCGCACGTGTCAAAGAAAAAAGGAAAAAATTTGACAATGTCGCTGCCGGCTGCTGCTACGGCTAAAACAAAACGTAAGTGTGTTATAATATAATTTGTTAATTTTAAAAAGAAGAAAACTAATGTATTTATTTTTTTATTTAGAGTACGAATTAAACTTGGAACCATGCAAGGAGCTTTGTCTGGGATTTCTCTGAGGGCAGTGGTCGATGGCATATGGTGGGAGCTGCACCTACTTGGCAAGATAAACTACTTATATTGGGCATTAAAAACTACTAATAAATTAACTCAAAAATGTAAAAAAAAAATTTTTGAATAAAAATATATATAAAAAGAATAATTTTCTTAATTTTTTTTAATTTATTTTAATTTTTATTAATTTTTTTATCGTTAGTTCCCCTAACGAGAAACGTAAGGGAATCTCTATGGAGAGTTCCCTTTTCCTCAATCGTAGGACTTCGCAATGTTAAAGTCCCTAAGGAATTTCATACAAAATCCCTATGGATTCCTTAAGCATAGGGAAACATTCCCTAATGATTCTTTTGACATTCCTTTGTGAATGTGTCTGAAGGGTTGTTAATGATCTTAAGAGGTATCGGTCACCTTCCAACAATTCAATGACAACAATTGGTCCTTTAAACTTTGGATCCAACTTTGTCTGATGTCGTTCTTCGCACTTAAGCAAGACATGATCGCCAACCTTATGTTTTACAACTTTTGCCTTATTTTTATCTTTATGACATATTTCGTACATGGCATTTTTGTCTATGTTTTCTTTTGCCTGTATTCTTATTTTATCTATATCAATTTCTTCTTCATTTTCGTTTAAAGGTAGCATGCCTAATGGTCTGGCCTCTTTACCTATCAGTAGCTCTAGCGGGCTAAACTTGGTCACCCTATTACTAGTACAATTCATAGCTAATTGCACATCTCCTAATTCCTCCTGCCAAGATCGCTTGCTTGTCTCTACTGCTGTGAACATGTTTTTCATTGTGCTCATCACGCGCTCTACCTGTCCATTGGCACGGCTTGCACCCGTAGCTATCAAATGCAATTCAATTTTATTGTTCTGACAAAACTCACGGAATGAACTACTGGCAAAGCTTCTGCCCTGATCTGCGATGATTCGATTTGGTACTCCGAAGAGTGATATGCCTGATTTAACCGCCTTAATGCAATTTTCGGAATCTAGACTTAAAGTATGGTATAGATAAACATACTTTGTAAACCCATCAATCTGCACTATGTCATATTCCTTCATATCATTCTTGCCACTTAATTTGCCGCTAATATCTATGTGAATTGTATGCCATGGTATTTTGATTTTGGGAATTGAGTGCATTTCCATTTGAACTTTACCCGACGAAGGTTTGGATATCTTACAGGTCATACAATTCTCTACAAATTTGCGCGTATATTTTGACATGTTTTCAAACCAATATTGCTCGTAAACTTTGTCTAATGTCTTTTGCCAGCCGAGATGCATTATCGACTCATGGACATGATTAATAACGGACCATCTAAATGCTCGCGGAATGACAGGCAAACAGCGGGTTTTCCCATTTCTTTGAATTTTACGATATAATAATCCGCGTCTCGTCTCATACGTATTCGCTATGTTTTCCTGCATCTCGCCGCTTTTCAGCTGTGCTACAATCTTGACTATGTCCTGATCACGTTGTTGTTCTGCTATTAACCAATTATCCGTTATCTCTGTCAAATCAATGCGCGCCTCAACCGTTCTATTTGTATAATTAGGTTTTGTTGGGATTGGGTTTCTGGACAGAAAATCTACATGTGCCATCTGACTTCCTTTTCGATACTCCACATCGAAATCGAACGATTGTAGGTAAGCCCACCAGCGATGCACCCTTGCAGTCAACTCGATTTTTGTTCGACTCGCCTTCAACGAATTGCAGTCTGTGTAGACTATAAATTTTCGGTCATGCAGGTAATGGCGGAAATGTTTTACAGCATTGTACACAGCCAGAGTTTCCAACTCATAAGAATGGTACTTGGATTCTGCTGCTGTCGTACATTTGCTGTAATACTCTACCACCCTGCATTTCCCGTCAACTCTATGCACTAGCATTGCACCATATCCATCTGCACTTGCGTCCGTGTGCAGTTCGATAGGGCATTGTGGATCAAAGATGATTAATATCGGATCACTAGTCAGTGCTCGTATAATCTTTTGACGTACTAGTTCATGCTGCTCATTCCAAATGAAACCACTGTTTTTGGAGGTTAATTTATATAGAGGCTTCATTTGTTCAGAAAATCGCGGCACAAACTGTCTAAAGTAAGATGCTAGTCCTAAGAATTGTCTTAATTGTGTAACGGAAACTGGTTGATTTAGAGCAGACAATGCCTCTATCTTTCTAGGGTTAGGTTTGATTTCACCATTTTTGATGAGAAACCCGAGATATTCAATTTCAGTTTGAAGAAAGTTGCATTTTTTGATATTAAAAGAGAACCCTGCACTTGATAAAGTCCTCAGCACGATTGCCAGCCTATCATAAGCTTCCTCTTTTGATTTGGCTACAATCAATACGTCGTCAATGTAGACTATTGCATATGAGTATGCCAGTTCTCCTAAAGCTCGTACAATTGCACGCTGGAAAACTGAAGATACGTTTTTCAGTCCGAAAGGCATGGCAAGGAATTCGTACTGCCCGTCTGGCGTTACAAATGCAGTTCTTTCGATCGATTCAACTTCAATTGGGACCTGATAGAATCCACTGGCCATGTCTATACTAGAAAAATATCTTCCGTCGCGCAGTCTAGCTATTTGGTCAGTAATTAGTGGCAACGGATATTTGTCTGACACTGTATTTGCATTCAATTCCCTATAATCTATGCATAGCCTGTCACTGCCATCTTTTTTCTTTACCAGCAGCATTGGACTAGCGAATGGAGAGCAGCTCGGACGAATTACTTGTGCTTCTAACATCTGTTGTATTTTGGTTCTTACTACTTTCTTTTCGCCTTCACTTAATTTGTATGGACGCCGATGTACAGTTTTATTATTGTCCAATAAACGAATCTTTAAGGCACCAGTTGTGATACGTTTTTTTGGCATGCCATCTATGAAACTACCTGAATATTCATTTAATATGTCTTTTAGCATATACTTTTCTGATTCTTGGAGGTATTTATTATCATCAATAGATTTCATCATAATATTTGTTGTGGACTCATCATGTACCACATTCACATTTTTGGTTTTGAACATATCTAAATTATCGGAATCTATTGTAATGCCAAAACCAAGTCTAAGTACTTCGCGGCCAATCAAGATATCATGCTTTAAATGATTATCCGTTACAACATGAAAAAGTACTTCTAAATTAAATTGTGATATTTGAATTTTAGACAATATTTGCAAATTACTTTTTACGACATTTTCTCCTATTCCTCTTAACACTACAATATTGTTAAATCTTTTACCAGCTATCTTATTGCATAATTTCTCCTTAATCAGTGAGCATTCGGCACCAGAGTCAAAAAAGAATCGATACGGCTCACCATTTTGATACATTGTTCCTGTGGGCTCCAGTACTGCACACAAATCTACTCGCTTCTCGTTCTTATTCGCAGTAGCTGCACCCCTCGTGCAAGAAGACGCAATGTGCCCAAGATTGCCGCACCTGTAGCACTTCACTTCCGCTCGTCCAGCTGTAGGTTTGCCATAAGATGAGATTGCCTTTGGCTCACGTCTGTCGTCTGCTTGTCGCTTACGGCATTCCACCATTTTGTGCCCGAGTTTGCCACAGTAATGGCATTTAGTTGGACCTTGCATCTTGGGTTTCTTTCTTTCTGGGCCGAGGTCTGGTCCAGAATGTTCGGTCCGCTTAGCAAATGCGTACGCCTTTAATTGTTGCTGCATTTCGCTGCGCGTCTTTATTGATGTGGTATATAGGAGACGCTGCAGCCGTGTGTCGATTTGCGATGCGTGTGCCATTACAAATGAAACTGCTACTTCTTCCGTAGTCATCGATTGCCATTTCGTCGTCAGGGAGGTCACTAGACGGCTGCCATACACAGACAGGCACTCATTATTATTTGGCCGTCCATTTAGTATGTTGAACAAGATTGCGGCCGGCGTCTCTACTGCCTCATATCTGTGCATGAACAATTCTTGAAATTGCGGCCAAGACATACCGGGAAAGCAAATTTGCGATAACCACTGGGATGCGGTGCCAGATAATGATTTGCTCAGTGCCATTACAAGTGCACTTCCTTCGAGTGGATGCTCAGTCAAAATCATGTCCGCAGTCTTACACCATGCAGCGGCGTCGGCACCAGCGGCTTCCGGATTGTATATAGGCAGCGACACAGAGATTTCGCGTGTTGTTTTTGTTGCTGCCGGAAACTGCATTGCTTTCAGTAATTGGATGAATTTTTGGTTTTGCGATTCCAAAAGCGCCTTTAACGCGTTATCACGATACTCCAGTGGACGTGGCGATCCCACTTCTGATGTCGGAGAGGGACTTCTGCTCATTGTATTTACTTTATGTTACACTGACCGCACAGCAAGTCCCGATAAGGTTATTGTTCAGCTTTAAGAAAACAGTGAGGCAACACGTCTGCACACCACGACCGCAAAACCGGAAAGAGAATGACTTTCCACTTGTCCTCTTACTCGTCAATGTCTCCTGTCATATTTGACACTGTCTGTCACATCTGTCAGTGAATACTTTCAACACTGATTACTGAACAACACCCCTGGGCCATGCTCGGCAGAGGCAATCCTTACCTCACACCTTGCTTTCAGTGGTAACCCTAGTATAACAGAACGGGACGACTATATTACATGACCATCTTTATTATTGAGACTTAACAGTTAACATTCAAAATTAATACAAACGATTTCTGTGATCTACGACATATATATATATATATATATGAATATTGTATGTGAATATTATATATATATTCATATAAGGGATTGTTGGTGAATTTTAGCAACTGCATGTGATTAATAATGGTGTTTAAATTGTTCCTATTCTGTTTGTTTCGTGACTTTATAATAACAGATTTTTAATTCAATATTTTCTTTTCTTTTCAGATTTCTTATTTTACTTTTATTTAATTTAAAGATAGATTTAATTTAATATTTAATTAATTAAACAAGCTGCTATAAATTTGGGAATAATATTGTATACAACAAAAGTGACTCTATGTATTTGACTGCAAAGGGTTGACCCCAAAGAAGTGTCGCTGCTACTCGCTTTCGAACTGTGGCCATTAATATTTGGCGGGGTCAAGAGGAACGGACTCACTCGCATCTGCTGATGTGCAGTTCCCCGCTCCCACTCTAGTGTCGACGAGCAATTCCTGTTGCTTCTCTTTGTCTGCGGATGTCGAAACGGCACAATTGTTGGCCTGGAGAAGCACTCTCACTTCTTGACGCCGGAGCACTCTTGCGCACCTACTCAGACGATGCGGGCACAATGAGGCATTCATTGGCCGGTCACAACTTATAATTATGTGGTGTCATGTGGTGCATACGACGCCCCCAATGTCTCACAATCGTGGCTCATCGTTTATGGAGCGGCACAATCGACAAAAATGTGGTATTGGCAATGCGGCACAAACACGATCACAAAGTTCTAGGCCGGCACAGGGCGCAACAATTAATTTCTGGTGCGGCACAAGCACGGAAACGTTAAAGAAAATTTAATATCTCTTTACCGGTGAAAAGGCAACCGCCTTTGACCACAGTCAATGTCGAACTCTCTAAATTTTGGCAGCAACGTGGTCAGCGAAAATTTTCTATCTTCTTGTGTTCACTGTTCAATCCACTGTTGCTTCCAGTTGCCTTCGGCTCAACCGCTATTGGCAGGGGCATAGGGGCTTCTCTTACATTTGACGTCCCGCTCTACTATTGCCCTCTCTTAGAGCGAAACGGGCGATCTTTCCTCCACACAAAGAATAATAAATATATCGGCCATGCCGATACTTAATTAAATACAAACGAGCGGATCAGTCGAGTGCACTCGACAGTAATATACCCTGAGCCTAGGCCTCGGCAAGCCGAAGATTTGATGCCCATGTTATTCCCATAATTATCCTTATTTATCGACCTAACGTTTTTTCGGCAGCTACATCCATTTAAATTTTAAAATATAAATGAGTGATTTTAACCAATTGGCACGATATTTTAAAAATGTATTAAAAGTAAAAATGATAAAAACAACAAAAAAAAATTTGTTGACCAATCCAGGATTCGAACCCACGACCCATTGCGCATGGGTGCGTATCTCTATCATTAGAAAGAAAATTTAAATAAATGAAAACATTTAATAATTAAAAGTCATCTGCACCGCACCCATACCGAGATTCGAACCGCGATCTCCCTGGTTGCTAGTCGAACACTTATCACCTCGGCTACTTCGACACATTTGCTGATGCTGGCAAACTCGATATACTTACATACTCAATGTACATTCCGTTAGAGTAAATACAAAACGAATTAAATCATTATTAATTCTATTTATAGAATTGCATTTAAAAAGGGGTTTGAAAAATCGTTAATATCTTCACTACTTATGGCCCAATCGTGTTGAAATTTGGTGATTAGTCTCTGGGCATGATCCTACACCCGTTGAAATAAAAAAAAATTTCAAAATTTAACTCTAACCCCGAAATTAAAGGCGATGTCAGTTTTTGATGAATTACGCCCCCCACAGTGGGCGTGGCAAAATTTTAACATAAACTTGTCCTGCCTGACATAATAGGGAGTCTTCACTCCAAATTTGGTGGTCCTAGCTCTTACCATCTCTGAGATCCTTTCGTTTACACGGACCGACGGACAGACGGACAGACGGACTATATCGACTCGGTTGTTGATGCTGATCAAGAATATATATACTTTATGGGGTCGGAGATGCTTCCTTCTGCCTGTTACATACTTTTGAACAAACTTAATATACCCCTCAGGGTATAAAAATTGGGCTAGCACAAACGATAAAAACGTGTACATAACTCTTGAAACAGCTGTATCTCTATCATCAGTACCGTTGTGCTGACTTTTGAGACCTAAAATTCACAACTGGTTTTGGCTCCTCAAAAGTGACATTAGGCTGAGATCGCTGGTCAAGTCAGAACAACGGTACTGATGATAGAGATTGGCATCTCTTGAAACAGCTGTATACCGAGCCATGCTCCTTGCGTTCTGCAAGTGTTTTGTGTGTTGTTGTTTGTTGGTGTCTTAAGCAGGCCATCCACAGTCGAATTTGTTTGACGAACTGTTCGTCGAACAAGAATTACATTTGCCCACTAACTATTTCAAACATTGTTGCAAACATCATTTGTAGAAAGTTTTCACAGAGTAAACATGTCATCTGATAACGATACAATAATTGCCTTGATGGCGATACATATTTATTCAAAGAAAAAAAAGAAAAGGGAGCAAGCGCAAAAAAGGAAGCACAGTATGTGGATGAAAGAGTGGTACGCAAAACGCCAAAAATTCACCCATACACAGAAAAAAAATCCGGGATATTTAGCCCGGATTCAATCCGAAACGATGTCAGAAGTGGGGTAATCTCGGATTTGCTTAAACCAAGTATGAAATACTTGATTTTTTCAATCCCGAATTCAATCCAGAAATTCTTAAATTCAGGCTAAAAAAAAATAATGTTTTTTGTTACATTTAAACTTTTTTTAAATTTTTTTTTTAAGATTTTTTTTTAAAATTTTTTTTTTTACTTTTTTTTTTTATTTTTTCTTTTTAATTTTTGTATTATATTTTAATTTTTTTTTTTCAGTTTTTAAACTTTTTTTTTTTTTTTTTTAATTTTTTATTTATTGTTTTTTTATTTTAAACATATTTTTTTTGTAAGGAAGAGAATGTTTGAATGCAATTGACTGGGGGAATCGAACCCAGGTTTTTTTCAAACAGGTCGGCGACTCTAACCATTGAGCCACCGAACCAATTGAAATGAGAGAGGCCGAGAGAGAATCAAGTAATTTGGGCTTATTTTCCGATTTTAATCCCGATATAGGCTTGATTGTTCAGTTTAATCCTGGAAACATACTTAAAAAATGCAGGCTTAAATCAAGTATTTTAGGCTTGATTTTAGAACGGCATTTTTTTTTCTGTGTACCAATCTTTTAAAAGAGCTTAAAGAAACTTCTCGTGTGGATTTTAAGAACTTTCTTAGAATGGACACTGAAACTTATGAAGCACTACTAAATTTGGTATCTCCAGAAATTCATCGTCAGGACACTGTAATGACTTTCAGCGACTTTGCGCTTTTTGCCCAGTGGCCAAAGCTACGAGGATCTGAAATTTTTAACTGGCGTTTCTCCTCAGAGTCTTGAGCGCATAGTGATCGAAACATGTCAAGCCATAATTAAAATGCTAAAGCCGTATATTAAGGTAAGTACAAAATGTTTTATTTAAATATTAATTTTATATCGTACACTTCTTATTCGTATTCATTGCTGTTGAACAAATCAGCAAACGAGGAAGCTGTCACGTTCCTATTTTGTGTGATTAATATTGGAACTGGTGCATTCCCATCTTCAGAGTGCTGCGGCAAAAATGAAGACGCAGTGTTGGAGTCACTTATTAGTGGAGTGCACGCACGAAAAATCGGTTGACGCGGATAAACTTGCACTGGCATCTGGTAAACAGGAGCTGAATTTACGTTTTTGTTAGGCAAATTTGCAATGCTTGCCATAGCTGAATATGTCAGCAGATTCATACGGCCTTGCATAAGAAGCTCGTCAATTCGTTTCTTTGCAAAAAGCTGTTGCTCATTCGACAACTGCCTGAACATAGTAGCCCATCCTTCAGCGTAAATTTCAGCGTCATCTCTTGGTTTTTTTGAGTTGATATTGTCCAAGTGCGCGACTGCCTTTTGCAGGAACTCATCTCCTTCATCAGATTTGCGTTTAGTACCCTTTGGCTAGAAAACAAAATTTTCGATTTATAACGTATTTATTATTCTATTATTTCAGATGTCTACGAATGAGGACGAATGGAAAGAAATTGCGACTGATTTCGAAAATCAATGCAATTTCGTTAACTGCATTGGCGCTATTGACGGAAAACATGTGCATATCAAAAAGCCCAACACATCAGGCTCATTTTATTTTAATTACAAGAAGACGTTCAGTATTGTTATGATGGCTATAGTCAACGCAAATTATGAATTTATTTGTTTGGAAGTCGGAGCAAACGGAAGAGCATCAGATGCTGGAGTATTTGCACAATCAGAATTCAAAAGACGCTACGATGAGCGCGGGAAATTCAAAATACTTCATATGAACTGCCATATGTTCTAGTTGGGGACGATGCCTTTCCTTTGTCGCCAAATTTAATGAAGCCCTACAGCCGGCAGAAGT
The DNA here is from genome assembly GCA_037043405.1 of Drosophila subquinaria. NCBI lineage: Eukaryota > Metazoa > Arthropoda > Insecta > Diptera > Drosophilidae > Drosophila > Drosophila subquinaria. Next base: position 85,614 of record JBAMBL010000115.1, on the reverse strand, counting down.
TGGAAAGAGAACATCTTATTTTTAATTACCGCCTTTCAAGAGCTAGGCGTATAGTAGAAAATGCTTTTGGTATTATATCCAGTAGATTTCGGATTCTTCTGACTACTATATCTTTGCAGCCAGAAAAGGCTTCTGTAATCGTTTTATGTTGTTGCTATTTCCACAATTTTTTGTCCAAGAAAAACGGTGCGGTATATTTGCGAGGGGCGGCTGATCCCGACAATACATCTTTAGGAGTTAGGCAGTCTGACCAAATGGACGATTTGCAGCCATTGAAAGGTGGCAATTGTACCGAAGATGCCAAACAAATTCGTGAAAAGTTTCGCAATTGGAGCAGTACCGTGGCAAAATGATCGCATCTAATTTCTATAATGTTGTTTTTTTACTGACAATAAAACATTGCTTTTTGTCTTAACACTTACTATTTCTATTTCCGGGCCATCATCGAAGGTGTTGATTCCATCAACTGAGGACTCCTGGTCATACAGAAAATGTAGCTCATGGAAGTACCAGATGTTTGGCTTATAAATATCGTCCACTCCAGCGCCAGATCTTTCGCTCCTCTTTATTTTTTGAAGCTCGCGTCTGTATGATGATCGACTTCTTTGTATTTATTTAATAATAAGTCCCACGATTTGTTTCGCATATTCTTGTTTTTGTATGCCTCGCTTTTTGCTTACCACAGTGATGGCTCATTTTGCAAACAATGAATAAATTCTAGCAAAAATTGCTTCGAAATTTTTGACATGTGCTTACAATACGAAAACTTTTGACAAATGATGTTTGCGCCAACATTGCCATCCATTGTCGAATTGTTCGATCGAACACACGAAAAATAGAATCAGTTATATTTTTCTCGAACAAAACAAGCAACAGAAAATTTGGACACGGACACTACCACCAACGACGAATATTTCGTCGAATCGAACACGTTCGTCAAACAAATTCGACTGTGGATGGCCTGCTTTATCACTGCGGACGGCAGTCCGCGCTAGTGACGAAAGCAGCACGAAGGGTGCGAAGGCGACTAGCATATATACACAGGAAGAATGGAAAATTTGCTATGTCTGTCCGATCAGGTCTAGTTATATACCGATCGAAAGGTATCAATTTAACTTACAAATGTGCATACTAAGACTTTTAAAAACTCACCTGGTTTGTGAGATAAACAGGTGTAAGTGGGAGGGGAATAATTTAAATGATTGGAGCAAATGGGGCCGTTGCAGCCTTTTTGATTTTTTATTAATTTTTTACTATTCTAATCAAAAATACGCGTCGAATGACACCTTGATCATCAAAATCCGATCACTGGTTCAGAAGATAATTAATTTTTGGTGCCCCTTTCAAAACGAAATGAAAAGTCAGTCTGTTTGTTTGTTTGTTTGTTTGTTTGACTGTTTGTTTGGATCAATTCGTAGATTTAGCTTAAAAGTTCGAATGAGGACTTGTTCCCGATCAAAAATCTAGAAACGTTTGTTCTACGACTTTTTCGAAAAATCGCTAGTTTAGCGGGAAATTGCTAAAACCCGCTAAAATTAGAAACCCCCTTAGTGTCCAAACCATAGAAACTACAGATATGATCTATATGTCGTTGGAAAGGTACTTTGAAGGGCTCTTAAGAATACCTTCAAACTTTTTTTCTAAAGTACACAGGTAAAAAACTACAGGTGAAATAAGGTAATTTTGTTCACATATTGGCGGTTTTCGACAAAACGCCGCCTACGATGTTTGAGCTTGTAAAATTTCGCATATTTTGATATATCATTCATAAATTTATGTTGATTGGTTTGGAAGATACACCCAGCGACAAAAAAAAAGCCGGACTCTTTCTTTTACTATAACAGCTATTAGAAGTCAAGTATTCAAATTTAAAAAATATATTTGGAAAGGTTATCTAAATTCCGTTTGAATGATGCATAACTTTCCTTAACCCATTAAGTACCCATTGAAATATTCGAATTTTGGAAAAAAATAAATTTTCGAGCTCTTTTCCTCGATTTTTCCAAAAAAAATTTTTGATGCAAAAACATTCTTCAAACAATTTTAGGAGTGACTGCAAAAAAATATTTTCAAAAATATTTTTGCTAGTTTTTTTTATAATTTTTTGAAAATTGCTAAAAAGCCACTTTTTGCGTAAAAAGGGGATAAAATAGTCATTTTTAGGATTTTCAAAATATTATAAAAAATACTAGCAAAAATATTTTTCAAAATATTTTTTTGCAGTCACTCCTAAAATTGTTTGAAGAATGTTTTTGCATCAAAAATTTTTTTTGGAAAAATTCGAATATTTCAATGGGTACTTAATGGGTTAAGGAAACTTATGCTGGGTGTATAACCTATTAACTGAAAATATACGTTTTACTTTGAATTGAAATAGGACAGCAGCAGCAATTACATTTGAATAACAGTCCAGTAACAATGAAATCTATAATTAGACAATCGTTCTTAAAGATCGCCAGTGGCGCAAAGTGTAGAGCGTCCGATTTTTGCATGAATTCTCAGCTCGGGTTCCGGGTTCAAATTCTGGAACAGACAAAACTTTTTTTTTTTTTAAATGCAATTAATTTGTTAGTAGATGATTATCATGCATACATTTTTGTTGATTGGCTAGGAAGATATATCCTATTAACTGTATATATACGTTTTACTTTGAATTGGAATAGGACAGCAGCAGCAATTACATTTGACTAACAGTCCAGTAACAATGAAATCTATAATTAAACAATCGTTCTTAAATATCGCCAGTGGCGCAAAGTGTAGAGCGTCCGATTTTTGCATGAACTCTCAGCTCGGGTTCTGGGTTCGAATCCTGGTACAAACACAAAAAAAAAATGTATTGCTACATTTTACTATCCATCTATTTGCGGAAAAAACTACATGACATCGGGGAGAGAAAAAAAAACACAGGCGGACCAACACTTTTCTACGCACAATTTGGACAGTGGACAAACATTTAAGCATCTGTCAAATGCTCAGTTCGTCACTTGCGTGACGAACGGCATGCGAGAAACGCTATTTGGAATTTTTCTATTCGGCTTCTGTCGCACATCTTGTGACCATCGGTGCATGCTGTGTGACAGGTGCGGCGCTGGATCGGTTCTGTACCGTCCTGGGTCACCTGTCTCCGAGGCTCTACATCAACCACGGCCAACACATATCCAACGCGAACACAGAACGAGACAAAACAAATCGGTTAGGATAGTTGTGTTCCTATCTTCTTTGACAATTTCTCTTTTGAACCGTGGGGATAATTTTGAACCTAGTCTGGTATTTCGTTTAACAAATATTTCTTGCCCTGGCGTATAGGTCTGTAATTTATTTCTGGATTTATTATGGTTTTCCATGTCTGTTTTCTGTTTTTCCCTAAGAATGGCAATGTTGTCTTGTCTACTTTTGTCATATTGTTCTGGGTCTGTGGTAACGTTTCTGCCAAAGAAAACTTCAAGTGGTCGTTTTTTTGTCACTGAGTGTATTGAAAAATTGTATTCGTAAACTGCCCTGTCCAATAGTTCTTCAAATGTCTTATGAATTTGTTTAGTCTTTAAGCATCTCATGATTTCGGAGAGGGTGGAGTGAAATCTTTCCACTTGTCCATTTACAGAACTCTTATATGGGGGAGCCCTAAAAACTTCTATTCCCAATTGGTCTTTGAGCATGAAAAGAATTGTTGCTGAGTTGAATGATTTTTCGTTATCCATAACAACACATTTGGGTACGCCGTAATAGAATAAGATGTCATGTAAGGGTAATTTAATGTCTGCTATTGATTTTGAATTTATGATTCTTGTCTGTGCTAGTTTAGAGAATTTGTCTATTGCTGTCAAAACTAATTTTTTTTCGGTCGAAAATATGTCGATATGTATTGTGTGTCCTGGATATTCTGGAATGGGTGTTTTAAAGATTTCTGGGTTTGTGGGATGTCTATCGTATTTTTCTTCTTTACATACCCTACATTGTTTTACGAGTGTTGCTATTTTTTGCTTCATTTTGGGGAAATAATAATTTTCTGAAATTTGAATTTTGTTTTCTTCTGCGTTTCGGTGAGCTCTAGTATGTGCTTGTAGAATTTTCTCAGTTTGTTCAGTTTCGTTTGTCAAGTCTTCAACCTTACGTTGCGTAAATCTGACTTTAATGGACCTAAAGTTTCCTGGGTATAATCTTTGAATCTGACCCATGATGTCTTCTGTTGTATAGATCCCATTTACAATTGACGGGTTTAAATGCTTCTTCAAAAGTTTCAGTAGGTCGTCATCGGTAAAGGTTTGTTGTGATATAATGTGTCTATGGAATGTGGGAAATGGTAAGACAAATTTGTAATCTGGAGGCTGTTCTTTCTGAATGAATATTTGGTTTTTGAATGCATTTATAGGAACTTCAATACTGGGAATAAGATCATGTCCTGAGCTACTAGCGCTATGTTGTGTTGCTGTTGTTGCATTTATCTCGTTTGTTTTCGGTATTCTAGACAATGCATCGGCTACTACATTTTCCTTTCCTGGTTTATACAGTAATTCTTTATTGTACTCGTCTAGGTATGATTTCCATCTCCTAATTGCTATGCCACCTTTCCAGTTGCAGTCATGAGTCAATGGCTCGTGATCTGTATAAATCTTTACTTTCGAGCCTCCATACAAATAGCTTCGTAATGAATTTACTGCCCATGATATGGCCAGCATTTCCTTTTTCGCTGTTTCGTATCCTTCTTCTGTCTTGGAAAGGGTTCTGGAGATAAATGATATAGGCCTGTCATTCTGTGAGAGTACTGCTCCAATTGCAAAGTCTGAAGCATCTGTTGTAAGTACGAACTCTTTATTGAAGTCGGGATAATGCAATATTACTTCATCGGAAATTAAGCAATTTTTTAATTTTTGGAATGCTTCTAGTGCTTCGCTATTTAACTGAATCGTCTTTCTAGCTGAAGCTCCTTTGGATACGCGACCGTCTTCTCCTCTCAATAAAGTTGTAAGGGGTTTGGCTAATTTAGCGTAGTCTCTTATAAACCTTCTGTAGTAACCTGAGAGTCCGAGAAATGACCTTAATTCTTTTAATGTCTTTGGAGTAGGATAATTGGCTATGACTTCTACTTTATTTGGATTCGTTTCTATGCCCTTATCTGAAATCACAAATCCTAAAAATTCTACCTTTTTCTTAAAGAATTCGCATTTGTCCAACTGGCATTTAATGTTTGCTTTATTTAATGTTTCGAAAATCTGTTCTAGATTGTTTTTATGTGTCTCCTCGTCTTTGCTGAAAACAATTATGTCGTCTATGTAAATATAACAAATTTTTCCAATGTGTTCCCTTAATATGTCGTCAAGAGCTCGCTGAAATATTGAAGGTGCGTTTTTTAACCCAAAGGGCAGTCGTGTAAACTCATATTTTCCATTATTTACTGAAAAGGCTGTTTTTTCGATATCCTTCTCTTTCAAAAGTATTTGGTGAAATCCACTTTTGAGATCCAAAACGGAAAAGAGCTTATTACTTCCTAATTGTGCCAATACTCCATTTATATCAGGCAAGGGATACCTGTCTGCTATTGTTACACTATTGAGTTTTCTGTAATCAATTACCATTCTGTATTTTTTAATATTTGAGGCGTCTAATTTTTTTGGCACAATCCACACAGGTGAATTGTACGGAGAACGGGACGGACGTATTATTCCGTTATCTAAGAGTTCGTTGATCTGCTTGTTAACTTCTTCTTTTAGAGACATGGGATATTGATAAAATTTGGAATATACTGGAGTATCTGTATTCGTACGAATTTCTGCTTTAACGTTGGTAGTGTAGGTCAGTTTTTCATTAGGATCAGAGAATAAATTTGGAAATTTCTTTACAAGATGACTTAAATCTGTTTTCTGACTTTCAGTGAGATGTTCGGTTCTAGGAATTATTGTATTTACTGATTGAAATTTTTTCTCCTTTATAGGTATACGGATTTTATTTTTGATAATCATTAATTTCTGTCTAGTGTCGATGACTGCACCTAATTCTCTTAAACTGTCATTTCCCAATATTGCGTCAAAAGATTTTAATGTAGGTAATAAGAAGAATTTCACAGTTATGTCGGGATCATTAAATAGATTGGCTATCTTGTGATGGGTAATATGATTATTACCTCCAACAGAGACTGCTGTGAACGAGTTTTTATTTGGAATTGGATTTGCTACGAATTTGGGTTGAATATAATTTCTATTGGATCCTGTATCGATTAGTATTTTCAGAATTTGTCCACTCCTCACCTTGCATTCAAAATAGGGAAGCGAGGAGTCACTTATTCTAAAAAATTAAGGTAAGTGTAATCGTATTGGTCGTTGTCATCGGTTTCGTCTATTTGTTCTGTGTATTCCACAAGGGTTTCGGGAAAATCATTTTGTGCCTCGCATTCTGACATAATTTGCTCATACCCTGTGTCCGTTGATGTTGTTTCCGAGTCTGCATTTTCTTCGTTCGAACCTGCTTGAATATTAAAATTTCTTTGCCTTTTAGCTGGGTCGTTTGTTGGCATAGGTGGTCTTTTTCCGATTTCAAATTGTGGTCTGTTAATGTAATTTACTTGTCTGGACTGTATGGATCTGTCGACTTCCATTGGAATTGGTCGCGGTTGAGGTTTCGCAGCCATAGGTCTAAATGGAGCTGGTTGATAAGGTGGTAATTGTTGAGGAAAATTTTGTCTTGGCAGATTTGTAAAACCTGAAGGAAATTGTGGTGTGAACGGTGGTTGTTGCCCAAAAGGTGTATTAAATTGTCGCTGTGTTATTGTTTGATTTTGAAATGGAAACTGTCTCTGAGGAATAGGGGGTGGATTACGGTATCCTTGGTTAACTGGCATTTGCAAATGGCGAGGTGTCGACAAAGGCTTTTGATTTGATCGGAAGTTGGTAGGTGGAACTCTACCGTTAGCATGATTTGAACGGAAACTTTGGTTTTCCAATTTGAGACACAGGTGCAGTGCAGTGGGGAGGTCTACTGGCTCCTTCATTCCGAGTAATCGAGACATGTCACCGCGTAGCCCTCGAACGAAAGTGTCTAGGGCCTTATCTCGGTAAGACTTTTTCATGGTTGTTTCTGCCTCACGACCTAGTCCCATGCAATTGATTTTGTTGAGAATGAGAGATAAATGTCTGTAGACAATTTGGAAATAATCCTCTACTGACTGATGATTTCCCTGTACTATCATGGTCATTTGGTATTCTAAAGTACCCAAATCTCGTTTGTCCGCGTAGTGTAAAGCGAGGCAGCTTGAAATAGCCTCCCAATTTAATGGCACATTATAAGAATCAAGTGCCGTATCGGCATCTCCTATAATTTTAGTCCGTATGGTATGTAAGATACCGAAGTATTTGGATGTTCCCTTTAGATTGTCGTATACTCCGATGATCCTATCTATTCCTTTTTTCCAAGAGCTGAATTCTACTGGATTTCCGTTGAATTCCCTTATACCTTTCACTACATCGGGAACTCGATCTAAATCTGTCAGGTTTGCTAGATGCTCTATACTTATGTCTTGGCTGGGTGCATTGGCAAAGTCATTTACATTGTTATTTAGGGATTGTAAAATCGTTGGTAATTGTTGGGTTAAGACTTCGCCGATAATTGACTCTATTTCGCGTCTCCTTTGCCCTTCCATATTTCTGTATTGCTGAGGGTTTATTGGTAAATTTCTGTTTTGCTGAGGTTCTATTTGTCTTTCGGGATGATGTAAATCTCTTTGTTCTTGCTGCTGTTCTAACGGTTCGTTCGGGATAAGAATAGGGGGCCTGAGTAAATTGTTTGGATTTGCCATTAAATGTGTCGAATAAAGTGAATTTGATATAGAATAAATCGAGTTAGAATTGGTACAATGAACAGGGTGAAACGAAAATATATTAATTAAACCTTTATATTTTTTTTATTTGTGAAAACCAGTGGCTGGTTTTTCCCTTCTACTTTGGAGGGTCCGGGGGAGTCGCAAAGTTGGGATATTTTATACTGCGATTGCAGTGGATTATTTTTGTTATATTTTTACGTTTTGTTATATTGTTTTAAATAATTATTTTTATATTAATTTTAGCAAATGATTTTACTTACATTATTTATTATATTGTATTAACTTTATCTTATTTCTTGTTTTTAGTTAACTTAATTTTATTATTTTTGGATTTGTTTTCTCTGATTGTGCTTTGTTTCACTTAATTTGGTAATTTGTTTGGTTTGGATTTTCTTTGTTTGTTCTTTTGCTTTCACTTTATTTTTATCACTTAATTTTTATCACTTAATTTTTATCACTTAATTTATACTTATATTACATTGTTGATGCAGCTACTCCCAAGATGGTCCGGATGTCTCCTTTTCGAGGTCTACTAAGGATCCTGCGACGCACACTTTAGCTGGGTTGTCCTGGGGGCTGACCTTACAAGACTTGTAGACTGCCGATGAGCCGATAAAAATTAATTTACCGACCAAGTTCACTTCTATTTCCAAAATTAATTGAAAAGAGTCACTTCGATATCGCGAACTTATGTTTAGGCCAACGTAGCCAGTATATTTTTAACTTATACTTTTCGCGAACTTAATCTTTCGAATGCTACGCTGGTCCCTGCTCGGGCGATAGTTAATAAAAACTCTTGAAAATCTTAAAGTTGTACTTCTTTATTGAAATCCAAGATTGTGACTGAATTGACTTAAACAATCTATCCCTAAGCTAGCTGTGGGTTCTTGGCAGCGACGTCGGCGTGGGCGGCAGCGGCGTTGGCGGCAGAGCGATCGGCGTTGGCGGCAGAGCGATCGGTCGATGAGCTTTGGTTCCCATGAAATATTGAAAGCCGCGTTTGCAAGATCTGCATTTATTGGTTATTGGCGGATGTTTATATTTGGGCTTCTGGAGAATTTGTTTATTTAGGTTGTAACGAAGCTTTTCCAGCCGGGGTCTGCGTCTCAGTCCGGCCAGGGTCTGTTAACAGAAAATTTGTATAACATTTGGGACGACTGGACAGAGCGGCGGGAGCGTCAGCGGATAGGCTGACGTTCTCGCTCGAAAATCGGCTCGGATGACCTGGCTGCAAACCCAGGATTGGCCCAGGAGGACGAGGAGGGACTCCCGAGACCCGTTGCGTCGTTCTCCTCGAGCCTCCCCTTTCCAAATTTGAGACGCAAGTTCGTTCCATTCCGGCGGCGCTAAGGGATGCAACCCAGAAAGGAGAAACCGTATGACGTTATCTCTCCTTCCGAGGATGCCCCTAATGTCGCGCAGATCCGGCCGCCTGGGCAACGAGTCCGTAAGACGGTAACTCGGTCCACGGACCGGACTCAAGTGTGCCCAGGCCTGGTCCCCGGTGAGGACCCCAGAATAGAAACGATAAAATCATATTTCTATCCCTGGGCCACCTTAGGTGGACCAAGCCCGGCCGGTCGTTCCGAACATGCGTCCCCTCCCTGGGCTCGCATCAGGTCACCCGTAATGACCTGAAAAGAAAGGGAAACTACAGGGGAAACAAGGAATAAAAACATGCCATCATCGTTACATCGTTGTGTTTATTGCCCCATGCCTGGGTTTTTCTTGCACCAGAATCTTCACCAGAATTTATGTTACAAAATGTTGCCGCACGGTCAGAAGAGTTGATCCCTGTTCCATAGACGGAACCAAGAAGGGAAGAAACAAAGGCCGCTGGCCAGCTTACCCGCTGCTTGAAGAAAATGCGTTGCTGCTTCTTCGTAGAACTCACACTTCACGTGTGGTCTTCGCCGCTGCCGGCCGATGGCCGTGGATGAGCTCGGTGGGCTAACCCTACACAACTGTGGTACACACACACACGAGTGTTGCAACTGGTGAGGCTGCGCTGCGCTGTGTTTGTTGCTGGTGTTGCTGCTAATGGCTTAAAGCCCGCGCACACACACACAACAGTGGCGGCTGCAAAGCCTGCTCACACACACACACTCTGGTTGCGGCTGATAGCGCTGCGCTGCGCTGTGCTTTTGTTGCTGTTGTTTGTTTGCTGCAAGTCTGCAGACACGTGCACACACACACACACAGGAGATTCTGCGGCGGCTGGTGGCACTAAAATGTTGTCGTTGTTGTTGGTTAGCTGGCGGCAAGCCTGCATACGTGCACACACACAAACGAAATTCGGCGGCTGGTGGCGCGAAAATGTTGTTTGTGTAAAATTCGCGAGGTTCACTGAAACACGTCTGTCTGCTACGAGCCCGTCAGAAAAGTGAAGTCCGCCGGCGTGTCGGAAATTTCACCATCTTTTCTTCGTCGTTCACGGCTTGAACTAGATGAACGATCGCGCTCCAGTTCGTTGTTCCTTAGAACTATATGAACGAACGAAAAGGACGCGATTCTCCGCTGCGCTAGTTCTTCGTGATCGGCTGGTTCAACTGACGTTGCCAATTAATCCAGTTTGCCAGCTGATCCCTTTCTGGTCACACCAGCGCACAGTGTAAGATTTTGCCAATCTAGGGGGACTTAATTGAAAAAAAAAATTATTTTTAAGGTCAATGAGCTTTTAGAAGCCAATTAAGAAATGTTCAAATGTTACGAAAACAAGCAAAAAACAAAACAAAAAATTTTTGTTCAGAAAATAACATATATAATAAAATAAAAAAATCTTTTTTTTATTATTAATTTTAAAAAAATATTTTTTAATTGGCTAAAATTAAAAGAAAAAATACTAACCTGAAATTTTTTTGATAAAAAAATTTGTTTTTTTTTATTGCGGTTTATGTGCTAAAAATATGAAAAATTTATGATTTTTCTGAACTTTACGCCCTTTAAAGTGCCACGCCCACCTTAATTTTTAGTCCAAAAATTTCTTTAGGGGTATTCAAATATTCACTCCAAATTTCAAGTCGATAGCTTTAAAACTACGACTGCTATTGAATTAAGTCCCCCTAGATTAGCAAAATCTTACACTGTGCAGCGTTGCCAATGTTGAAATTGCATATACTGTGTGTGTTGTGAGGCCAGCAGAATGCTGCCTCACAAGTTTCTTGACTCCCGTTGCGATATTGTGCAACTAAGTCTGAAGTGTTTTGTTTAGGTCGGCCACTGTGGGAATTGTGCAACAACATTGTTGTAGTTAACTTATATAATGCTTCTGAAATCAACAACGTTAATAACATTTTTCTTTTACGTTTTCTTAATAATTCTTGAAGCAAAAAAATTCTTCAAACAATTCTAAGAGTGACTGAAAAAAAAAATGTTCAAAAAGCTCTTCGCTAGTATTTTTTATAGTTTTTTGAAAATTTTCTTTTGCAGTTACTCTTAGAATTGTTGCAAGAATTTTTTTGCATTCAAATATTTTTTGTAAAGAATCGAGGAAAAAAGTTTAGAAAAGTGACTTTTACATAAATTCGAAACTTTCCAAGGGTACTCAATGGGCTAAGGAAAGTTTTGTGTCATTCAAACGGAATTTAAACGACCTTTCCAAATATATTTTTTTAATTCTGATAACTTGACTTACATACATAGCAGTTAAAGCAAAAATAAGGGTGCATACTTTAAGCTGTGAGCCACCGTACATGTATATTAGGGTGTCCCTTATTTGGTCAAAGTCAATATTTTTAAACGCATACGGGCTAGTTCTGTTCATTAGGTCCTAAAGCACTCAGAAATAAATGTTTACCTCAATCGGAGTATGATAACCCGTGCCGACTTGGATCGGAAAATTTTAAGATTATATGGGACAAAAAAAAATTTTTTTTTATTTTTTTAATTTTTTTATTTTGTTTATCAGGTCCTAAAGAACTCAAAACCAAGTTTTCACCTTAATCGGAGTACGATAACCCATTCAAATTTGCATCGAAACATGAAAAAACAGTATTTTAACACTGATTAGACATTTTTCGATGATTTTTCATGTTTCGATGCAAATTTTGTCACTCGGCATATTGCGCTACAATGTCTCAATTCTTCATACCAAATAAAACTCACTGTTTTGCGCAGTGATCAGTGATCACAAAATTGGATATCAGAAATTTTGGGGCATGAAAATGTTTTCGTCACTAGACTTTTACCTCGTAAAGAGGTTTTCTATGGGATATCAGAAATTTTTGAATAAGACATCAGAAGTTTTGAAATTTCAATATTTTTTGACAGTTTAACTTTGTCAACTTTGTACAAACAATAGTACAAGCTAAAACAAACTGTCTGGCAACACTGGCCCCATTTACAAACACACATGCCCAGCGCAAAAGCTATCAGCCCTCTCAAACTCTGGCTGCTATGACACATTGCTGCTGTTTATATATGGCTGCTACGACACTCAGTTGCTGTTTATATATTTCAGTTCACATATCACTGCGGACGGCAGTCCGCGCTAGTGACGAAAGCAGCACGAAGTGTGCGAAAGCGACTAGCATATATACACAGGAAGAATGGAAAATTTGGTATGACTGCCCGATCAGGTCGAGCTATATACCGATCGAAAGGTATCAATTAAACTTACAAATGTGCATACAAAGACTTTTGAAAACTCACCTGGTTCGTGAGATAAACAGGTGTAAGTGGGAGGGGCAAAATTTAAATGATTGGAGCTAATGGGGCCGTTGGAGCCTTTTTGATTTTTTATTAATTAATTAATTTTTTTTAATTTTAACTATTCTAATCAAAAATACGCGTCGAATGACACCTTGATCATCAAAATCCGATCACTGGTTCAGAAGATAATTAATTTTGAAATTTTTGGTGCCCTTCTCAAAACGAGATGAAAAGTCAGTCTGTTTGTTTGTCTGTTTGTTAGGATCAAATCGTTGATTTAGCTTAAAAGTTTGAATGAGGACTTGTTCCCGCTCAAAAATCTAGAAACGTTTGTTTTACGACTTTTTCGAAAAATCGCTAGTTTAGCGGGAAATCGCTAAAAACCGCTAAAATTGAAACCCCCATAGCATCCAAACGATAGAAGCTACAGATGCGATCTATATATCGTTGAAAAGGTATTTCGAAGGGCTCTTAGGCATACCTTCAACGTTTTTTTTTTAAGTAAAAAGGTAAACAGCTACAGGTGAAATAAGGTATTTCTTTTCACATTTTGGCAATTTAAGAAAAATCTACACATGCAATCACTTTAAGATATGTTATATGTTATAGGCAATTTAATTCCGCGTTTTTTGACATATAACACATATCTGTCAAAATTCGTTTGGACAAGATATTACCTTTTAACTGAATATACCTTTTATCTTTACACTACTGCATGTACATATGCAGTATGTACACTGCTTGCAGCGTAATGCGGAAATAAACTGCTTGCAAGTGGTGAATTCTTTTTGCGGCAGATAAATCATTTTATAATCAAAAATATAGAATCGTTTGTTCTACGACTTTTTCGAAAAATCGCTAGTTTAGCGGGAAATCGCTAAAAACCGCTAAAATTTAAGCCCCCATAGCATCCAAATGATAGAAGCTACAGATGCGATCTATATATCGTTGAAAAGGTATTTCGAAGAGCTCTTAGGCATACCTTAAACGTTTTTTTTTAATTATAAGGGTAAACAGTTACAGGTTAAATAAGGTATTTTTTCCCACATTTTGACAATTTAAGAAAAATCTACACATCAAATCACATCAAATATTGCAATTTTAAAATTTCTGATGTCTTTTTCAAAAATTTCTGATATCCCATAAAAAAACCTCTTTACGAGGTAAAAGTCTAGTGACGAAAACATTTTCATGCCCCAAAATTTCTGATATCCAATTTTGTGACGAATAATATTAAGTTTCACACATAAATTATTTTAAACAAAATTTTTGCATTCGGCACTGCGCAAAACAGTGAGTTTTATTTGGTCTGAAGAATTGAGACATTTTAGCGCAATGTGCCGAGTGCCAAAATTTTGTTTAAAATAATTTATGTGTAAAACTTAATATTATTCGTCACAAAATTGGATATCAGAAATTTTGGGGCATGAAAATGTTTTCGTCACTAGACTTTTACCTCGTAATTTAGAAAACTGGTAATATCTTCCAAACCAATCAACAAAAAAAAATGTATGTATGATATATGAAAAAACGCGAAATTTTACAAGCTCAATTATATTGAAAATTAAAAAAAATCGTAGGCGGCGTTTTCTCGAAAACCGCCAAAATGTGGAAAAAATTACCTTATTTCACCTGTTGCTTTTTACCTGTGTACTTTAGAAAAAAAGTTTGAAGGTATGCTTAAGAGCCCTTCAAAGTACCTTTCCAACGACATATAGATCATATCTGAAGCTTCTATTTTTTTAGCGATTTCCCGCTAAACTAGCGATTTTTCGAAAAAGTCGTAGAACAAACGTTTCTAGATTTTTGATCGGGAACAAGTCCTTATTCAAACTTTTAAGCAAAATCAACGATTTGATACTAACAAACAGACAAACAAACAAACAAATAGACTGACTTTTCATCTCGTTTTGAGAAGGGCACCAAAAATTTCAAAATTAATTGTCTTCTGAACCAGTTGTCGGATTTTGATGATCGAGGTGTCATTCGACGCATATTTTTTATGAAAATTGTAAAAAATTCTACGAAAATTCAAAAAGGCTCTAACGGCCCAATTAGCTCCAATCATTAAAATTTTTCCCCTCCCACTTACACCTGTTTATCTCACGAACTAGGTGAGTTTCCAAAAGTCTTAGTATGCATATTTGTAAGTTTAATTAATACCTTTCGATCGGTATATAATTCGACCTGATCGGACGGTCATAGCAAATTTTCCATTCTTCCTGTGTATATATGTATGCTAGTATATACACAGGAAGAATGGAAAATTTGGGAAAGCGATCGCACACTTCGTGCTGCTTTCGTCACTAGCGCGGACTGCCGTCCGCAGTGATTTATTCTATCTGATTGTGCAATTAATTTGAATAATTCTTGAATTGGTATTGTACCTGTTCTGCATGCTCGTTTAATTTTATTATGTCTGAATATTCATTAAGTAATTTATAAAAAATAAATTATAAAAGATAAATGTTTCTTTTCAGTTCTCTTTATTTATTGTCAGGCTAAAAGCAGCCGACACAACAAATTATTTAAAAATATGATATTAAAATTAAAAAACTATATACAGAGGTGGTCAAAAGTCTTTACACAACGTGAATTTTCTTGAGCTTTTAACTTTGACTGCTTATGTACTCAGATAAGAAAATAACGGTTATTGTCGTGTTTCTACATCCATGGAGAAGCAAATGAAAGAAAAATACGAAATTATAACTGTTCAGGGGATTAGCAAACTGATGCTTATCAGTTGTCAAAAGTATTTACACACATTTATTTTTCGTCAAAATTATTTACACACAACTTGTTTAATTTTTTTGTTGTTAAATATTCAATTTAAAAAAAATATTATATTACTATATTATTAACCCAACTAATGTCTTCTTATACTGATTTTGGCATTAATGTCAGCTTGCAACTTTGCTAGTACTGACTTAACCAAGTTAAGACCAAGCTCAATGGCCAATATGGACCAAATTCCACACTTTCAGCTATAGTTTCGACGCACTACCGATCTCTATTAATGTTCCCCTAGTTCTTAACGAAATCCCAAACATTTTTCATGATGTTAAGATCGGGTCTTTGTGTGGACCAAGGAAGCACCGCCTGATTTAGGTCTTAACTTCAACTTTTTCAACTTTTTTTCTCGATTTTTTAAAAAAAATGTTTTGATGCAGAAAGTTTCTTTAAAATTAACTGACTTTGAAAATGAATTTTTAAAAATAACTCTTTGTGTTCTGTTACTTAAATAATTTGAAATCCAAAGAAGAAGATTGTATGGAAAGCCAAGAAGATCAAGCTTATGAATGAGTAGAGAGTGGTTTACGGAATCAAAAGCTTTTGATGCAGAAAGTTTCTTTAAACAATTTAATTAGTAACTGCAAAAAAAATTTTTCAAATATCTCTTCGCTAGTATTTTTTATAGTTTTTTGAAAATGGCGAAAAAGGCACTTTTTGCATGAAATTGAGGAAAAAGTGCCTTTTTCGCCATTTTCAAAAAACTATAAAAAATACTAGCGAAGAGATATTTGAAAAATTTTTTTTGCAGTTACTAATTAAATTGTTTAAAGAAACTTTCTGCATCAAAACATTTTTTTTAAAAAATCGAGAAAAAAAGTTGAAAAAGTTGACGTTTACAAATATTCGAAAATTTCAATGGGTACTTAATGGGTTAAGGAAAGTACTACATCATTCGAAAGGAATTCAAAAGACCTTTCCATTGATACCAAACTTGTCATGAAGTAAGCTCACAATTTGGCTAGAACTAACTTTAAAGGGTGCCAAAATACTTTTGGCCACCGTTGTATATCAAAAAAGGCGAAATTTTACAAGCTCAAACATATTGCAAATTAAAAAAAATCGTAGGCGGCGTTTTCTCGAAAACCGCCAAAATGTGGAAAAAATTACCTTATTTCACCTGTAGTTTTTTACCTGTGTACTTTAGAAAAAAAGTTTGAAGGTATGCTTAAGAGCCCTTCAAAGTACCTTTCCAACGACATATAGATCATATCTGTAGTTTCTATGGTTTGGATACTAAGGGGGTTTTTAATTTTAGCGGGTTTTAGCGATTTCCCGCTAAACTAGCGATTTTTCGAAAAAGTCTTAGAACAAACGTTTCTAGATTTTTGATCGGGAGCAAGTCCTCATTCAAACTTTTAAGCTAAATTTACGATTTGATCCAAACAAACAGACAAACAGACAAACAAACAAACAGACTGACTTTTCATCTCGTTTTGAAAGGGGCACCAAAAATTTCTAAATTAATTTTCTTCTGAACCAGTGATGGGATTATGATGATCAAGGTGTCATTCGACGCGTATTTTTGATTAGAATAGTAAAAAATTAAAAAAAAAATCAAAACGGCTGCAACGGCCCCAATTGCTCCAATCATTTAAATTATTCCCCTCCCACTTACACCTGTTTATCTCACAAACCAGGTGAGTTTTTAAAAGTCTTAGTATGCACATTTGTAAGTTAAATTGATACCTTTCGATCGGTATATAACTCGACCTGATCGGACAGACATAGCAAATTTTCCATTCTTCCTGTGTATATATGCTAGTCGCTTTCGCACACTTCGTGCTGCTTTCGTCACTAGCGCGGACTGCCGTCCGCAGTGATTAGTTGGGTTAATATAATTGTATTAAAATAATTTTTTTTAATTTAATATTTAACATAAAAAAAAATTAAAAAGGTTGTGTGTAAATAATTTTGACGAAAAATAAATGTGTGTAAATACTTTTGACAACTGATAAGCATCAGTTTGCTAATCCCCTGCTAATCCCCTGAACAGTTATAATTTCTAATTTTTCTTTCATTTGCTTCTGCATAGATGTAGAAACACGACAATAACCGTTATTTTGTTATCTGAGTACCAAAGCAGCAGCAATAAGCAATCAAAGTTGAAAGCTTAAAATAATTCACGTTGTGTAAATACTTTTGACCACCTCTGTATCTTGAAATCTGGTCACACTTAAGTTTACCTCTTCTGCATTGTTCTTATTCCTTTATGTATACACTTGAACTCACTCTCTCGCGATCGTCGCTTTGAATAAGACGCACACGCGTATAATAAATGTAAGCCTAAGAAAACTATTGCGTCTTTTACTTTGCACAAGCTTCCTGAAATCTAACAGCTTATGGGCCCAGGGCCTTGTGTGTGAAAAGTAACATAAAATTAAATTAACAATCATGAATGGACACGGGCAATATTCCATCGATAAGTTGGATGGTGAAAACTATGCGGTGTGGTCGGTGCAAATGAAAAGCGTGCAGAACGATTTGTGGTCAGTGGTTTGCGGCAGAGTCGTAAAAAATAAAGGTGACACTGAGAAGCAGAAAGGGAAAAAAGAATTCTCAAGAAAAGAAAAATTCAAAGAAGTGTTATAGATGTGACAAGAATAAAAGTGCTGAAAAGAAACAATCGTTTGCTATTCTCGCGAATGTGCCGAAAAATGACAAAATCAATGTGGTGTCTAGACAGTGGTGCCACAGCTCACATGTGTTGTGTAAGGTCATGGTTTGTGGATTTTAAAGAGCACAAAGAGAAAATATTACTTGCTGGAGAGAACTTTATATTTGCCAAAGTGTGCTTTAATTCGGTAAATTATTGCATTGAACTGAAAAATGTGTTGTATGTTAAAGAGCTGCAAGCTAACTTTGTGTCAATATTAAAAGCTGTTGAAAAAGGTTTCAAAGTGATATTTGACAAAGAATGTGCTGTAATAAAGAATAATAATAAAATACTGCAGGCAAAGAAACGCGAACATAAACCGTTGTATGTTCTGAAACGCACAGAGCGGTGATTTGTGGAAGTGGCATTATCGTTTTGGCCACTTAAACATGGCAAGTTTAAGAAAAATGGCAAATGAAAATATCGTGTATGGGCTAAAATCGATCAATAAAAGTATTGACTTGAAAGGCGATATTTGTGAAACTTGTGCGAAAAGTAAACTGAGTGTTAGGCCATTCCCATAAGCCGCGGAGAATCGTGAGAATGAAGTATTGAGTTTAATACATACAGACATTTGTGGACCAATGAATAAACAATCAGCTGGAGGAGCGCGATACTTCGCTACATTTATTGATGACTATTCGCGATATACATTAGAGGTCGAGAATCATCGAGTGAAACATCGATGTCATCGATGTTTCCAAAATATCGGAACAATCGATGTTTGTTAAGTCACTATCGAATGTTTTTATATGCAACTCTCATCTCCGATCTCAGCTGATGAGCTCGACATTTTAAATGATTTGTCAGAATTGCTGTCACCTTTTGAGGAAGCGACTATGTCTGTTTCTACAAACACGAAAGTTTCCGTGTCTCTCATCATTCCAACAATTACCGAGATTCACCATAAAGTTAAGCAACTACATGCAAAATTACGAACACAGGAAGGAATGTCGGTATGGAATTTTATGAAATGTCTGATTGATCCGCGCTTCAAAAAAGATTGCTTCTTGAGTAAAACAAATGCTGATCTAGCAGTTCAGGCTTTGGAGCAGGAACTGGCAACTATAATGTCAAAAACTCCACGACAGCAACCAACACCAACCACAGATCAGCCATCAAGTAAATTTTCCTATATGCAAAATAAAATTTCCCAGAAATTTAAATCTACCCGGGCAGATGCTATTATTGCAATGAGGCAACATTTTGAAAAAGTAAACAGCCCCGATAATTGCGACCCTCTTAAATATTGAGAGGTAAGAAATTCGAAATATTCAGGCATGCCACAGAAATCACTAGTGAAAGCGATTTCAGAGAAAAGCAATTCCACTTCGAAAATTTCTCCGTGCCACAGAACTTCGAATAATTTATAGTTTTTAGCATGTTCACCAACCTTTTCGAACTAGGCTGCTAGGGCTGGCCCCTTCTCAAATTCAATTTTCGAAGGGTTTGTTTAGCAACTTTTTAAAGTTTATCATTGCAGAATATCAAATTTTCATTTTAATTCTTATTTAATTAATATAATTCAATTTATTTATATAATAATTGATATTGTATAGCTCAAAAAAATTTAAAAGTTATTGGCGCGGCAAACAATAAAAGTTACTCGACAACTCTAAATTCAAAAATTCGGACAAAAAATGTGACATTATTCTCATGGCATCGGACGCCAGTGAATTGAGCGATGATTTCATCTCACTCAAAATTGTTCAGGTGATTTGACTGTGGCACGGAGAAATGAAATTGACGTGAAAGTCAAGTGAAAGAGATTTCTGTGGCATGCCTGATTATGAGAAATATCTTTAATAACAATTTCTTTTACAAATCAGTAAAAATTCTTATGTGTTCAAGCATCTTCTTGCGAGTCCGAGAGAGTTTTTAGCAAAGCTGGGCAAACAATTTCAGATCACAGGACAAGACTTTGTCCTAGTGTAGTGGACAAATTATTGTTCATTAACAAAAACAGGGACTTCAAAAATAAAATCTATTAATTTTTGTTGTTTCAATGGTAAAGGATTTTTATTTAGAAACATCGATGTTTTCTTCGATGCTTTTTTTAAAAACATCGAAAACATCGATGAGCACACCCATCGATGTTTCTCGACCTCTAATATACATTTGTGTATTTTTTAAAAACACTGGACCAAATATTAAATGAGTTCATAGATTTTGTTGTGTTCGTGGAGAGGCAATGCGGAAAAAAGATAAAAGCAGTTCGAAGCGACAATGGCCGCGAATACGTGACAGTACTGACAGTACCGTACACCCCGCAACAAAACGGCGTTGCTGAACGTGCAAACCGCACACTGGTAGAAATGGCCAGAAGTATGCTCGTGCACTCTGGAGCTAACGAATCACTTTGGGGTGAGGCAGTACGCACGGCAGCGTAGTGATGTAAAAAAACATCGATGCATCGAGCATCGATGTTTCTTCAGCGATATTTTTCGATGTTTTCCGATGTTTTTGTTGATGCCGATTTATCGATGTTGCATGGCGATGCATCGATGTTTTGCAAAACATCGGCTGCCGCACTTTCATCAGGCCATTTTCGCCGCTCTGACAATGAGTTTGTAGTAATTTGGGCAGTGTTTGCTATGCCTAAGTAAGTAAATTGGTCAGAGATTCTATAGCTACAAGAAGGCTTACATATGTCTTCTCAAAGTTCTCATCAGAAAGACCTCTTGTAGTTTGTGCTTATACTTTTAAGTAAAAACTGTTTAAAACTTTAAAACTGCTATGAAAGCATACGTTTTTAAGAGAAAATGAGCTTCATTAATCTAAGAAACTCTAGTTTTCTTCTAAAAATAGTATGGCTTTCAAACATTAGACATATGTACATTGATGCATCGATGTTTCGACCCGATGTATCAACTAATAGGCTAATTACACTGAGCACATCTACGGGGAACGCATGGGAATGATGGTAGATGTGAAACACCGATTCACATAGCCAACATCTAACATCAATTTGTCACTTCACGTCAAAATTTTGTAAACAAAATTGTAAAATTTTACTCTTGGTATAAAATGAATTTTGATGAGGAATTGGCTGGGTTTGGTGGCATTCGACACAACCAACGAAATGGTCAAGATTAAGCAAAATGCAGACGACGGCGAAGAAGTCCATTTGTCGCTGACTGCCAATTTAAATAACATACACCAACTGCAAATCTTCTAATAAAAAAATTAAATTAAAATTAAACAAATATAGATATTTTTAAGTTGTTTATTTATTTAAGGTGAGTTGAAGGTGATTTTAGTCAGTAAAGCCCATGATGGTCCTCGCGTAATTTGCGCTGCTCTTTCTTCACGTGCAGCCTCATCCGAACTTTTTTAAGCTGCTCGGCTTGGCGCGCTTTACTACAGCTGCTCTGGTTTCGTGCTGGCTCGATCGAGTCTTCCATATATTCCATGAAAACTGCAATAAGACCGTTACTTGTACATTCTGTACGCACTAATATAATCAGTTACAAAAACTTACTAAAGATTTTCATAGTCGGCAAGTTTATTTCTGTGCGGACATCTATCTAACCATTAGGAGATCTGGTTTTCGAGCGTATGCGCCATTAATGTGGAACCTCTTGAGCGCTCCTCTTAGATCTCCAATATTCTGCTAGTAATTTTTTTTTTTGAGCTCTTTTAATTAAAAGAAAGCCATTAGATATTAGCGAAAATGATTTAAAACCTTTTTTACTTACATGATTCAGCCAATTCTCATTGTTTTGTTTGTTTTCCATTTGTTTTTGCCATTCATTTTAGTTGACATTGTTTACATTTTCGTACCGAATGGCAAATTTCTAGAGTTGCACTCGATAAAAATTGACTCGACACCGATTAGAAACGTATGAAATAGGAACATCAGTAGGAGATGGTGGAACGGATGGGGAAAATTCGGCACGGGTAAAACTATAGGCACATCCTAAATTTTGATGGCAGATGTTAGATGTTGCTCAGTGTGAAAAGGGCATAACATCGATGTTAAATTTTGAAAACATCGATGAGCATCGACATCGATGTTTCCACTCAAATTTACATCACTACGGCAGCGTACTTACGGAATCGGTCAGAGACAAAGGCATTAAACTGCAAAACGCCGTATGAAGTTTGGACTGGCTAAAAACCAAACCAAACCAAACCAATTTGGTTTCGAACACAGATATCCACATGTGAACTTTTGTCGAGCACAACACGATCGACAAAATAAAATTCTACTGTGGATACCCTGCTTAAGGCAATTGCTCTAAATAAAGCGCACAAAATGAAATTTAGAGCAAAGGGTACCGAGTACGTTGTGATTGGTTATTCGATGACAGCAAAGGCATATCGACTATACTGTCCAGAGTCAAAGAAAGTGAAAGCAGAGATGTCGTCTTTCTGGAGAATGATTGTGGTGGCTGCGCAAGCGACGAAAAGGATATGTTCCTAATTGATGAAAGTGAGTCAGTTCGTCCGCAGCAGACAGTCGATGAGGGTCGCGAGGACGTCGAAGAAGAGGATGTTCAGCAAGAGTCAGAAGCTGAGGCCAACGAAGAAGATTGCATCACTGAAGATACCGATACCGAGCACTATGAGAGTGCTGTGAGCGATGAAGCAGAGCCATCTAAACCAAGTGAGGCTCGTGGTCGAGGACGCCCAAAGATGATTAAAACCGGCAAGCCAGGTCGACCCCGTAAGAAGTTCAACATGCTGAACTTGTTGAAGGCAGAGGACGTCGTAATCGCAGCAACTATAAATGATGTTAACAAGTCCAAGATGAAACAGGAGTGGTCAGCCTCAATCCAGAAGGAGATCGACGCACTTGAAGCCATTAAAACATGGGAGCTTGTTGACTTGCCAGAGGGCAAGAAACCTATAGGCTGCAAATGGGTATTTGGCATAAAGGTCGACAAAGGCGGTTATGTGGAGCGCTTCAAATCCAGATTGGTGGCTAAGGGGTGCGCACAACTTTATGGCGTCGACTATTTTTAAACATTCTCTCCAGTTGTGAGATACTCGTCAGTAAGAATGATCATGGCACTGGCTGTGAAGAATAAATTGTTTCTGCATCAAATGGACGTGTCATCTGCTTACCTAAATAGTGAGCTCTCGGAGGATGTATATATGAAACAACCGGATGGATTCGTGAGTGACGAATACCCAAATAAAGTTTTGAAGCTGAAGAAATCTCTATATGGGCTAAAGCAGATCGGTAGAGAGTGGAACGTTAAACTTGATTCAGTCCTGAGAAAACTGGGATTTGTTCCATGTGTCAGCGAGCCCTGCGTTTATACGCGCAATGGGCAAGGTAACTTTAATATAATTGCTATATATGTCGACGATCTATTGCTAATCTAATTGCTAGCTCAACCAAAGAAGACCTACTGGACATCAAGGCGTCAATTGCAAACGAATTTGACGTAGTCGATGGAGGCCAGCTCAATCATTTCTTGGGCATAGAAGTTGATCGTGAAGGCGAGACGGGCAACATAAGCATTGGTCACAAACAGTACGTCGAGCAGATGCTACATGCTTGGGGCATGTCAACGTGTAAGCCTGTAGCTACAGATTCTACAGACCGCAAATCGTACAGGGGATAGGTGTTTCTTGAAGCAGGCGGAGCTATTTCGTGGGAGTCCAAAAAACAAAGTCTGGTGGCCTTAAGCAGCACAGAAGCTGAGTATATTGCCCTATCTACTGCAGCGAAGGAAGCAACATATCTGAAGAAATTGTTACATGAAATGGGTTTTGATAAAATTAAGACAGTCATATTATACTGCGATAATCAAAGTGCACAATTTATAGCTATGAATCCAACTTTGCATAATCGCAGCAAACACATTGATATAAAGTATCATCACGTAAGGGAACTTTATTCCAAAAATGAAATTGATATTCAATATATTTGTACTAATGATATGACTTCCGATGTATTAACTAAGAACTTGCAGAAAATCAAACATGTTAAATGTATAATAGAAATGAATTGTTTTTAGTACGTAATGAAGTATATTATTGTTGAGAAGAAGTATTGAAATATGTATTATTCGGTGGCAACCATTATATCTTGAAATCTGGTCACACTTAAGTTTACCTCTTCTGTATTGTTCTTATTCCTTTATTTATACACTTGAACTCGCGATCGTCGCTTTGAATAAGACGCACACGCGTATAATAAATGTAAGCCTAAGAAAACTATTGCGTGTTTTACTTTGCACAAGCTTCCTGAAATCTAACAAAATTTAAATTAAAACTAAAATTAAATACTCTGGGGAATCTAAAATAAAAAAGAAAATTTTTGGCCCAACATTTGCTGCAAGGATTGGGGAAAACCCAGAAAAACCCAATTAGACCAAAATGATATTAATAAGTAGTTAGTTGGTAAGACTAGTTAAAAATGATAATATAGAGGCTTTAACAGTGGGCGGAGAACGCTCGAAACCAATCGTACGGTACAGACTATTATAATCAGCACACAGAATACGAAGAGGTTCGTGCAGTTCCCAGTTAGTGGAACAACGTTGAAGGTATAAAGGATTAAAGTTTCGAGCTACTCTAGAAGGTACGTTGAAGGTTATTTTACCCAACAAATCAGCCGAGTCTATATGACCCTGCAGTAACTTATGGATGAACATTATTCCAAGCATAATTCTACGGTTAGTAAGAGAGGGAAGATTGAGTAGGAGAAGTCTACTAGAATATGAAGGCAACTGAATTTCCGAGTTCCAACTCAAGCCACGTAAAGCAAAAATTAAAAATTGTTTTTGAACTGACTCTATCGTGGCACGATGGGATTCATATTGAGGAGACCACACACATAATCCATACTCAAGAATTGGACGAACAAGAGACGTGTAAAGAAGTTTAGTAGTAAAGGGTTCATCAAATTCCTTGGACCATCGCTTAATAAACCCGAGAACTCCCATTGCTTTATTGACAGCTATAGCAATATACTTAAGCCCCATTTAGACGAGCACTTTTTCACCGACACTTTTTGTCACATTTTGTCAAAAGGCTGTCCGTGTGACGTAACCACACAAAATTTCAAAGCGTCTGTAAAAAACTAACGCTCACCGATGGAAATAGAACACGTTATATTCCATCGGTGAGCTATGGTGAGCGACACGGACAGCTTTTTGACAAAAAGTGTCGGTGAAAAAGTGCTCGTCTGAATGGGGCTTTATCAAATTTCAGTCTATGATCTAGAACTATACCCAAGTCATTAACTGATCTTTCGGAATCATTCAAGCATTCCAATATAATGCCATTAAGTGAATACTGTGAAATAATGCTGGAAGATCTACAGAAAGTCATAACTTTACATTTCGAATTATTGAGATTTAATAAATTATCTTGGCACCAAAGATGGAATGCATTTAAGTCTGCTTGCAAGAGACTAAAAGAAGAAGGATCGCTATACGATATCCAAAGCTTGACGTCATCCGCCTACATGATAGCATGGGAGTGAGATAATAAAGATGGAAGATCATTTATAAATAACGTGAAAAGTAGTGGACCAAGATGACTACCTTGCGGTACTCCAGAAGTAACATTAACTGACTTTGAAAATGAATTTTTAAAAATAACTCTTTGTGTTCTGTTACTTAAATAATTTGAAATCCAAAGAAGAAGATTGTATGGAAAGCCAAGAAGATCAAGCTTATGAATGAGTAGAGAGTGGTTTACGGAATCAAAAGCTTTACTAAAATCAGTATAAATAACATCAGTTTGCATCTTTTTCTTGAACCCTTTAATCACTTTGGAAGTAATCTCAAGTAGGTTAGTGGTTGTAGATCTACATCTCATAAGCCCGTGTTGAGTAGGTGAGATAATAGAGCTACATAAATGTTGAAGAGAGGCTATAATTTTCTCAAACATCTTTGGAATAGAATTAAATGTAATTAATTGAGTCAACAATCTTGTATTTTCATTCTGTAATAATTAATAATAATAATGTTTTCCAATAGGGAAGAGAACTTCGTCTACTTCTTTATCATCACATGTGTAAGGAAACAACGGAAGAGTTACTGCCACTCGACTATCGAGCTATGGCCACTGATAGGTTGCACGGCCTACTGGGACGGACTCACTCGCTTCGGCCCTTGTGACTCCCTCCTGGTTCTAGAAAACAAGCTATGACTGTTACTATTTGAGGACACTGGGTGCTCCAAATGACTAGGCGCTCGTGACGCTTCTGTGTCACGGCAGCCTCAAAGGAGTGATTAAGTGTTCGGCACTGCACGATGTGGCACAAATGGCACACAAAGGTCTAGTGCGGCAGACGGCATGACGACACAGGCACGACAAATCAGACGGCACGAAAATCTTAGGCGGCACTATCGACGGCTATAGCTGTTGTCTGTCACCACCCGGGCTTATCTTTGCCGCAAATAAGCACAAATGAGGACGCGAACAAAGTTTCTTGCGCGGCACAGCGTTTCTTGTGCGGCACGACAAAAAAATATATATATAGGCGAAAAGCAACCGCCTTCTACCGCTGGCAATGTCGAGCTCCCTTCCTCCATTTTTGACAGCAACGTGGTTGGCGAAAAAATCTTCTATTCCTTCAATTTCCCAATTTCAAAACACCGTTGCTGCCGGTGTACGATGTTCGTTGGCCAGGGGCATGAGGGGCTTCTGCCCTATTTTTTCGTCTTGCTCTAAAATACCTCTCTCTCAGAGCGAAGCGGCGATATTGTCTAGAGTTAGATAAATTCCTAGGGTCGCCACCTTCTTGTACTTAATTACCCGCCAGAAACTATCAATACATGCTAATTTAAACAAACGGTAAATATATTGGCCGTGCCGACAACAACATAAATCAATGCGGACGGCAGTCCGGCGACTTGCAATATATACAGGAAGGATGGAAAATTTACTGTGACTGGTCGAGTTATATACCGATCGAAAGGTAGAAACTTAACTATGTGCATACTTAGACTTTTGGAAACTCACCTGACTCGTGAGATAAACAGGTGTAAGTTGGAGCGGCAAAGTTAAAGCCTTTTGGTACACTTTTTTAGTATTTCGATCAAAAATACGCATCGAACGATACCTCAATCATCAAAATCCGACCATTGATTCAAAAGATAATTAATTTTGAAATTTTTAGTCGCCTTCCGAAAATGAGATGAAAAGTCAGTCTGTCTGTTTTTCTGTTTTTTTATTTGTTTGTTTGTATCAAAGCGTTGATAAAGCTAAAAAGTTTGAATGAGGACTTGTTCCTGATGAAAAATGTAGAAACTTTTGATCTACTTTTCCGAAAAATCGCTATTTTAGCGGAAAATTGCTAAAGCCCGCTTAAATTGAACCCCGCTATATCGTTGATACGGTATTTTGAAGAGCTCTGTGGCATACCTTCAAATTTTTTTTTTAAGTGCATAGGTAAACAGCAACATGTGCAATAATGTATTTTTTCTCACATTTTGGCGGTTTTTGAGAAAACGCCCCAAACGATTTTTTTTTAAATTGTAGTAAGTACAATTTCTAGTTTTTTGATATAAAAAACATAGCTTTTATCCAGGGGTTTTCGAAGATATTACCAGTTAACTGAATATATACGTTTTACGCTCGGTAATCGTGTTTGTAAAAATAATCTTTCTTTTTCTGATAATAGAGACAAAAAAATATTTAAAGTCTTGGGAAAATGTATTATTTAGAACAATATTGCATACAAGAGAATTAACCTTCATGCTACTTTTGCATTGCAAAACGAACCAGTGTTGCCAAACAACTTTTTTGCATGTAATTTTAATTTGTTTAAGTTTAGGGTGTCTCTGCAACGCACTTTGACTTAATGTGTTTTTATTCTATTATTTCATTAAATTAAAAATTGGAAATCAAAAATTTTAGGGCATGAAAATGTTTTCGTCACTAGACTTTTACCACTTAAAGAGGTTTTTTATATTCTACTTACTTGTATTTAATTTTTGATCCTTGTAGACGCTTTAGTTTTATATTAATTAGGCTAAGCTGATCTAGGAATTTCACAATGATTTGTTTTAACAGGCAGAAGGAAGCATCTCCGACCCCATAAAGTATATATATTCTTGATCAGCATCAACAGTCGAGTCGATATAGCCATATCCGTCTGTCCGTCCTTCCGTCTGTCGGTCCGTGTAAGCGAAAGGATCTCAGAGATGGTAAGAGCTAGGACCACCAAATTTGGAATGAAGACTCCCTATACTGTCAGGCAGAACAAGTTTATGTTAAAATTTTGCCACTCTCACTGTGAGGGGCGTAAATCATAAAAAACTGACAGCACCTTTTATTTTGGCTTTTAAGTTATTTTATATCAACGGGTGGGGAATCATGTGCAGAAGCTAATCACCAACTTTCATTACGATTGGGCCATAAATAGTGAAAATATTAACAATTTTAACCGATGTATTTTAATGGCAATTCTATAAATAGAATAGAATTAATGGTCAATTATTCATTTAACATTTCGTCTGCAAGAATGTTTATCGAATTTGTCATTTTTAAGTTGCGGCGTGGTGGAAGTGATAAGTGCTCGGCAAGCGAAACGGGAGATTCGGGGTTCGAGTCCCGGTTCTGTCGATGCAAATGATTTTTAATTATTATTTTTATTTTCTTATTTTTATTTTTAAAATTGGTTTAAATCACTTATCTTATTATATATGTATGTAGCTGCCACAAAAACGATAGGTCGATATTTGAGGATAAGTACGGGAATTGCATGTGCATCTAATCTTCGGCATGCCGAAGCCTAGGCCCAGGGTATATTACTGTCGAGTGCACTCGACTTTTCCGCTTGTTTTGAGATGTATTTTGACAGAATCGAATCAGAAAACCGTCGGAAGAAAATTATGTTTAAAGGACAGTTGGTCCTTAGATTCTATCACTAAGCAAACAATACATAGAGGCGTCAAACAAGCATTTTTGTGATATCATATTTTTTGTATAGCGTGCAACCCCAGAGCGTTCGGCAAAAGGCGAACGCTTTTTTCTTCAGAGCGCAAAGCTCAGCTGAGAGAGAGCGCACACAAGCGACGGCATGCTCGATCACCCGTAGCAACATACCCTGGTTTAAATGCAAACACTTTTTTTCATTCTCTTGGCTTTGTATTGTTAATTAATTATAATTTGTAGTATTTATTGATGACGAAAACATTTTCATGCCCCAAAATTTCTGATATCCAATTTTGTGACGAATAATATTAAGTTTTACACATAAATTATTTTAAACAAAATTTTGGCACTCGGCACATTGCGCTAAAATGTCTCAATTCTAAAACCAAATAAAACACACTGTTTTGCACAGTGCCGAATGCAAAAATTTTGTTTAAAATAATTTATGTGTAAAACTTAATATTATTCGTCACAAAATTGGATATCAGAAATTTTGGGGCATGAAAATGTTTTCGTCACTAGACTTTTACCTCGTAAAGAGGTTTTTTTATGGGATATCAGAAATTTTTGAATAAGACATCAGAAATTTTGAAATTGCAATATTTTTTGACAGTATAGTTTTGTCAATTTTGTTTATTGTTTGTACAGCTAAAACAAACTGTCTGGCAACACTGCTCCCCTTTACAAACACACATGCCCAGCGCAAAAGCTATCAGCACTCTTCAACTCTGGCTGCTTTGACACTTTGCAGCTGCTGTCCTATTCCCATTCTACCTTTTTAAATAAAAAATAAACGTTGAAGGTATGCCTAAGAGCCCTTCGAAATACCTTTTCAACGATATATAGATCATATCTGTAGCTTCTATCGTTTGGACGCTATGAGGGTTTCAATTTTAGCGGTTTTTAGCGATTTCCCGCTAAGCTAGCGATTTTTCGAAAAAGTCGTAGAGCAAACGATTCTATATTTTTGATTATAAAATGATTTATCTGCCGCAAAAAGGAATTCACCACTTGCAAGCAGTTTATTTCCGCATTACGCTGCAAGCAGTGTACATACTGCATACGAGGGGTCTAACAAAAGTTCGGTAAGTTAGCGACTTTTAAATCGTTTTTCAAAATTCCAAAAGTCTCAAAACTTTCGCAATACTTTTACGAGGTTATATTAAAAATCTTGGACAAATCGGTTGAAATGGAGACTAGAAAACGCAAATTAGCTGAAGGTACCTCATATGAAATTCTACTACCAACGCAAACAGAAATTCACTATATCCTTTTATTCGGTTATTCACGCAAACTGAAGACCGTACAAATATTTGATGAATTTCAAAATATCTATAGAAAGATTGCACCATCTCTGAAGACTATTTCAAAATGTTTCCAAAGATTCCAGACAGGACATTTTTCTGTAGAGGACGATCCCCGAGAAGGTCGACCAAAATTTTCGAGGGACGAAAGAAATGTGGCCCTAGTTAGAACAAAACTTGCCGAGCACCCTCGATCCACCCAGGAAATGGTTGCTAGTGAACTGGACTTGAATGCCATAGCCATATCTCGCATATTGCATCAAGATCTGGTGTATACGAAGAAGTTTGCGCGATGGGTTTCACGCATTTTTAATGAGGTCCAAAAAGAAGCTCAGATGCATTTTGCCCAATATCTTTTGAATAAATTTGAAAATTTGAGGTCTAGCAACTTTAATAAGCTCGTTACTAATGCCAAAGCTTGGTTTAATAAATACGAACCGGAAGCCAAACAGAAGTCAATGGTATGAAGCTCCAGAGTAGCCAACTTACCTATTAAAAAGCTTTAAAAGCAAGATTTTGAAGACTGTTTTGAGAAGTGAATTTTTAGGCTTAAGAAATGCATTGAAATCAATGGCGATTATGTAGAGAAGATAAAAAAAGACGACGATTCAGGATAAACTAAAAAAAAAAATTTCAAAATTTTTTTTCTGTCGACTTACCGAACTTTTGTTAGTCCCCACGTATGTACATGCAGTAGTGTAAAGGTAAAAGGTATATTCAGTTAATAGGTAATATCTTGTCCAAACGAATTTTGACAGATACATGTTATATGTCAAAAAACGCGGAATCAAATTGCCTATAACATATAACATATTTTAAAGTGATCTCATGTGTAGATTTTTCTTAAATCGCCAAAATGTGTAAAAAAATACCTTGTTTCACCTGTAGCCGTTTACCTTTTTACTTAAAAAAAAAACTTTGAAGGTATGCCTAAGAGCCCTTCGAAATACCTTTGCAACGATATATAGATCACATCTGTAGCTTCTATTGTTTGGTTTGGTCTATTTTAGCGGTTTTTAGCGATTTCCCGCTAAACTAGCTATTTTTCGAAAAAGTCGTAGAACAAACGTTTCTAGATTTTTGAGCGGGAACAAGTCCTCATTCAAACTTTTAAGCTAAATCAACGATTTGATCCTAACAAACAAACAGACATACTGACTTTTCATCTTATTTTCGGAAGGCGACTCAAAATTTCAAAATTAATTTTTTTTTTAACCAGTTGTCGGATTTTGATGATGTCATTCGACGCGTATTTTTGATAGGAATTGTAAAAAATTCAACAAAAATTCAAAAAGGCTCCAACGGCCCCAGTTGCTCCAATCATTTAAATTTTTCCCCTCCCACTTACACCTGTTTATCTCACGAACCAGGTGAGTTTCCAAAAGTCTTAGTATGCACATTTGTAAGTTAAGTTAATACCTTTCGATCGGTATATAACTCGACCTGATCGGACAGTCATAGCAAATTTTCCATTCTTCCTGTGTATATATGCTAGTCGCTTTCGCACACTTCGTGCTGCTTTCGTCACTAGCGCGGACTGCCGTCCGCAGTGATTAAAAGTCATATTTCTGTGGCATAAAATTATTAAATAATGAAAAAGGCAAAGAAAATAAGAAAAAAAATGGTTTGTATTTAAAACAGGGTATGTTCAATCGGGTGATCGAGCCCGCATGTTTACATTTCACGCACACTAATGGTGCATTTACACTAGTTGATAAACATGCCAACGTTGATATCAACTTAGTCAATCCTAGTGTAAACAGCTGTCAACTTGATCAACTGTTGCGTTGACAGTAGATTGACAGTACGAAACACATCAATTGTTGCTCTGAATGTAAACATAGTGTAAACACTTTGTGTCAACAGTTGAAGACACAATCGGCGCGTTGACAACACAAAATTGAGTTGAGCTCATGTTCATTCTTTTGCTTTGTGTTGACAAACTTAATGTACAGATTAGAATGGCAACACTTCGCTCGCCATCTTATTTAATTAATGTTGTCTGTTTTTTTAACTGTGCAGTGTAAAAATAAAAAATGAATAATAAAAAGCTATTTAAAAATATATTTTATTTATTTTCTTTATATACATAATTATTCAACTTTTGCTCTTGCTCTTCTTCATCCTCAATAGCTAAAATCAAAATTACTGCTGCCGTCATTTTTCCCTTTTTAGCTGCTGCCATTGAACTAATTTTATCTTAAAGTAAACAAATTACATATGAATTAGCTTTAAAATACATATGCATGTGTACTTAGCACTTTTTTTACTTTGCGCATTTAACAATACACACAATATCGATTAAAATCACTTTCGATACATAAACAATATCGACGTCAACGAAAAATGCATTAGCAACGTGAACATCAACGAATGTTGATATCAACTAGTTTAAACTACTCTCAACTTCATTGTCAACGCGTTGGCATCTTACGCGTTGCTCAACTCGAAAATTAGTTGGCAGCCCGGTTATTTTGTCAACTCAATCAACTAATGTAAACACAAGGAATACGTTGACATTGGATATCAATTGTTGATATAGCTAGAATTGACGCTGCATCAACTAGTGTAAATGCACCATAAGAAGCGTGCTCATGTACACACACAGAAACGATAATGAGAGAGAGAGAGAGAGCGACACAGTCTTGGTCCTAACAAGAGAATTGATACCAAACTTGTCAGGATCGAAACATAACATAAATATTAAATTTCAAAAAACAAATTATTTTTGAACTGAAATACCTCAGACCAGGAATTGATTTTAAAACTATTATTTCTTGGTGAGAACGTCATAGAATTGACCGTAGATTACGATATTTTGATTTATTCGGGCCCATACAAATCGATACACTCAATTCAATATTTATAAAAAAAATTGAATAATTTTATTTAATTCAGACTCCCTGAGAAAGGCGAAAAATGTCGCCGAAACGCGTAGGAGGACAATTTTCATAAATAAAATGTAACGTATTATAAAAATGAATCACATCGGCCTTATTAACCCACAAAGTGAATAGTATCAAAAACTTTCAACAAACTGGCCCAAATTTAATTTCACAACAAACAACCGGAGGGTATACCGGATATCAGCAACTTTTAAAGAACAACAATCATGAAGGGATACATGGAATACATACGCCCCACTTATGATGATAAAGCAGTAATATACATTAAGCATTATTTTAAGTATCAAAAAAAACGACTTTTTCGAAAAATCGCTAGTTTAGCGGGAGATCGCTAAAAGCCGCTAAATTTGAATAGTATCCAAACCATAAAAGCTTCAGATATAATATATGTGTCGTTGGAAAGGAATTTTAAAGGGCTCTTAAGCATACCTTCAAACTTTTTCTAAAGTACATAGGTAAAAAGCTACAGGTGGAATAAGGTAATATTTTTTCACATTTTGGCGGTTTTTGAGAAAACGCCGCTAATGATTTTTTAATTTTCAATATGTTTGAGCTTGTAAAATTACGCGTTTTTTGATGTATCATACATAAATTTTTGTTGATTGGCTTGGAAGATATTACCAGTTTTCTAAATATGTAAACTGAAATATATACTGGGGTGCCACAGAAATCGCTTTCGCTTGAATATCACTCAAAGTTGTATGAAATTTAAGTGAAATTCAAGCGAAAGCGATTTCTGTGGCACTCCCGATTAACAGCAACTGAGTGTCGTAGCAGCCATATATAAACAGCAGCAAAGTGTCATAGCAGCCAGAGTTTGAGAGTGCTGATAGCTTTTGCGCTGAACATGTGTGTTTGTTAAGGGGGCCAGTGTTGCCAGACAGTTTGTTTTATCTTGTATAAACAATAAACAAAGTTGACAAAGCTATACTGTCAAAAAATCTTGCAATTTAAAAATTTCTGATGTCTTATTCAAAAATTTCTGATATCCCATAAGAAAAACCTCTTTACGAGGTAAAAGCCTAGTGACGAAAGCATTTTCATGCCCCAAAATTTCTGATATCTAATTTTGTGACGAATAATATTAAGTTTTACACATAAATTATTTTAAACAAAATTTTCGCATTCGTCACTGCGCAAAACAGTGGTATTAGAATTGAGACATTTTAGCGCAATGTGCCTCATTTCCTCATGTTTCCTCATTTTCACACAAAAAGTGCCTTTTCGCCATTTTCAAAAAATTATTAAAAATACTGGCGAAGAGATCTTTAAAAACTTTTTTTTGCAGTCACTATTTAAATTGTTAAGAGAAACCATGCGCACTAGGGCGGGTCAATTTTTTTTCGCAAAAATCGTCCACTAGAATCGTAATCTACGATGAATTCTAAGATATTTTCACGAAGAAACTATCAGGCATGCCACAGAAATCACTAGTGAAAGCGATTTCAGAGAAAAGCAATTCCACTTCGAAAATTTCTCCGTGCCACAGAACTTTGAGTAATTTATAGTTTTTAGCATGTTCACCAACCTTTTCGAACTAGTCTGCTAGGGTTGGCCCCTTCTCAGATTAAATTTCCCAAGGGTTTGTTTGGCAACTTTTTTAAGATTATCATTGCAGAATATCAAATTTTCATTTTAATTCTTATTTAATTTATATAATTCAATTTATTTATATAATAATTGATATTGTATAGCTTAAAAAAGTTTAAAAGTTATTGGCGCGGCAAATAATAAAAGTTTCTCGACAACTCTAAATTCAAAAATTCGGACAAAAAATGTGACATTATTCTCATGGCATCGGACGCCAGTGAATTGAGCGATGATTTCATCTCACTCAAAATTGTTCAGGTGATTGGACTGTGGCACGGAGAAATGAAATTGACGTGAAAGTCAAGTGAAAGAGATTTCTGTGGCATGCCTGTATATGTCTAAAATCAATTCCTAGCCTCCGCTGAGAAGCATGATGATTTCAGATAAAGGTATTTTAAGGTATTTTGAGGTATTTAAGGCATTAAACAAAAAATAACACATTTTCCAATAATGTTGAGCCCTATTCTGATTCATCTTTTTGGTACAAATTTTATAAATATTTTATTTTTTTAATTAACCAAACAATTTTTTTTTAATTCATTAAAATTATCTGAGGAAGCCATGAACTATGGCTTTTTAAGAAAATTAGAGGCAAAAGTCTGTAAGTTTCTAACGCAGTGAGATATCGGCCTGAAATTTGAAATATATATTCTTGACATTTGAAAAAAAATGTAGACAACAAAATAAAAGTAGGCGTGGCATCCGAATGGGCGTAAGATAACGGACAAACGCTAAAAATCGGTTATTACAACATTAAAATTAATAATTAGAAAAATAAAATTTTATATATATTATTATTTTTTTTATTTTAAAAATATTTTAAATATCTTAAATGTAAAATTATGCAAACATTTCTTTTCAACAGTTGTGGTATCTAATCCCGTTTGAGAAAGCTCTCCGAGATTTTAAAGCTAGAGCCCACTACAGCCCCCATAACCGAATTTAGCTTATAGTAATAATAGTTAAACTCAACATTCAAAATATTTTAATTTATTTTTGGAAAGCAAACAACAAAATATCTTTAAGATAAAATTACTTATCTGTCAGTATTTAAAATCTTTCTTAGAAAGAGAGTCGTTTCACATATCATCAAATCGAGTCTAAGAAAGACTGAAAACTGACAGATAAGTAATTTTCCTTTAAGATATTTTGTTATTTGCTTTCTAAAAATAAATTAAAATATTTAAAATGTTGAGTTTAACTATCACTCATACATGTTGAATTTTGATTAGAATTACTAAGCAATTCGATTATTTTTGGAAACAATCGGATTGACTATATTCACTGTTGAAAAATTTGTGTTTATTTAATGATTACGATTAAAAAAAATAAGAAATACGGGTGTGCTACAGAAATCTCGTTCGTTTGAATTTGACTTAAATTTGTATGAAATTTACGTCATTTTTCAGGTGAAAGAGATTTCTGTAGCACACCCGATAATCTAAAATAATTACAACTGTTCAAAAATAATCAGAAAAAGTCAAAAATAATCAAAAAAAATATCTTTTCAAGTATTCGGATTAAGTTAGATTTATTTCTGGTTATTTTTGATTATTTCTGATTATTTACGACTACTTAGTAAAAATCAAATTAATTTAAACTTTCACAATCAAAGAAGCCAAAATAATCAGAAATAATTTTAGATTATTTTAGATTTTTTGTAATCGTAATCATAAAATAATTGGGCAAACCCGCAAATAATCGTAATTTAATCATTAGTTCGACTTTTAAACAAAAATATTCTAATTACTAATAATTATGATTACTAATCATTATTTAACAGGCATGCTATAATTACTATAAGCTAAATTCAATTATGAGGGCGGTAGTGGGAGAGAGCTTTGTCAAACGGGATTAGATACCACAACTGTTGAAAAGAAATGTTTGCATAATTTTACATTTAAGATATTTAAAATATTTTTAAAATAAAAAAAATAATAATATATATAAAATTTTATTTTTCAAATTATTTTTTAATTTTTTAATGTTGTAATAACCGATTTTTAGCGTTTGGCCGTTATCTTACGCCCATTCGGATGCCACGCATGCTTTTATTTTGTTGTCTACATTTTTTTTCAAATGTCAAGAATATATATTTCAAATTTCAGGCCGATATCTCACTGCGTTAGAAAGTTACAGACTTTTGCCTCTAATTTTCTTAAAAAGCCATAGTTCATGGCTTCCTCAGCTAATTTTAACGAATTAAAAAAAAATTGTTTGGTTAATTAAAAAAATAAAATATTTATAAAATTTGTACCAAAAGTATGAATCAGAATAGGGCTCAACATTATTGGAAAATGTGTTATTTTTTTTGTAATGTCTTATACTACTGTGGGCAAAAAGTATCGGGAATTTTAAATTTAAAAAATTTTGGGATTCCAATTGGAACAAATGTTTGTACTTTTAGGTTGGCACTACTATCATTAACATCTGTGCAAAATTATACGTTAAAATATTCATTAGTGTTTAAGCTACGATTAGTTTGGTACGACGCCAAATGTGCATTTGGCGATTTTGGTGCCAAAAAACGGTCAATTTCATCGAAAAAAGCCCCGCGTAGAAGTGAGTGAAACAATGTTTTCTGACTACCAGGACAAGATAAAACGCATTATTACGGGCGATGAGACTTGGATCTACGCTTACGACATGGAAATTACCGATCAATCGAGCGAATATCGGCTAAAGGTGAGCCGAGACCGAAAAAATCGCGTCAAATTTGCTCAAAAATCAAGGTCATGTTGACAGTTTATTTGGATTATCGTGTTGTAGTTCATTATAAATTCCTTCCGACCGACCAAACTGTCAACAAGGAATATTGTTTGAGAGATTTGCGTCGTTTGCGCGAAGCTATGCGTAAAAAGACGCCAGAACTATGGGCTGACAACTCATGGTTCTTGCAACACGATAATGCGCCCTCTCATACTGCCCCTGTTCTTCGTGACCATTTTGCCAAAAACTCGACCAAAATTTTCCCACAGCTACCTTTTTCGCCTGATTTATCTTCGTGTGACCTCTGGCTATTTTCTAAGCTCAAAAGACCACTCCGAGGACACCGTTTCGAGTCGATTGAGGAGATTCAACCAAAATCGCCAATTGCACTTTGCGTCGTACAAAACTAATCGTAGCTTAAACACTAATGAATATTTTAACGTATAATTTTGCACAGATGTTAGTGATAGTAGTGCCAACCTAAAAGTACAAACATTTGTTCCAATTGGAATCCCAAAATTTTTTAAATTTAAAATTCCCGATACTTTTTGCCCACAGTAGTATACCTCAAAATACCTTAAAATACCTTTATCTGAAATCATCATGCTTCGCAGCGGAGGCTAGGAATTGATTTTAGACATATAGTTTCTTCGTGAAAATATCTTAGAATTCATCGTAGATTACGATTCTGGTGGACGATTACCACGTTTTTTTCGACCCGAACAAATTGACCCGCCCTAATATACACACATTTTAGTATAAGTACATTATATATAATAAATTTGTTTTGAAATGAGAAAAAGTTGCTGCTGCCGTTTGGAAGCTACATATATTGGTTGAAAAACAAAGAGTGACAAACGATAAAGTGAGCATCGGCATCAGCTTTCTGTGTGCCTGTTTTAAATACACAACACTTTTTCTCCTTTTATTTTTTTTTTAGTATTCAATAATTTGGTTGTTAAATTAATAAATACGCTGAAAAATTAAAAAATTACTGTTAATTAATAAAAAAAGGCAAAGTTAATGAGAAAAATTTTTGTATTTAAAACAGGGTATGTTCCAACCGGTGATCGCACCCGCCGTTGCTTGCGTGCGCTCTCTCTCTCTCTGCAAAGTTCAGCCGCTCTTTGGTTTTATTGGCTTTTGCCGAAGGCTCTGGGGTTCCATTGCATACAAAGCATTTGCGCTCAAAAAAATGCTTGTTTGACGCTTCTATGTATTGTTTGCTTAGTGGAGAAACTTTCTGCATCAAAACATTGTTTTTAAAAAATCGAGGAAAAAAGTTGAAAAATTAGACGTTTACAAAAATACGAAAATTACAATGGGTACATAATGGGTTAAGAAAACATTATAAAAAATAATAGCAAAAATATTTTTGAAAATTTTCTTTTGCAGTTACTCTTAGAATTGTTTCAGGAATTTTTTTGCATCCCAACATTTTTTGGAAAAAATCGAGGAATAAAGTTGAAAAAGTTGATTTTTTTTAAAATTCGAATATTTTATTGGGTACTTAATGGGTTAAGGAAAGTTATACATCATTCAAATGGAATTTAGATGACCATTTCAAATATATTTTTTAAATTTGAAGACTTGACTTACAACAGCTGTTATAGTAAAAGAAAGAGCGGTGCTATTATTTTCACAGCAGCTGTATTTTAAGTGTTTTCTTTGTATAATTGTTTCGTGTAATGTAAACACATATAAATAATTTTATTTAATCCAGACTCCCTGAGGAAGGTGAAAAATGTCGCCGAAACCCGTAGGAGGACAATTTTTTAAATAAAATGTTACTTATTATAAAAATGAATCACATCGGCCTTATTAACCCACAAAGTGAATAGTATAAAAAAAAATTTTTTTTTTAATTGTTTCTTTTAAAAATTTCAAATAAGAGCTATGGTATAACTTTTAAATAAAAATTTAAAAATAACTTTTATTTCCAATTTTTTATAATGAAAATTAAATATATAAGTTACTTTTCCATTTTTTTATAAGAATCAGGAAATAGCTCCTATTTCATCATTTTTTTCATAAAATTTAATATAATCGTACGATCCATGAAAAATAATGATTATGATCTAAGTTTTACA
Source organism: Drosophila subquinaria (assembly GCA_037043405.1). Lineage (NCBI taxonomy): Eukaryota > Metazoa > Arthropoda > Insecta > Diptera > Drosophilidae > Drosophila > Drosophila subquinaria. The sequence continues at coordinate 46,261 of JBAMBL010000115.1, read as the reverse complement.
AAATTACTCAAAAGTAATGATTATCGATGAAAAGCGTAAAAAATTAAAATATAATTATTACCATGTAATTTTTTTAATATAGTTTATAATAGTTACGGTTTTACAAAATTACTCAAAAATAATTAATTTCGATGAAAAGCGTAAAAAATTAAAGTTTACCATGTAATTTTTTTAATATAGTTTATAATGATTACGGTCCATGGTATATACTCTTTTAATACAATAATCGAATAACTTCACCAGCAGAACGAAAACAACAAAAATAACATACGAACTTAAAAAAAAAAACTTACTTTCAACGTCTGAAATCTTCAACTGTTAAGTATACCAAACCAAATTCATAAGCAGAAAATTGTTTTTTTGAATTATGAATTCAAAATTTTTATTCTAATAAGATAAGAATCTGAAGAGCAACTGTAACAAGAATGCTATGGTGGCTATAATTAATGCGATGCCTATATATCGCTGTCCCCGACTGCTTCTGTTATCTGACGCTGGCTGTGTGTGTTTGTTGTTATTGTCACAGCGCGTCCAGTCGCGCTCTTCATCCAGTATGACGCCCATCATGCTGAACTTGCTAGTTGCTGTTATACGAACGCGAACACTGGTACCCAGCAAGTTGTCGCGCATGGGAAGCAGCACTTGCTCATAGCTTTTGTTGTGGCCCACATAGTGCAGCTTATCATGAGATATTTCCGTCACCAATACCATGTATATTTGGCCCTCCCGTCCTTCGTACGGCTCGTAGCTGTAGAAGAGGTCGGTCAGTCGTTTGGTGCGCTTCTTTACCAGATTGGCTGGTATGCGCTCCATTTTGGCTGCCGGCGTTCCCGGGCGCGGGAAGAACTGATTTATAAATAGACTGGGAAAACGATATTTCTTGCATAGCGACATCGTGTCCTCAAAGTCCTGCTCTGTCTCCGTAGGAAATCCACAAATAATATCAGTCGCAATTGTTAGACCCGGAACACGAGCGCGTAGAAAGTCAACAACATGCTCAAAATCCTTGCGGCAATACTCACGCTTCATGTCGCCCAACACACAATCACTGCCACTCTGTTGAGAGAATTAGGAATTTTATTTGGCATCAAATTTTTAGTAATTCATATGCTTCTTACCTGTACGGGTACATGGAGAAAAGCGTAAACGCGCGGATGCTGTAGCACCTTGGCCACCTCCTCGAGATGTTCTAGTATATATGGTGGATTGGTCATGCCCACGCGCAGCATGCAGTGCTCAGGAATCACCTCGACTAGCTGCCAGAGCAACTCGGGCAAAGAACTGCCAATGTCGCGTCCATAGGCACCTGTGTCCTCCGAAGTCAGCCAAATTTCGCAGCAGCCTTCGTCAAATGATTGACGTGCGCGCTCTATTATCTCAGCAGGGAAATAACTAGCCAAATCTCCACGTGCATGCTTCGTTTTGCAATAAGTGCATTGGTTAAGACAGCCACTGTTGATGGATATAATCTCGACGAGCGGATTTTTGCGCACCTTGGGCAGGGACAAGGGAGCGCCGGCCACTCGACGGCCATGCACCTTCTTGTTTTGCAACAGGCGAACGCTGTGTCCTTTTAACGTCTCCTCAACCACCTCCACGACGCGATCAATTTGCTGTACACCGATTACTGAAAGTCCTCGCAAATAGTCTGCCTTGGGAGCGCCCTGCGGCACGCACCCTGCCACCACAACATGCTTGCCGTTGCGCATACCCGACTCGATTTCGTTACGAAACGTATCCTCCGAGGGATTCTTCACAGTGCAACTGTTTAGCAACCACAGATCGGCATCATCCTTGCCGCTCAGATTGTAACCATACGCCGCCAATTGCCCAGCCATGTACTCAGAGTCAGAATTGTTGTGTGCACAGCCCCATGTTTTTACATATACCTTTTGTGTTCCTGGTATAACACTCTTGTAAATAGTTTTCTGAGGTTGATTGCCAGTATCTACAGCCGCGTCGCTTAACGCCGGTTTAATTTGCTTGCGCTTTTTAGCGCGCACCGTTACATTTTTCTTTGTTTCGTATCGCTCACGGGGCTTAACATCATCAGATGATATTAAATCCTCGATATCGTCTATATCGTTTCCCGGTAAATTCACTTCAAGTCCCATTATAAGTTTCCTACGAATATGGGTTACAACACATGTGCTTGTGTCGGCTCAGCTGTATATTCGTTCAAATGAACGAATAATTAACATGAACTAATGAACTTGTTCCGTTTTTCATGGACTGTTTATATCGTTCATTTAGTTCAGCTACTCAGATTAAATCGAATTTTCTAAAAATTTTAATTTTTTAAACACTGACATATATGCACATTAAGACTTCTACGAAGATTAAATTTCTACATTATTTATGAGTAACTGAACAACTGACCTATTCATCGTTCAATAGTATTGAATCAATACCAACCGGCATGTTCATCGTACACTGTACATCTTAGTGATGTAAATTTGAGTGGAAACATCGATGTCGATGCTCATTGATGTTTTCAAAATTTAACATCGATGTTGGTTGATACATCGGGTCGAAACATCGATGCATCGATGTATGTCTAATGTTTGAAAACCATACCATTTTTAGAAGAAAACTAAAATTTCTTAGATTAATGAAGGTCATTTTATCTTAAAAACGTATGCTTTCATAGCAGTTTTAAAGTTTTAAACAGTTTTTATCTAAAAAGTATAAACACAAACTACAAGAGGTCTTTCTGATGAGACCTTTGAAAATATATATGTAAGCCTTCTTGTAGCTATAGTATCTCTGACCAATTTAAATAAATTTACTCACTTAGGCATTGCAAACACTGCCCAAATTACTATAAACCCATTGTCAAAGCGGCGAAAATGGCGTGTTGCAAAACATCGATGCATCGCCATGCCACATCGATAAATCGGCATCAACAAAAACATCGGAAAACATCGAGAAATATCGCTGAAAAAACATCGATGGTCGATGCATCGATGTTCTTTTACATCACTAGTACATCTTAAAGGGACAACTTACCAACTGAACAAGTTTCTGATTTAGCTCACAATTCAAAATGGAACAATTGAACTTATTCAGCCAACTGAACTAAAAGTACCATCTCTTCAGTGCTATCAATTTATAGCTAGTTCTGGCTTTTTTCTTAGGGCTGGATTGCTCATAGAAGTGGAGAAACATCAATGAGTGTGTCCATCGATGTATTAAAAAAAAATCATCAATGAAAACATCTATGTCTCAGCTTCTCAAGAAGATGCTTGAACCATTCTTCTTCGCATTCTAATTTAGAAAAAAAATAAAAGAATGCTTAAAAACACAAGCATATATTTTTGTTTCAATTTTTTTTTTTAAAATTGATTGTTAAAATTCGTGTTGTCTTAACGGTCAGAGTTGGCAACACTGGCATGATCAGTACTCATCTGTAAAAGAGATTGTTTTTAAAAATATTTCACTCAATGTTTCTGCACCTCTAGGGGCTCATGAGTGTGTCAACAATAGAGCTGGGACTTTACGATTCTTTTAAGAATCGATTCATTTAGATTTTTTAAGAAGAGAAAATCGATAAGAAATCGATTATTTAAAAAAAATAAAATTTTTAACTTTCTTTTATTTTACTTTAATTGATTTGCTTTTTTTCTTTGTAGTATCTATATTATTTATCAAATTTATTTTATGTTATTAAACAGTTCATCATTAATAAAAAAAAATGGAAAATAATTAAAATAAATTCAAAATTAAAATAAATTCGGACTTAAATGACTAAAATTAACTTCAATTAATTCATATGAGAGATAGAAAACAGCTATTCTTTACTACATTTTGTGTACGTTTCCAATCACAAGTAGAATTTTCCTTTTTAAAAAATTGATTTTTCTTAAAACAAAATCGATTTTTGCTCCACCAAAGAAAATTCGATTTAAATCGATTTAAAATCGATTTTATTAAAATCGGTCCCAGCACTAGTCAACAAAAAAGAGCGGCTCAGAAAAGTGAATAGCTGAACATGTTTCTACCTTGTTTTTCTTTATAGCTCACTTTGTCTTTTTACTCTGTTATTCTGTTTTGCTCGCCTGTGCTTAGTTGTTAATCTAATCCAATTCTGAATCAGAAATACCCTTATTGTTTCAATGAAGTTCTTTTTAATAATTAATAAGAATAATTTATTGATCATCACTGCGGACGGCAGTCCGCGCTAGTGACGAAAGCAGCACGAAGTGTGCGAAAGCGACTAGCATATGGGCTAATCCGAAAATTTTTAAACCAAGGGCAAAAACCTTTAATTGTCAATAATTTTCATGTTTTTTAATAATAGTTGTTTTTTGTTGTAATAGAATATATTTAAGGCTTCAAATTACTAAATCAAAATGATTTTACGGTGGTTTGGTTGTTCATGGCCGCGCCTAATCAATTAGTTCCTCTTTTTGCCTCTAAATTTCAATAAATCTTGTAAAAAAAGGGGTATTTTCAATGGCCAAAATAGTGGGCAATACGGTCGACTGAGTGTTTAGAGCTAAGCTCATCTTAAAGTTTGTTTAATTTTCTTTTATTTAAGATAAAAACTGTATCGAAAAAATATTTAATATATTTTAATAATTTGAAAAGAAGTGTGTGTGTATAAAGTGTAACGTCCGCAACGTAACGTCCGCAACAGACAAAAACTAAAATTTTTAATTAAGGAGACTACTTATCTTTATTTTTGATGATGGATTGATATGGTCATATATTACACTTAATTTTTTGTATTTGGATATTTTTTGTTTATTATGCAAAATTCTCTAATATATGTGCAATTGTACGTTAACCTCAAATCGACTTCCATTCTTTGTAACGGCCGCAACGGAACTTTCAGCAAGCCTAATTTTTTTTCGAAAACAGTAAGGCTCTTATCTTAAAATAGGTTTAAGAGTACTTTCAATGAAATGCATTTTTCAGAAAATTTCATTTAAATTCACCAATCTGAACGCGAGCTGTATCAGTTTAAACATGAAAATTTGCGTGCAAATGTAACGTCCGCAACTCAGGATTAGCCCATATATACACAGGAAGAATGGAAAATTCGCTGTGTCCGTCCGATCGGGTCGAATTATATATTGATCGAAAGGTATCAATTTAACTTACAAATGTGCATACTAAGACTTTTGTAAACTCACCTGGTTCGTGAGATAAACAGGTGTAAGTGGGAGGGGAAAAATTTAAATGATTGGAGCAAATGGGGCCGGTGGAGCCTTTTTTATTTTTATTTTAATTTTTTACTATTCTTATCAAAAATACGCGTCGAATGACACCTTGATCATCAAAATCCGATCCCTGGTTCAGAAGATAATTAATTTTGAAATTTTTGGTGCCCTTCTCAAAACGAGATGAAAAGTCAGTATCTGTTTGTTTGTCTGTTTGTTTGGATCAAATCGTAGATTTAGCTTAAAAGTTTGAATGAGGACTTGTTCCCGATCAAAAATCTAGAAACGTTTGTTCTACGACTTTTTCGAAAAATCGCTAGTTTAGCGGGAAATCGCTAAAACCCGCTAAAATTAAAACCCCCATAGCATCCAAACGATAGAAGCTACAGATGCGATTTATATATCGTTGAAAAGGTATTTTGAAGGGCATATGCAGTATTACCTGTCAGCTGAATATATAAATTTTACTTAGAATGGGAATAGGACAGCAGCAGCAAAGTGTCATAGCAGTCAGAGTTGAAGAGTGCTGATAGCTTTTGCGCTGGGCATGTGTGTTTGTAAAGGGGACCAGTGTTGCCAGACAGTTTGTTTTAGCTACACAAGCAATAAACAAAGTTGACAAAGCTAAACTGTCAAAAAATATTGCAATTTCAAAATTTCTGTTGTCTTATTCAAAAATTTCTGATATCCCATAAAAAAAACCTCTTTTCGAGGTAAAAGTCTAGTGACGAAAACATTTTCATGCCCCAAAATTTCTGATATCCAATTTTGTGACGAATAATATTAATTTTTACATATAAATTATTTTAAACAAAATTTTTGCATTCGGCACTGCGCAAAACAGTGAGTTTTATTTGGTGTGAAGAATTGAGACATTTTAGCGCAATGTGCTGAGTGCCAAAATTTTGTTTAAAATAATTTATATGTAAAAATTAATATTATTCGTCACAAAATTTTATATCAGAAATTTTGGGGCATGAAAATGTTTTCGTCACTAGACTTTTACCTCGAAAAGAGATTTTTTTATGGGATAATTAATGCTGCTGTCTTCTTCTTAACTACATCAGACAATTCAGTGTCCAAAAACGGCTGAGTATAGCCAACTAGGCACTTTGATTACACATTTACATCGACAGATATTTGTTTTTTTATGATAATATATAATTTCTGTGAAAACATCAATCTCAATGTTTATGTCCGATACTATCTTATGCTGTTTTTAACCAATATTTTTGTATTTGGCGCCAGTTTGTTTTGTTTGTGAAACATGGAGCCAAAAATCTATTTCAACAAAAATGTAGATCGATTATAAAGCTTTGCAATAAATGGTAAGAATAATAATATTAATCAATATTAATATATTATCGACATTGATATTTTTATTAACATCAAAAGCCCTGTGGCCGATATTCATAAAATTTACGTTAATGCAGTATTTCGATTAATTGATGTTTTTAAGTTACGTTTGTGCTAATGCAAAAATTTGATGTGGTGTTTCTAGTGTGGAGGCATCCACAATAGTAATAAATGCTATTAATGCAAATGTTGAAGAGAAATTATTGATTAATTTACTTCGAATAAACAGATGTGTTGGCCCATCGGTCCAGATTATTTTCTCAACACAATAATAAAATAAATATACAAATTTTAAACAACAAAATTAATCAATTTAAACAAAAACCCTATGTTATTTGCTTAGGGGACTATAGAAATAGTTGGTCATCGATGTTGAAATCATAAAACCACTATCGAACTGTTTGCAGCCCTATATCAGTCATTTGTTGAAATGAATATGCCTCAAGTTTTCAGCTGCGCTACATTTATGACAGCTTATCAACAAGAACGCTATCAGCGCGGAGAGAGCGATAGACAGACAGTTCCTTAGCACGTTTTAATCCAGACTACCTACTTGGACCTAATACTTACAAGCGACAAGATGATACATATTAAATGCAAAGATACTAATTTGGAGCCGATTCCTGTAAAAGTAAGTACGAGTATTTAATCATACGTACAAACATTTGTACACAAGTGCTAACATACATATTTTCCTATTTATGCATTATCCCAATGCGATTATTTTATTGACACACATGTATAGATTGGCATCATTGGTGGCTCTGGCCTGGATGATCCAGACATTTTGGAGCAGCGACAGGAAAAGTTGATAGATACTCCGTATGGCCCACCATCGGATGCGCTGATCGAAGGCGAAATCGGTGGTGTTCAGTGCGTGCTTTTGGCACGTCATGGTCGCAAACATGATATTATGCCATCAAATGTTAACTACCGCGCGAACATTTGGGCTCTCCGCCAAGTGGGCTGCACACATCTGATTGTGTCCACAGCATGCGGCTCACTCAGAGAGGCCATAAAGCCAGGCAATTTGGTAGTGCCGCATGACTTTATAGATCGCACCACCAAGCGAATGCAGACCTTCTACGATGGCGCACACGCAGGCATGAATGGCGTCTGTCATTTGCCCATGTATCCGGCGTTTTGTGAGCGAACCCGTAAAGTGCTCTTGGATGCGGCCAAGGAGCTGGAGTATGAAGCTCATGAGAAGGCCACCATTGTCACAATTGAGGGGCCGCGTTTCTCATCCCGCTCTGAGAGCAACATGTTTAGACAGTGGGGCGGCGATCTAATCAACATGACCACTTGTCCAGAAGTTGTGCTGGCCAAGGAAGCTGGCTTACTTTATGGATCCGTAGCAATTGCCACTGACTACGATTGCTGGCGTATGGGCTGCGAGGGAGTCAATGTACAGGACGTGCTCAAAACCTTTTCCGAGAATGTTGTAAAAGTGAAAAAGATTCTCGTGAATGCCGTCGGACGTATTGCAAACGAGGACTGGTCTGAGGACATTTTAAATGCCAAGGTATGCACGACACACAAACAACACTGATCTGTCACCATGTCTAAGACTAACCTTTCGATTCTCATTCCCAGCAATGTGTATGCAACAATACCATGTCCGGTGCCATGTGACGCTTTTTAAAACTCTGCACTGAAATCACCCAAGATACAATTAGGCGTCGGAAGTCACTCATAACGCCAAATGCTAATTTTAAGCAGTACAAGAAACATATACCAAAACTTCACTCCATATCCATAGCCTATAAACTGGAACCGGATAGTGGTTGCGAAGAATCCACTGACAAACCAAACAGGCAAAGTCCTCCAGAAAATTTTCAATTTTAAAGGAATTGTTTTTAGCAAAACATACTAAGTTTTTGTAATGTATTCAGCAATTCAGATAGATTGCTAGGCACAAATAAATCTTGCTCCTTTCGAATCGATGAATGGATATACACAAGTGAATTTTGAAATAGTTGTATATTTTTTTTTAATGCATGGGGTTTCGAATTCTTATGGTTTTTTTTTTAGTCTTTGATCAGGTTAAATTAAAAACATAATTTGAAAAGGTATTTTGAAGGTATCAAATCAAACACAAATGTAGATTTGTTTTTATATGCATATGAATTGAAAATTGAAATAGGTGCGTCTTTGAAGATATAAAAGTTAAGTCCTATATTAGGCAGATAACGTTAATTAAGGCAGTCTCCAAACGAAAACCGCCCGATTTAAATATACGCTGAATTTAGAAGTCTTTAGAAGTCCATTATAAACAATGTAGATCAATAAGATATATAATTTTTATAAATTAAACAGAAGAAGAAAGTTGAGAAGATAAATTTGCCTGTCATGTCAAAGCAATAATCACTCCTTGCCTATTCATGGGTTCAGGAACTTATTCTGACAGATTATTAATATTCAAGTCAATTTGGAAAAAGGTAATACACAGTTCTTAAAAAACTTGTTGAAATATTCTGGCATGACACCCTAGTTCAGTACTGAAGCCTAGAATACCACCTACACCTTAGTTGAACAAATTATATAAGCTCTAACAATTGTAATTTAAAACTTAAACTAAATTCTAAAAATTTATATTTTATATTTTTCAATTTACGCACCCATTTGAATGTGTGGATTATTCAAAATGTGTTTTAATATTATGCCTCCAAAATACTTTTTTAAACCATAATTTCTGTCTAAGTTTCTAATCAAGACTTTCAAAATCCACACATGTGTTTTTATATATTACCAAAGTATAAGTAATCGCTTTTATCTTTTCAGATCCAGACTTTTTTTGAATTTAAAAATGAGTTGAAACTGAAACTTACAAAATGGTATAATAAAGTGCATTTATAGACGTGGTAATGTGACCTTTATCGTTCAGTTGACAAATCAATTCGCGAAATTAGGCGCACAATAAATAGTTAACTTAAAAATTATCATCGGATCATTGTCTTTACAATTAAAGTTGGAATTCGTTCTGATTATTTAAAAAAACCATTCACGGGCATTTGCGTTCCACTTGACTCTTGCCAGCCTCTTCATATTCTTGCGATGATATCCACATTTGTTGAAAGGTACCAATGCTGGCTAGTATGGAACCACCAATCCAAGCTCCAAACCTTCGCTCAACGCTACCATTGGCTGAAATCATTTTCAAGCGCGTATTCGAAGGTGCACGCAGCTGCAGATCCCGATTTAGGCGTTCAGGGAAACCTTGCAGTAGTGTGTTGCCACCTGAAAGAAAAGTCGGAACAGGATTAATAATTATCTAATAGAATACCACGCATATAACTGTACCTGTGACTACAACCGAACCGAAAAGAGACAAGCGCACATCAGCGTCACACATTCCAACGCTTGTAGACGCGAGTTGTCCTGCTCCGAGCATAGCATTGTCAAAGAGACTTTCGGCAATTTTAAAACGCTCGGATCCAAAATCTTGATGATAGCCGTTAGGGAACTCGTAGTGTACCATAGGTATTTGTGCGGCGACTCGCTCGTCGAAAGGATTTTCTAGCACCTGCAACACATTCATCTGAAAGTCCTGCATCATAAGTTGCAACATATAGTTTTGCCATGACTGTGTGAGATTCTCGGGCAGTTTGCGCAGCGTAAATCGTGCATTGTCGCGTTCCTTAACCACATCCTTGGAAGCAATTCTATACACAGGCGACAAGTCGATGCCATGTTTTTCTAGATGTTGCCTGCATTGTCTGGAGAGAAAGTCTCCGCCAAGCGGCGACTTGACCACTGCCTGTGAAAGTACGTAGCCCTCGTGCACAGGCACTGCAGAGGTGTGCGTTGCGCCGCTATCGACTACAAGAGCTGTGGCACGTCCGCTAGAGAACGCAGCCAGCACAGCGTTTTTTACTAAAAAGAATGCTGGCACATTGTATTTCTCAAACATGAGCTCAGTTAATTTTTCGCGATTGTTTCGCACATTCCACGATGCCTCTGAGAAAAGCACGGGATGATACTCCGGTTCCGATTGTATGACATTTGCGTATGCATAGTCAATTACCTTCTCGAAAAGCTCCCAATTGTCAATCATGCCGTCTTTCATGTAAGTTTGCACCTCCATCTGCGACCGCGGAACATTTACATAGTTTGTGTCCACATAGAACTTCCGTGCGTCGGCGTCTATAATAAGTGATGGGCGGGGTGAGAGGTCGGTATGTGATATGTAAACTCGAAAAGTAGTTCTTATTTTTCATTTACTCACTGCTTGGCGTTGCATTGTTGTCTGTCTTTGTCTCTGGATCAAGATTAGTGTCTGGCGCGCTGGTTCCAATTCCAACAACGGAAGGTATTTCAGCTTTAGGCGAATCCTCCTGAGCATAACCCACGCGTAACGAATGATGACCTGGATCGAAAACTAAGGCCCCAATCTCATCTCCGCCATACAACATAGTGCCGCCACTCATTTTGGCGTATTGTTTTTTAACACTTAAATTATTTTACACAAAAGAAATATTCACAAAATGTGTATATATTCTGTACACGGATGCCTCAAATCACCGGCAGATGCTTATAAATTAGTGTTGAGTAAGGCCGAAAAAGAGAGTTACAGAAATACCGAATCTCAAAGTGAACGAACTTATTCATTTTTGAATATTTGTAAAATAAAGCATAACAAACAAGGAATTTTGAAGAAAATTTCTTTAAAAGGCAAAAGCAAAATTAATAAAAAATATATTTATCTGCTTAGAATCACTGCTGCAAATCAGTCTTAATCCGGCTTTTTTGCTGTTCCTTTATTAGTATATTTTCCTTGTCGAAATATGGCAGCACTGGATTAGTGCAGCAAAGGGATGACAGTGCTACAAAGCAATCGACAGCAACATTGTTGTATTATACAACAAGGTGGATTTACTTAGTAAATTCACCTTGTTATACAACTGGGATTTGACTATTTTATTTTAAATCGATTCAATTCGATTATGTAAGATAAAAAATCGATTTAAAATCGATGTTTCCTAAAGCATAGTACGCTCTAGCCGAAAATATTTTTGCAAGGCCAAAACTCCATATAAAAAAAAGGGTTGCAAACATGCTCGAAATTATTTTGTAAGGCCATTTCTAAACCTCTGTACGCAGTACCTAAATATGGGCAGCTCAGAATATTTTCAGGCGTTTTACAACACTGTTTGGTAAACAGATGGCATCTTTATTTTGACCTTTCAAAACATCGATTGAATCGTTGTTTCGACTAGTCGAAATCTTTTTGAACAGAAATGGCGACCAACAAGCAGCAAAATAAGAGCCAAATTGAGATCTTGGCTCACAAAGATCGAATTAGACTTATTGAAGAGGTGCTACAGAGGCCAATATTGTGAGATTTTACCGAAAAAAAAACATTTTGTTAGGATTTTTATAATTAATAATTTTTAATTTAATAATTAGGGTATTAGTCGCTGCTAATTCTCTTATCCTGTCCATTTTGTCCATTTTCTCTTTATTTTTGTGCTCAATGTTATTTATTTGTTTGTTGTGCATAGCTGACACAACAGTGTTCCCACAGCAGTATAACACCAACAATCTCACAACTTTTTAGTGATTTTTGGTATTATGCTGTCACACTGAAGTTTGTAAGGCCGGACTTCAAAACATCGAACATTTTGAGCATTCAAAATGTTTTCAGCTAGAGCGTACTACGCTTAATGAAAAAAACATTTTTATGGGATATATATAATTAATAATTTTTAATTAAATAATTATGATATTAGTCGCTGCTACTTCTCTTATCCTGTTCATTTGGCCTATTTTCTCTTTTTTGTTGTTCTCAATGTTATTTATTTGTTTGTTGTGCACAGCTGACGCAACGGTGTGGCCACAGCAGCATAACACCAACAATCTCTTAACTTTTTAGTGATTTTTGGTACTATGCTGTCACACTGAAATTTGTAAGGCCGAACATCAAAAGCATAGTACGCTCTAGTCGAAAATATATTTGCAAGGCCAAAACTCCATATAAAAAAAAGGGTTACAAACATGCTCGAAATTATTTTGTAAGGTCATTTCTAAACCTATGTACGCTGTACCTAAATATGGGCAGTTCAGAATATTTTCCGGCGTTTTACAACACTGTTTGGTAAACATATGGCATCTTTTTTTTGACCTTTTAAAACATCGATTGAATCGTTGTTTTGACTAGTCGAAATCTTTTTGAACAGAAATGGCGACCAACAAGCAGAAAATTAAAGCCGAATTGAGACTGATTGAAGAGGTGATTGAAGAGGTGCAACAGAGGCCAATATTGTGAGATTAGACCGAAAAAAAACATATTGATCCGATTTTTATAATTAATAATTTTTTGTTTAATAATTAGGGTATTAGTCGCTGCCACTAGAGATGGTCACGGGCGTCCTTATTAAATAGAGAAAATAAATCTTTCTGGCCCGGTCCAGGCCTGGCCCGGTCAAATTTTCAAGAGGCCCGGCTTGGCCCGAGCCCGATCAAATTTCAAGAGGCCCGGCCCGAGCCCGGCCCGATACAACTATATAAACTTTTTTTTAAATTAATTTTTTTTATTCATAATTTTTTAATGTCAAAAAAGTGTTTTTTTATTTTTTAATTACTCAAATCTAACAATTAATCTTAATATTTCAACAAAATTAATATTTACACAATTTTATGTAAAATATTAATTTGTATGAAATTTAATAGCCTTTCCTCACTGAAACTACATTTCAGCATTTTAGCATTTTCGAAGCAAATGCTACTTTTTTCGTATACATTTCATATGGGAACTAGTGGTGGGGGAATAGTACATTTCTAAGGAATGTAACTACATTTTCAAAAAAAAATGCGATATTCATCGGAATTCAATCGATGTATGGAGTTTTTTTTTAAATTGAGAAAGTACTATCACTGAATTTCTCAACTTTTGGCGCCAAATTTCAAACTGTAAAAAACTGTACTGTATTTTTTATTTGATGAAGAATTTTGTAATAATAAAATGCCGCATTTAGCAACAAAAGAAGTCAAAGACTGACCCCTATGGCTACATGAGTCAACATAACACGTTGTCGGTCGCAACAATCATTATTAATTCGTTATAGTTTCTTATTAAAATAAACTAAAAAAGAGTAAATATAAAAGTAGTGCTTATTGGTAAATATTTTAATATTTATTAGTATCTATTGAATTGTACAAGAAGTTTCTGATAAGGGCGCTACGATATGTTTTCACCAACAATCATTTATCAGAATCTAAGAATCCCTGACTCTTGCTGTAGTTGCGCTGAAACCATAAGTACACTGTCTTCAAATTTCGTTAATCCACAGACGATCCCAATCCATAGAGAGCTACGGCAAGCCCTTGTTCAATGAGAGCTCGTTAAAATGGTGTTTTCACTATGGGTTCCCTTTGCAATGGTTTATCTGAATGGTTTGCCAATCCGGAATAGTTGGATGATCTCCTAAACATCAGAGATTCTGTCCCAAGCAGCGAAATTTTCTTGAAATCCTTCCATTTGTTTTCTCGTATTTTTTAATTTCAGTTGTCAAATGAGTTTGTAAACAAAACACAAATGTTTTGTAAATGCTAAATGCAAATGCTATGCTATGAGGACAGGCAGTTGCATACTTATCGATAGCACCGATATTTTTATAAAATGTACATTAGTGAGGAAAGGCTATAAGTGAAATTCAAGCGAAAGCGATTTTCGTGGCACCCTCAAATACTTTTATTAATCGTTATGAAAAATTGACTTTTCGGGCCTACCGGGCTTTTTGCTTAAGCGTAGTACGCTCTAGCTGAAAACATTTTGGACGCTCGAAATGTTCGATGTTTTGAGGTCGGGCCTTACAGAATTCAGTGTGACAGCAAAATACCAAAAATCACTAAAAAGTTGAGAGATTGTTGGTCCTTTGTTGCTGTGGTCACACTGTTGCGTCAGCTGTTCACAACAAACAAGTAAATACAATTTCAAATAATCAAAGTGACAAAATGGACCAAATGGACTGGATCAGTGAAGTAGCAGCTACCAATACCATAATTTTCGGATTAACGGCCTCTGCAATACTTTCCCATGCACTTTTGATAAAAGTCGCATCAAAATGCTTTTTATCGGTTAAATCCCATATGATTGGCCTCTCTCTCACCTCTCTTATTTTGCTGCTTATTTTTTCCCGCCATTGTTGTTCATATATTTCGACTATTCAAAACAACGATTCAATCGATGTTTTGAAAGGTCAAAATAAAGCTGCCATCTGTGGATCAAACAGTGTTGTAAAACGCCAGAAAATATTCTGAGCTGCCCATATTTAGGTACAGCGTACATACGTTTAGAAATGGCCTTACAAAATAATTTCGAGCATGTTTGCAACCCTTTTTTTTATATGAAGTTTTGGCCTTGCAAAAATATTTTCGGCTAGAGCGTACTATGCTTTAGGCCCGGGCCCGCACGAAAAAAAGCCCGTTTTCGATTTTCATGCACGAAGCCCGGTGATTTTTTGAAGAGGCCCGCGGGACACGAAGCCCAGCCCGGCCCGTGCCCATCTCTAGCTGCCACTACTCTCATCATGTTTATTCAGTCAATTTTCTCTATTTTGTTGTGCACAATGTTATTTGTTTGTTTGTTGTGCACAGCTCACGCAACAGTGTGACCACAGCAGCATAAGACCAACAATCTCTCAACTTTTTAGTGAGAAATAATAATGCTAATACTTTTTGGTATTATGCTGTCACACTGAAGTTTGTAAGGCCGGACTTCAAAACATCGAACATTTCGATCACCCAAAGTGTTTTCAGCTAGAGCGTACTATGCTGAACATCAAAATTAGTTTGAAACGGTTTTTAAAGCAAGTCATCAGTGCTCATATGTAAGAGAGATTGTAATTAAACATATTTTCTTATTAAATATAAATAAATTCTTACCTCCCAATATTTTAGAGGGTCGTTATTATCAGGATTGTTTATTTTATGTTGTATAAAGAAAGCATGCGATAGTTGCCTACCAAACATCGATGGTTTCGATGTTTTGCAAACAAGGTTTTTATTGTCACGCTGATTATACCTAAATAAATATTGCAAATTTAACAATATAAATCAGCTTTTTCAATGTACATTAACGAGCAGCATATTATAAATTAATTGACAAAAACACATTGAATATGGATACCTTAGAGGAGGCTACCCAAATGGAAATTAATATCTGCAACACAGATTCGAAGTCTCAAATAGTGTTGAATGATCTTCAACTCCTCGAGCTACTCTACTCGTACCCATTCCTGTTTAGCAAAGCTGTGCATGCCCATGGCGATAAGGATTATGAGGAATGGGGCTGGCATGAGATAGCCAGGAGATTCAATATGAGTTACAAGGGACTGCAACTCAACACGCCGTTTACCGTTGAGGAGCTGCAATGGCGCTGGGAAGTCTTGCGGCCAGTATGTCCATCGCTCGGCAAAGCATGCGGACAAATACCGGACTCACTTTGGTATATAATTTGCAAAATAAATCGATTGATGAATGTCAAAACACCCGTGTCCTCTAATCAAACAACTTCTTCACAAAAATTAATATCCAATCAATTGCCAATATTGGAAAAGCTAACGCAGTCACAGCAAAGGCGGTTAGAGGTCGAGGTACTAGACGCAATACTTACTCACGAGCGGAGCATACATTTAGAGGAACTGAGTAAAAAGGCGGAGGATATTGTGCAGAATCAGTACGATGAATTTCTAAGAGCGATTCGCGTCAAGGAGCTACCGTCGAACAATATCACTGGAAAAGACTTTATCAGCAGCAAAAATAACTTGAACACGGCAAATATACTCAATACCAGTGAAAATAATCTTGAAAACAAGGAGCTGCCCACGAAAACGTCAAATATTGTCAATAGCCGCGAGTGCAATCTTGTCATTAGCAGCGTGTGTCGACTGCTAGAGTCACAGGATGAAGAGACAACAAACCTGCCCGCCATACCTGCACTGGACATCAAAACGCCGCCAGCAAAACCGCATGAAGCAAGCAAGCAAGGACCTAATCCAGAAACAGTAACCAATCTCACTGGTGAAGAAGTACGCTTCGTTCCACTGAAAAGCGCCAAATATTACACGAAAAGGGTTGAAGTGAGACTAAAACGTGTTAATCTCGACGATTACATGCCTCGTTCCAGCGTCAAGCTCAGCTAGATTAGACTATGGCGATTTGTTTCACGATATATTTGATATGGCAGCGAATTAAGTTAGTCTTACATCAAATGCACAATACGTTTATTTATAAAAGATATTACTATAAATTACAACTTAAAGCTATTTTTTAAACAAATTTGATTTTGTAATCACTAAACAAACAGTTTCCGAAACAAATGTATCTGCGCTACGCGTGTTGCATGTCGCTGGGGTTGGCTAAAAAGAAAACACGTTGATTGGCGGTCAGCACCAACTGCAGCGGAACAGCTGAAGCAGCTGTCAGAACATTGTATTATGCTTGTTGTTGTTGTTTATTGGATGTGGTTAGTCCGAGCACCGACTTCTTGCCAGCCAACAGCTGCTGATTCCATAAGGAACTCTTGTTGACTTGTAGGTATGCTCTATTTGCTTCTACTATGTGTTTATGAATATGGTTTTTGTGTTTTATTAATATTATTAACAAGTGTCACAAGAACGAAAATAATCAACATGTCTACAAAATACAGTCATGGTAAAAAAGCGCAGCACTAACAAGAAAACTAACAAACAACAAAGCCACAACCCAGCAGTCAGTCAGCAATTGATGTGGATGTGGCATACTTTAGATGCGGCAGGCACAGTAACAGAGCCAGATTCAGCTCAAAACAGCTGGTCCGCCAGATTGCCTATAAACGTAGCCAAGTTCATTGAGGAGCCTTCCTTGAATTTCAGTCCAATCGTTTTGCCATACGCTTGTATAAAAATGGCGCGCACAGCATTCAGCCGTTGTTTTCGTCTGTAAATCGAAATTAAAGGGGGAAAATTCATGATATTGCGCGATTGTCGGTTATAAAAGCCATAGACAGGGCATCACTTACAAATTGATACATTGCTTGGAGGCGGAAGTGCTGCCGTTGGTCATATCTTTGAAGGAACTGTTTACGAAACCGTGCGTATTGTTGGCGCTGCTGTTACTGTTGCTACTGCTGACCCCGCTGGCATTTGGATAACCGCCAGTCATGCTGTTGATGTTACAGTGATAGCCATTGCCGCCATTGCATATTGGAATGTTGTCTGTTTGCTGCTGTTGCTGTGACACAAATCGCATCATATAACTGCCATTCATCATTGAGTCTATGGAGCCGGTGTCCGTAACCACCTGCCAGCTACCATTCGAAGATGTCGACTCCTGTCGCTGACGCACATTCGAGCCGGGTACTGAAATGGGGCTGGTACGGGATCTACAATAGATTCTCAAATACTTGTAAATATTCCATTTAGAGTAGCGAGAAGACTATCGATTCCTTACCGCTTGGGATTGGGAGATCGGCTTGTAAGCGGATTGACAAGTACTGGCGGTGCCGTTGCCGTTGCCGCAGATGTTGCCGCAGTTGCTGTTGTTGTGGCATAGAAGTTATCTGTTATGGACATATCACAGTTTGAACAGTTTGAATAGCTATCATTGCTATCTTGATCGAAGGCCAAAATGTAGTCCCTACAATAGAGTCAAAAACACGATTTGTATAGATTAAAATTAAGTCTTTTCAAATGTGAACTCACTCTTTGAGTGGCTCATCATCGCAGCAATCTGATTTAATGACAATGACGCTGCTGCCGCTGCTGCTGGATGTTTTGGTACGCTTGCGGTGCTCCACAATGCTAAACTCCTCGTCCGTAATGAACTTCAGTACGTGAAAGCAAAAGAACATAATGTCCTCACCACGCTTAAGGCGGTCTGGCAGCTGATGGCCAAACAAGTACCAGTCGTAGGCCAGAGTGAAGTACGCCATCTGCAATGCGTTTAGCGATTGGTGGATGAGCCCGTCGGCCCAAAGCGATAGCCGCACCAATGATACAAATAGTGGCGTGCGGTCCCATCCGCTTATACAGTGTATCAGTACGCCCGAATTGTCCTCCTGTATGTACTTAAGCGTGGCACGCAAATAATTCTGCGTAATTGAGACCAGATCCCACTCACGATATTCTGGCCAGATAATGTCGATGTCCGCGGCGGGTCCCAGATTAGGTATGTGGATGTTGGCATCGTTGAACGATTGCTTCCAGTTGTAATGCAGATTCTTAGCCATGTAGTTGTTGTCCCGGAATTTCTTAAAGAACTCACATCCCGGATACGGCAGTGATAGCAGATTAAAGCTTTTGTAATGCTTATTGGGATCAGCTTTTTCCGACGAGGATACACTGCAAAGGGAATGGGATAAATTTAAAATTGTTTTGGAATCGATGGTAGAATTGTTTCAGTATCTTACGCCATAAAGTATTTTATTTTGCGATTCTCCACCATAAGATCGACTATTGTAGACACGTTCAGCGTGTGCAGCAATTGAATGTCGCTCTTGATGACCTCGTCGTAGCTGAACTGCGATTGCGACTGATCATTGATGTGATTTATTAGCGACTCATCTGTGGTGTCCGCCTCGTTCTCCTCGCCATTGGGTGCGGTGTAATTACCACTGAGGCAGTCATAAGCGTAATCCACTACCTTCCGCCCGTAAGTCTCCGGCATCACTGAAAGTGTGGCAGAGCGGCAGATGTATTTGCCGCGGAACATAATTACAGGCACTGCAAATCGCTGCCTGCAGCGTGCGTACTTCGCCATGGTGACCAGCTCCCGCATGCGCTGTATGTCATATTGATCCTCATAGATGGTATTCTGCTGCGATTGTTGCTGCAATGTCTGCTGCACCGTTGGTTGCTGCGGCTGTGTCTGCAGCGGATTAGCGAACGTTACAAAGGCTTGGATGCCTACTCCAGCGGAGCTGCCATTGCTGCAGTTGCTTCCAGCGCTGCTGTTTTGTGGTGTTGCCGCTGCTGTTGTACCGGATGAGCCGCCTCCGACGAAGCCGTTGTTGGGAATAAGAGTCTTGGCCATGTGCCCGTGCTCATATTCCGGTATGAGTATACGTCCTGGATATCGCGGACTTAACAACCCATTTGAGTTGTCCAGCTCGATGAGGCTATAGTCGAGCTTGAACAGAAATTCGCATTTTTTTGAGATGCCATACTCCTGTAAAAAAAAGAAAAAGAAATTGATTAATGTTCATAGGAATACTGGTCGCAGTGCGAAAAGGCCTTACTAAACATAACATAACATAACAATGTTCGTAGGAATATGTTACGAATCTAATAGCCTCCTTTGTTACGTCATCATCGGAGTTGCGGTCCAATTAAACATAATTTTACCCTATTCGTGAGATTACAGACACCAGGGACAGTAGTATTCTTTTCTTTTTATTGATGCTTTCATAATATTTCGATTGATTTTGAGTTACACTTTACAATTCTACCAACAATTGTTGTTCTTGAATAAAAAAAAAAAACAAAATTTTTTTGGTCAGGGATGTACAGTAAAGTTGTTACTCTAAAATTATTCCTATGAATTTTCAAATTTTCAACGAGTCTTACTTTTGAGCGAAAACTATGCGGTGGAAAGTTAATCATTAATTTGCGACAGTCAGTGAAAGTAATAGATTCATAAATCAAGCCAAAGATTATCCCTAAATAAGTTGCACTAAAATGTTGTTGCTTTTTTATTCAATATGCATAGAAATCGCAGCTCTAGCTTGCTCAGCAACAAATCCACGACTGCGGCAGAGGACAGAGAGATTGGACTGAATGTTTGTCATGAGCATTGTACTTTAGACGGGTTTCTTTCTGGTACAATTTGACTTAAGTTCAATAAAATTTGGTTATGGAAAAGTATGTAATTCATTAAAGGTGCAACCGTCATCTCATTTATTCAAAAACTGTATATATGTAATAGCTTATGAACCGGAAATAAAATAGACGCAATCAAATTGAGACTGCATCTCCGTTAAAGCGATTAACTTTTTACTTTTAATCTGGGGAAAATCTAAAGGTTGTAGAGCTGCTAAGAATAGCAACTAGTCCAAGTGGGTGTTCGGTTGGTTGGAGGGGGCTGCCGGTTCCCAGCAACAACAAATACGCACACAGTCACCAAAACCTTGACAGAAATGGATGCCGTCCAAACAGGTTTGTAACACACACAACAAAAGCGAAGAACAGAAACGTAACTCAGAGAAATGCGAAAAATACAATATCAATTGCGGCGAAGACTAGCATATTAGCAAAACAAACATAGCAATAATACAAATACATTCATAGATGTGTGAATGCAGAGCAAAACAAACGAGCAAAACATCTAAAACGCAATTGCCAGAAGTCTCTGCCTTAGAGATGTCAGTGTGTGTGAGTGTTCACGGGTGAGAGAGAGCTTAAGGTATGCGAAAGAGAGCAGATACAACAGTCTGCGAGAAAGCATAAGGCTGAGAAAAAAAGGACGACTGATTACTTCCTTAAATCTGTAATTGTACGTATCACTGCGGACGACAGTCCGCGCTAGTGACGAAAGGACCAAGGCTGCGAAAGGCAACTAGCATATATACACAGAAAGAATGAAAAATTTGCATGAATGTCCGATCAGGTCGAATTATAAACCGATCGAAAGGTATCAATTTAACTTACAAATGTGCGTACTAAGACTTTTGGAAACTCACCTGGCTCGTGAGATAGACAGGTGTAAGTGGGAGGGGCAAAATTTAAATGATTGGAGCTATTGGGGCCGTTGGAGCCTTTTTGAAAATCGGTGAATGAGGACTTGTTCCCAATCAAAAATCTAGAAACGTTCTACGACTTTTCGAAAAATCGCTAGTTTAGCGGGAAATCGCTAAAAACTGCTAAAATTGACCCTCATAGCATCCAAACAATAGAAGCTACAGATGCGATCTATATATCGTTGAAAAGGTATTTCGAAGAGCTCTTAGGCATACCTTTTTTTTAAGCAAAAAGGTAAGGTAAGGCCGTTAATTCTGCGTCTTTTGGCTTTTTGGCGTCATGGTTTAAAAAAAAAAAACGCGTTTAAAGTTTTGACTTCACTTGCTTTAACATTAACATTGCTTCAAATGGCTGTATCTCCTAAACTATTTCGAATTTTTAAAAGCTTAGCTAAAGAAGTATGCAAAAAAAAATGTATAGAAAAAAATGTCTGACCCAGAAGACCCCCATGACATATCTTAACCAAATTCAAAGATTGTTCGCGATTGTAAGTATAAGTACAAAAAATAAAATGCAACCATTTTTTGAAAATGGCGAAAAAGGCACTTTTTGCATGTAAAATTATAAAAAATACTAGTTACTATTTAAATTGTTTAAAGAAACTTTCTGCATCAAAACATTTTTTTTTAAAAATCGAGGAAAAAAGTTGACGTTTACAAAAATTCGAAAATTTCAATGGGTACCTAATGGGTTAAGAAAAGTATTGCATCATTCGAAAGGAATTCAAAAGACCTTTCCATTGATACCAAACTTTACATGAAGTAAGTTCACAATTTGGCTAGAACTAGCTTTAAAGGGTGCCAAAATTCTTTTGGCCACCGCTGTAAATTGTTGGGATGAGAAAAGAGGAGTAATACGAATACATAGTTTGTTGTTGATTACATTAGCTAATTCAACGTCGTTATCTCGGAAGTACAACGTAGTACGTATTAACACACATACTTACATGCACACATACACACATGCATCTGTACAGAGATAGCTGATGCGCTTAAACCGCTGCTCTTGGACGCATGCAAGAGTTTCACGAGAGTGTTTTCAGATAATGCACATATAGCATGTACATATGCATACAAATACTTACAGTTGTATGTTCATAGATGTACGTATGTATACATAAATATCTTTAATGAAAAAGGCAAAAGTCTTGTCGTTTTATCGACAACTTGTTCGCACGCGTTTTAGCAAGTGCGAGAGAATAAATCGATTGGGGAGGGGACTTCGGGGTCTGCTACTTGGTCGGTGATACTCGCATTGCTTTTGTTACAATCGCAAGCACACACATAGCGAATATTGCGTTGTGTGTATTGAAATACTTGCTTGTTGTCTTGCCGCTGGTATGTATTGTTGTTGCACTTATGTACAGCTGCTGTCACTGTTTTTGTGTAATGCACATTTGTTTTTATTTTCTTTGTAAGCGCAGCGAAACACAGCATGCAGTTCGCTGTGCTTTTTCTGCTGTGCGCCTGTTAACAAGGCGCTGTAAAACTTAAAAACAACAAACAGACGCGCGCGAAAGCAAAATAGTTTTGCAAACTTGTTATTATTGTGGCTCTTGTCATCGCCCTGCTGCAATCTTAACCACAGCACAGCGATCAGCATCAGCTGCCGCCGTGACCTCAAAATCACATTTTAAACGAAGACCCACTGCTATAACCAGCTTTACTTACTACATTGTTTCAATCTCAATCACTCCCTCCCGGTTGGGCTCCTTCTCTCTGGGCCCGTGGCTTAAGCAATGTAGTTTTCTTGCAAACCCGGATTTTGAAGACTTTGCCGATACTGGGCAAGCAGAAATAATAGCTGCAACCGCGGCACAGTTTCACAACTTACAACCGCGGTTTCTGCAACCCAGTCGAGCCACCAATCAAGAAACCAACCAACACGACCGACAAAGACAGTGACAGCGACAGCAACACCGACGACACAACAGACGAGGACCAGGGCATCAGCAGCAATACATAGGAGCAGAGGCGGGACAAAAGAAGAAAAGAAAAAGAAACAAACACAAAAAAAGTAGCATAAAGATGTAAATAAAAGTCTCGTTTTGCTTTCCCGACATTTTGGCAAGGTTTATTAAGAGTACATAAATTCGAGCATATGTATGTAAGTTTGTATGTATAGTAAGTATGCTCATACATATTCATCATTGGCTGAACAGGGAAAATTGCTTTTCTTGAATGAATTATTCAGGGTGAACGGCACTTGAAACAAGTTCATATCAGGCACACAGGCATGGGCCGCGGCCCGGGCCACTGACCACACCTTGAACATGCATTCTCTACAGTTCCGTCGATCTTTTTATACCCAGTTTATACAAAATTGACAATAAAGAGTATAATGTTTTTGTGAAATGTGATATGTATATATTCTTGATCAGTATTAACAGCTGAGTCGATCAAGCCCTGTCTGTCTGTCAAGAAAAAACTGAACCAATTTTGGTTCATTTCGGCTGAAATTATTATATGCACTCAATGGCATATCTCTGCGTACACCCTTTTTTATACTTTAAAAGCTATGTAACTCAAGTCTTCACAGTGAAAAAATATATTTGGAAAGTTCGTTTAAATTCCGTTTGAATGATGCAAAACTTTTCTTAACCCATAAAGTACCCATGAAAAATTTTGAATTTATGTAAAAGTCTACTTTTCAGCTTTTATCCTCGATTTTTCAATAAAAATATTTTGATGCAAAAAAATTCTTGAAACAAATCTAAGAGGGACTGCAAAAAAAATGTTTGCTAACATTTTTTATGATTTTTTGAAAATTGCTAAAAATTACTATTTAATTATGAACATTTACTTTGATAGAACTAGTGAACCGATTTAGTTTAGCGGCAGCTTATGTGTGAGCAGGTCAAATTTATTTAAAATTTTTGAGGTCAGACCCCTTAGTCTGCAAAATTATAAAACTTGAAAAAAACGGATAATAACAGCCAATAGAATAAATTACTATGAATTCATCCTATTAAAGTTCAATTTACTATGATTGATTATTATCTTATTGCAATTGCGTGGGCCAGCAGCCAAAAATATTATGTGCATCAAGTTAGCTAAACACTTTCGAAAAAAAACAACGTTTAAGGGATGGATTATTTGCTGTTAATTATTTGTAATTTATTCGTGAAAGAATTAATTTTGCCGCTCTTTTATCTTTTAAGAAAATATAATGTTCTGCTAACTTGACATCAAGTTAGCAAGACACTCCCACAATTTTGACAATTTTCGAAATCTTTTCATCGTGGAATTTGCCGTTAATTATCCGTAATTTATTTGCGAAAAAATTAATTTTATTTAAACAAAAAATATAATGTTCTGCTATTTTGATATCAAGTTAGCAAGAGGGTCTGTCGTTGCTGTTAGTTTAACATTGGACTGTTATGTAACCACTGGTATGTAACATAACAGTTTGGTGTATTTATAATGTTTAACCAGTTTTTGTGGCATTAATTAATTTTCACAAGTTTGCCAAATTTATGAATTTTTTATGCTAATACATAAATATATCAAACTGTTATGTTACATACCAGATATGATAAAAGAACAGCCCAAAGTAAACTAACAGCAACGATCAATTTGACTTGAAATATGCTATTGATTTGGATTTTTTTTTGAAATGAACGGCAAATTTGTGTTTTCCACAAATAAATCTCGGATAATTAAAGGCAAATTTCCCGCGAAACAGATTTCAAAAACTATCAACGTTTGGGGGACTGTCGTGCTAGTTTGGTATCAAGTTAGCAGAACATTAATTTTTTATTTTTAAATAAAAGAGCGGCAAAATTAATTTGTTCACGAATAAATTACGGATAATTAACGGCAAATTATCCATCCCTTAAACGTTGTTTTTTTCGAAAGTGTTTAGCTAACTTGATGCACATCATAATTCCCATAATGATATGCCAAAATTTTGTTTAAAATTATTTGTGTAAAACTTAATATTATTCGTCACAAAATTGGATATCAGAAATTTTGGGGCATGAAAATGTTTTCGTCACAAAACTTTTACCTCGTAAAGATGTTTTTTTTATGGGATTTTCTGACACAAGCTTATATAAAAAGTTACGGTGCGGTGAAAATTTGCGTGCGAAGATTTCTTTCGAGTTTTGTAGATCATGTGACATACCGTGTGATTGAGGCATTCTTGGGTATTAGTTATAACAATATATATAAAATATTGCATAAACATTTGATCGTTAGAGAATTTGTTCAGCAGGCGCATGTCGATTGGTGTAAGAAATGATAAAACAATGGTGATCTACCCTATACCATTTGTTTGTCAAAAGTTTTTAGTTTTTTTCTTTTTTAGAGAATGCATGAGCTCTTATTACTATGTATTGTAGGTAGTATCTCAATACATTTTATTTTATATTTCAAAATATCAGAAGACGAGCATCGAGAATTACAATATCAACAGCAACAGATACTTGTTTTCCGGAAATTGAAGCCACCCTTGAAAAAAAATGAGTAAAATATTCGTGCACGTTTAATAGAAACAGACAAGTGATAATCGAGTGCGTAGGCTGTTGCTGGCAGAAAGAGTTAATATATTGTTAAGCTCGCCGGGTGAATGCCAGCTCACATGCACACACATACTTATATACACATATTCACACTCGCATGCATACCCAGTTTTTTCTTCCAATTTGGAAAGCTCTCGCCGTATTGAGTTCGATCGCCGACTGCTATTTATGCTCGCCTGTCAACCAGTTCATCCAAAAGTCTGTCAGAGGTCATTGTCATTGGCAATGAAGATGAAGATGACTTCCAAAGGATGAATATTTAAATCGAATATGTTGGAATAATTCAATGCAAAATAAAATATACTTCAAAGTTTCATTAATTGAAACTAATTGTATCGATAGCATATGCAATGTCTTTTCTATCGAACTTTTATAATGGCAACTAAAACGTTAAATTGGGGCACAGTAACGGCATCGCGGAAAGTTGCCACCACAGATGCATTGTCGCCATTTCAATTATTATCGATTTTATCTGCTCCTCAACAGGCATTCATAAAGCAACAGTATGCAGCAGAGCATCGGGAACAGTGGCCGACAGTTTGACTCGATGCTGCCTGGATCAAACATTATATTGCAATATGCAGACTAGACCGCGCCTGGAAAACAGCAGAAAAACAGGAAGCATTGCAACTTCATTGGAACCGATGACAACACTCTGACGTACATGCGCCCGGGCAGCTGCAGTCCCGAAAATATTTCCAATGGGCGAGCTGTGCAGCTTTGCTGTGCACCTGTGCCAAGTGTCTGCGGCTCGACCCACGCGCGTCCGTCAGCTGTGGCCGGCAACCACCAGTGAAGTGCAGTTATAATAAACATATAGTATAAACAAGTGGAAAACTGGACTGTGCGAGACCCTGTTCTTATTCTGAAGAAACGCACACTTGCCTGCTTTCCGGACGTAACGTATTTTCAAAATAAAGAAGTAAGAAATCCACAGACGAGCATGTTCGAATGTTAGATTTCGATCATTTTTCCAAAAGCTATTTGTTCTTTTATGTATGGAAATCATTTTGCATTCTCTTTCTCCTTTGGTCTTGAATAACTTCAAATTTTATAATTCGATCGTGATAAATTTATAATGCATCTGGACTACGACGTATGCATGTGGACCATGCACAAATGCTCTTTAAATGATTTTTTTCACACAGAATTGAAGGAAAAACAAAATCACACGAGAGCCGTAGTTAATGAAAAATTTTCATTTGTTCTGCTCTCATCTCGCTCCCAGTTTTTTAGCTACCGCTACGTAGCCGTAGCGCACAAAATTTGATTTTTTTCTATTGCTATTGCTATAGTTTTTGACGCGACAAAACTCCGAGCAGAGCAGAGCAAATCCTTTTTTATTTTTCGACTATGACTATGAGACGGCTCTATTTAAATCAAGAGCGGTAGCGAGAGCGTAGCAATATTTCTATAGCTCTTCCTGCTACGGAGTAGTTTTGTGAACCCTGATTGTTTGTTTGTTTCAAAGCGCTGAGGTAGTATTTATCATTCATTTATCGATGTGGACGTATTCCCTAATGTAAATCCAGAAATGTTTGTTTTTTACCGCAATGCGCGGTAGAAATTTTTTTTTTCTTTTTTGGGAGTTATTCATTGTTACAAAATTGGTAATCATAACTTTTGGGGCATGGAAATACTTTCGTCACTAGACTTTTTCCTTGTAAGTAACGGCCCTTAAATGGATTCAATTTCTTTCCAGTGGCCTTTAGTTTATTAATCGTAAAATTTGTGTTAATGTGTTTGCCACTGTAAGCTATAATTTGTCGTTGCAACTGCTGCCCTGGAAGCAGCGTCAGAGCTTGCCGGCATCTTTGATTTATGTGCGCCTGTGTCCCGTATTCCAAAGCGCCCACACAACGACACGGCGGCGTCTCGTTGCATCGATGCTCACTTGAAGCTGCGTGAGGCGGTACAGTGGGCACAAGAGGTGACGTTACGCGCGCGGAACCCACACTTGTGCTGCCAGCCGGCACAGGCGCACAGCAATGTTCACAGAGCAAAGAACGCGAACGGGAGCGGGTCATAAAACTACCGGACAATAAAAAGTCATAACCAGATGGCGTTGGCGTCCTGCGCACTCGAAACTTGGGAATCGGCGACCGTTTAGCCAGGAAACACTGTGCCAAAGTCTGCATGCAACCCCAAAAACTGCAACTGCGCTGCTGATGCGTGGGCGTACAAAGTTTTGTGCAGACTGGAAACGATTCGGATTGAAACTGCCAGGCGAGATACACAAAACACACGGAAAGGCAGCTGCAACCGTAGCAGAAATCGCAAACGCATCTGTATCCGCATTCTGGCCTGGTCGCAGGCCGAGCACAACAGCCCAATAAAACTTTTGACTACGCAGTGATTAAAAAATATATTGCAATTGCAGCTGCAACTGCCACACTAACTGTTATTGCAAGCTGAAGATTATTACTGCATGGATCTGGAGCTGGAGGACTCAATCCTTTTAGCTTTTCTCGGCCTTTTGGCTCTGGAATTTTATTGCCTGGTGCGTATGTTTCTCGTCACATTCGACATATTTGGTCTCTTGCTGGCCACCATTAACACTTGGCTACATAGCAACTAAAAATTGCAACAGTAAAAAAACGGCGAGCAACAAAAACAACAGGTGGGTTTTTAGCGCTGAGCAAATGTATGGGAACACAAACAATTATATAGAAAGTGAAATATAGTTTCTATATATACATACATGTACGTATGTTACACATATACTACGTATCTGAGATATTTTTATCGGCTGGCAAAAAGCGAAACATTTCTGTTTTGGCGCCCACACGATAACAGGGTCACTCTTGCTCACTTGCACACTCGCACACACAGATATACAGTTGCAGTTGTGTTTGGGCTGTGTCAATGTCATTGTGCAAGGTTTTTTTAAGAGCATCAAACAACGAACACGACTACGAAAACGACGAAACAATACGCATCAATAATATTTTTTCCCCTATTTTGTTTTTTGCATTATTTTTGTGCATTCGAAGTTCAACATTTAATCAGTTGACACCATGGTAACAGATTAAGTCCGATAATAAACAAGGCAATTTTTTAC
The DNA here is from genome assembly GCA_037043405.1 of Drosophila subquinaria. NCBI lineage: Eukaryota > Metazoa > Arthropoda > Insecta > Diptera > Drosophilidae > Drosophila > Drosophila subquinaria. The sequence goes on along the minus strand of JBAMBL010000115.1, from coordinate 17,440 downwards.
TGTTATAATCAATCAGTTCGAAACATTTAAAAATAAAGTCATTAATATTTTGCTTTGTTAAATATCATTTTAGTCAAAGTGCAACAGCTAATGTAAATAACTAACAGAGCTAAAATTTGAAGGCAATGTTAAGGGCTAGATGTTAGCTAGCAGAATTGTGTTATTGATGGCAATGCAATGCAATGCCAGAAACTAACAGTGCTAATATGTGTTTTATGTTTATAATTAAGTATTTATACGTAATTTCTTAAATACACACCATCCGTTCTGTCTTTATCTTTACAAAAGCTTTTAATTGGAACTTAGGATAGGGCTCTCTTTACCTATTGAAAGTGCAGTAACTAATAATGTGGGGCAGAAGTCAGAGAACCGGCTGGGCGCACCGTATGAGAAGCTATCAGAGAAAGCAAGCGGACATTAACCGACTAATCATGAATTACTTGTTAAGAGGTTTGTAAAATATCAAATGATTAGCTCATTTCCTTAACCATAATCCTCCACGCCGATAGAGGGCTATAAGGAAGCGGCACAAAGATTTGATGCCCAGGCCAAAAAGGAATCGGGGGCTCATTTGGACAGCCAAGAATATCGAAACGCAGTGCGAGCTGGTCAACTTCAATATGCCATGGACATGGCGAAAAAGCTTTATCGAAGATTTGACAGCGATAACTACATGTACTTCCACATGCAGCAGATGCATCTGATCGAACTAATTCGTGAACGCAAGCTGGGGACAGCTATTAGGTCTACTAAAACTGATTCAACACCATCGATGACACCCATGGAACAATTAATAGCCTCTTCCGCCGCAGACCTCTGGCAGCAAGGGAACAGCCAGCTCGACTCAACCATAATGAAACATGAGCAGGCCACTAACATGGAGCCCAAGCTTGTTTTCCTGATCAAGTTGATACTCTGGGCCCAAAGCAAGCTCGATAATTATTTTAGTGGTTGTGTGGATAGATTCGATGTCGATGGCGACTTTGAGATGGAGTTGATGCATGCATTGCAGCAAAGCTTTTAGATCATCTATCCTATGCCTAAAAGGCGTTAAAGGTGTCTACTGCAACTATACAAATCTATATTTACATATACAAATGCGATATTTTTTTTTTAGATGTGCTTAAATATAAATGTTCGATATTCTTGATGTACAATAAAGATCAATTGGTTTTTTTCGAGAGCGCCCCCTACTCCTTTAATTTAGACATGGAAATATAAATTTGCTTTATCATAATGCAACCTGACAATTACTGTGGGCTTTGTGATTCTGAAGATGGTAAAATCTGCTACGACGGTCCGATCAGATGGAGATATACACCAATAAAAAGGTAAAAGTGAATAATATGACACACACTCGAAATATTTGTTTTGAGACTTTGTTAAAAAGAAAATTCTGCTGTCGTTGGAGCTGTAAGGCAGTGTGTTTTACGGGTTTTGGATGTAAGCAGCTCTTGGCATTATCTGCAGGCGACCCGTCGTCAGACGTTTTCCTTCCAAGCAAATATTTAAAGTTTGCCTGTGAAATTGCAAGCTGAAATTTATTTAAAATTAGCATACGCACTGTAAAATATTTTATTTTTCCATATTTTGGCGATTTAAAAGAAACAAAAATTAGCGGTTTTATGTAATGTTATTATATTTTGAAAATATTGATATTTGGAACGTTTTACTATTTGCCACTTATCAGTATAGTCTGTTTAGTGTACCCACTCTAATGGCCCCTTGTGTTTTTCCAAAAGTTACTTTGGTTTAACTTCCGCAGCAAGTCAGTTATTGATACACATAGTTTATCAAAAATGGGCACAATAAGGCATAATGGTATAACAGTCCTAAGGAGGCGTTGCAGACCCCATATAGTCTAAACCAATTTCAATAGCTGAGTATCTTTGTCTTTCTTAGGAACTTTTTAGAGCTAGAGATTTTAAAATTAATATTTAATACATTAACTTATTGTTAATGTAAACCATGTTGTTAACAGTCACATGACTGCAGCCAAGTCAATTTGCATTTTTTACAATAATTTTTCTATCAGAATATACAGTCGAACTTCCCTAACTCGAATTTTCTCTAACTCGAACAAAATCGAGTGGCAATAGCGATTACTGAGCAAATTTCATACAAATCTGCTTCCTCTGTACTTCTTTGTCAGCGCATCAGTGCAAGACTATTTACTATGGCACTATCCCGTGAATTAAAATGTTTATCGCTTTAATAAATATTTAAACCTATTTGTTAAAAAATTCAAAACTGGACCAAAAAAATTTAAATGGCTGAAAAATATGTTATCTCATCGAAAGCAGTTTTCATTACATTAGAAAATGGAAAATTAATTATGATGTCATTTGAATTGGGATCCTCTTCTGGAAACAGCAAAAGAACGGAAAAACCACTTTTTGAGAATATCGACAGGTCTTGAACAAACTGGATTTTTTGTTGTTGAAAATAACAAGAAAAGTTGCAATTTGAAATGTATTTATGAATGAATGAAATTGTAGTTGTAACTCGAACTTTTTTCTCGGATAATGGTGATTCGAGTTAGGGAAGTTCGACTGTACATTTTATTTAGGGTTACCTTTTCTGTGAAACCTCATTGGATATCACTGTGGACGGCTGTCGACGCTTGTGACGAAAGCAGAGCTCATTTGTCTTTATTTGTTTTGAAAAGAAATAGACGATCTAGCGCCCAAAGTATGGGCTCCGTCGTTTCTTCATCCCATGAGCTTTAAGTCAAGCTTTTCTCGTTTAGCGTCACACTACCCTGCCAGACCTATTTAAAAACAATGTATTGTTTTTTGAATGGATCTCGTAAAAAGGAAGTCCGAAGTCATCATATGGAAAGCAGAGCTCGCAAATAACAGTCAACACTTCAGCGTGTTCGAAAAAAAACAGTTTCATGGCAAACAGAATTCACTCGGTTGAGAATATTCGGCAATGGAGCTACCCTGCAAGGCGCACGTTTAAAGCACTGAAAACCAAAATCGAACGCCTGATAAAGAAAAGCAAGAGCGAGTGAGCTTACAGGTGGCCAACAATCGAGCATATAAGTACGTTTCACTTAGTATCCGTTATTTGAAAATGTTCACGAGCATAAAAGCGTAATGCTAATAGAAGGTTATGCTCTTCAGATAAGGCATGGATTTACACATTTTAGTTACTTTCAAATAACTTTGATCTGGTATAATAGACTACTCTTCTTAAAGAGTCAACACAAATCTGACCAATTTAGTTTATTTTACTACTTGTCGACAGCAGCATATGACAAACAGTTGCTCAACTGCTTCCTCAACTATTATTATTTATCAATAACATTTGGCCAATATGTCAGATAAAGTACCCAAAGCAGCTTATATATACACTCCGTTTCACTTGAATAGCACACTCCATACACTCAATTTCCTTAGTCGATATCTTTGAAGCAAATAAAAAAGCACTATTGTTTTAAAGTTTATATTTATAGTGTGATAAATATTCTTCATTATAAAAATGAAAAAACCTAAATAAGTTCAACAATTAATATAAAATTAACTAAAAAGCCAAAAAAGTATAAAAATAACTTAAAAATTCTGTTTCACTTGAATAACACATTTTTTTATTAAATATATCTAACAACTTTAAACGTTAAGATTATTTTTTTTATTTATTTATTAAAGGTTTATCTGCAAATATCTATTAGTTTTGTAATGTGATGTCCCATATAACCTCGTAAACCCTAATGGGAAGTAAATCACATGATCTTTTTATATAATCAAGGGAAATTTTAGCCTACTCCCTCTGAATGGCTTCAATTAATTCCCTTTTGGTTGAAAATTGTTTTCCAGACTTAAAAACGTTTCTGGGCAGCCATTCCCATTCCCTTTTCCAACATTTTCTATTATATTCTGACCCGGCGAGTATGGTGGCCAGTTCAGAATGGTAACATTTCTAGCTTCAATGAAGGACTTTACAACACTGGCAGTGTGTCTTCGGGCATTGTCGTGTTGGAAAGTTCATGGCCTATGATTAAACAAATTTTCAAATGCGAAAAAGCGTTTTCCAAAACTCCTTAGTACGATTTTACATTAATATTTAAACTTAGGAATTGGAGTTCACAAGTACCATACTAAGATATGGCACCCCAAACTGAAACCGCGCCCACTCGGCTGTGCAAACGCTCCAACTGATGAGTCTCTTTCCTTAAATCATGTAAATAATAGTTTTAGCCGTCTGGTCCTTTCAAATTAAACTTTATTTCATCAGAATAACCTGTATGATACCGCTCCTTGGTCCATGACATAATACCGCGGCAAAAAGTCAATCGAGCTTCTTTACCTGTGGGGTTGAGTGGGGTTTTTTTTTTTAAATTTCAAACGTTTAAGGTGTTTCGCTTCAAAATAACCCTCATTACGGTAGTTTTTCTCGCATTAACACCTGCTTTCGACCTGATCTTGTCCACCGAGCCATGAGCATTTAAAGCTTGCCGCAGAATCACCCGCTTGTCTGTATTGCTAAGAACACAACTTGTGCGTCCCTTCATATTTTTTTCATAGTTTGGATAATTTTAAGTAAAATTGTATATAACTTTTCTGCTTCTTCCTATTTTTTTCGGTATTTTGGTCACAGAAAGGTCACAATCAATATAGCTTTTTATTTGGACCTGTTCTTTGTTACTTAGTGCTGATCCACGGTCCATAATAACATAAAATTATCAAATTATATATAAAATGCACAAATCAATTAAAAAAAATTTATATTTTAATGATCTTGGCAGATAAAATGAAATGAAGTCTAAAATGTGCTATTCAAGTGAAACAAAAAATGCGCTATTTATTGAAGCAAATTCAGAAGAAATTATCGCAAAAATATAACGGTACATTTCCAGGTATCTAATTTTTGTTGAAAGAGGCTAAATAAAGTGACAAACAAATTACAACAACAATCAATAAATAAAATCAAGCGAATACTTAAAGATGAGCAAATAATAATGAAAAAATTAAGTGTGCTATTCAAGTGAAACGCAGTGTATATCAAATTGCTTTATTGGGCTGTTGAAAAAAAAAATTGCCCCTGTTTCACAGATTGTATAACGTATAGCGTTTATTGAGACATTAAAATAGCGGCACTAAGACCTAAACTAAACTAAACTAAAATCAAGAGCCAAATTAAAACAGATTTTGAAGGACAGCTCCTAATTTGAATTATTCCATTGTAGGGTTGCCATCTAGACAATCTGTCTGTCCTGTGTTGAGCTTTTTTGCGATTAAGTTCAAGCTGATAAGGAAATACTTACGCGCTGCTGATAAGCGGCAAAAGTTTGATAAATGAACAACCCTAGACAAAATAAACAACAATATTTAGATTTAGCAACTACATTGCAACAAAGTATCACAAGTAAACATGGCAATGCATTTGCTGTTTTTATATTTTTTACTTATTGTGCATAAGTCAGTCGTTTATCAGTTTTCCGCTGCAGCTGAGCAAATGCTCAAAACGTGTGTGAGGTTACGAGCCAAGTTTTGTAATACTCAGCGGGAAGAAGGGAGGGGATGTCCTTTACACGTACATTCATATATCCTCTCGAAGATATTTAATTGATTCCAAAATGTTCCTCGCTCTCTCTCTTTCTTCTTTGTTTGTCTCATTTACACATATGTACATACGTATTTATGTATGCAGTGATAATTGTTGTTATTGTTGCCGGTTAACGATTAGGAATCTGTTTACAATGGCATTAACAGAAAATGTTAAGGCTAGAAACATTTTAATTATTTATATTGTCTATAAAACAATAATAGGGAGGACAATACAAGCATCAAGTAATTGCCAACTACACCTTAGCTACATATAAAAACCGTATCTTAAAATGTCAGCTTTAAAAATCAAAATCGCTCGAAATTTACCACTGCATGTCAAGAAAAATAGGCGGCTCTCAAGCAAAAAAAAATACATACATACGTACATAGAAGTATGTATGTTCATCTGTAGCAACATACATAGCAATAAGTGAAAGTCTTGAGTCGCTTTCATCGATTCCTAGACCAAAGGGGTTGCTATGCAGCTACTTTAACCGACTGTCACAAAAAAATAAACAACCTCTTAAATTTAGAAGCCATTTCCGATTCCTAGAGTTTAATGTTTGTAATGGAATCGAGTTTAAGTTAACACTTCCCAAGTTCCCACAAAATCTACGTAACTGTTACTTGCAGTGCTACTGTTATTAAGAGAACTGTTACGTGCACGTGCTCCTAATTGTATGTCACAGGATCGCAGAGCAATTTAAGTAGTACCAAACTTACCGCAGTCCCTTCCTCAAAGGCCACTGCCTCGAATGATTTTTTTTCGAAAATTTCTAATAGATCGTGTAAATCCTGCTGAGTCACATTGACCATATCGTTTAGCGTTATACTGCACATTATTGCGGAGCTGCATTTACTGTACGTTTTGTGTGGGTGTCACGTTCGTATGTAAAATTATGTTTGCAGCACACTCACACACACTTGCACACTTATTCGCAAAAGCACAAGCACACACAATAAAACGCCAAAAAATGGTAAGATACTTATGTAAACAAATACTGTTCTTGACTTTTGCTCTTCTTTTTATCTACGTCTTAGCCAGTTCTTTATTTTATGTCCACTTTATCGTTTTCAAGTTTGTTTTTGTCAACGCCTTGTTAGGCAAAACGCGACGTCACCAACTCTAACCGCGACGTCAGCATGGAATTCGGCATCACTGTTCGAAAATAAAACAAACAATTGTACACATATTTTATGAATTTCAACAAATTTAATAATTTAATTACGCGTTGGCGTTTATTTTTTACTTTAATTACGACGTAAATTGCGCACACGAACCGAAAACACACGTTTAACACACGGGACTGCTTTTAATTAGAGTTGTGTCGCTCGTTCTGAAAAAGTTCAAATGAACGAGTCATTAAGATGAACGAATGAACTTATTCAGTCAATCATGAACTAAATCGTTCATTTCTCAGTTGTTAAGTAATTTCTTTAAAAAAATTTTAAATTATTAGAGAAATACAATTAGAATTATGGAGCTTCGCGATTGGATTCCTAGAAGAACAACTCGATTAAAAGATACATTTTAAGTAATTATGTATTAATAGAGTATAAAATATTCACTTACATAGATGAGGAATTTCAGTTTGCGCTTTAAATTCCTGTATCGCTCCTTGTAATCCACATGGCTGTGGCTGTGGCTTCAAAAATGATTTTAGCTTTTTGAAAACATCTGGTAACTTCATGTATATTTTTATGTTTTACGATGCATCACTTAAACATCGATAAGCCAAAAGAGCATTAAATTTTGTCGTTTTTAAATATGAAATCAATTGAATTTATCACAATTTATGAATCGATCGGTGAAAATGCGTAAAATATATACAGTGGTCCACTTATGTCTTCATACCCCCTAACTTTGTCAATTTGATATCTTAATTTAATCATCTATTCAATTAAATTCCGTTTGAATGATGCAAAAATTTGCTTAACCCATTAAGTACTCATGGAAAATTTTTAAATTTTTTTGTAAAAGTGAATTTTTTAACTTTTTTCCTCGGTCCCAAACAAAAAATATTTTGGTGCAAAAAAATTCTTAAAACAATTCTAAGAGTGATTGTAAAAAATTTGAAAAGTAACTTCGCTAGTATTTTTTATGATTTTTTTAAAAACAGCTAAAAAGCCACTTGTTTTATGAGAAGGAAGAAAAAGGGATTAAAATAGTAGTTTTTATTAAATTTTAAAAAGTCATAAAAAATATTAGCGAAGAGACTTTTCAAATTTTCGCTTGCAATCCCTCCTAGAATTCTTTGAAGAATTTTTTTGCATCAAAATATTCAAAAAACAATGGATTAAATCAATGAAAATATCGTTTCTTTACTCTAGCGTTTTTTTTAGCTATCAAAATTTTTTTTAAGCTATTTTCAGCTTTTTTCAAAGGCTATTTTGGCTTTTTTATGTCCCGAAGAATTGGCAACACTGCGCTGAACTAAAGGCAGCTGGTGCTCCTCCAGAAACTGTAATTTATTTGTAATTTATTTATGTATCTGTAAGCAAAAAAAGCAATTTGTATTTAAATAAAAATATGTATATAAATTTATTGACTTACCTTTTGGTAAAAAAAAAAACATAAGCTAACTTATAAATTCATTTTTGTTTTAGCTAGCTCTCAAATCAAAAAAAAAAAAATATGTTTTTATTCGCATTATGGCTGTTGCTGCGGCGGCAGTTGCGGCGCCAGTTGCGGCTGGTAAATCGGCAGCGGCAATTGGTAAAACGGCTGAGCCGGGAGCTGTTGCTGCTCCAAACGCCTGGTCAGCTCCAGAATTTGTTGTTCCTGTTTTTTTGTCTAATATTTTTACACTCTTCTTACATTTTTGTTGCTCTTCTTGAAGTTGTTTTATCGATAGGACTTGCTCATGAACTATTTGGTGGTTGATTTACAATTAATTCATTTTCTAAAAGACTGTCTGAAAACTTTCCCTAAATTAAATGCAATAGCTTCCTCAAACTTGTAGCTTTAATTTGCTATGTGCGGCGTTTGGGCACGTTCGTCCTGAGATAAGCAATTATGGATAGAGATAAAGGCAAATATTTTGGCGGTCATTTTGTATGGGACTTTCACCGAGGTAGCTTCGCTTCTTCTAAAATATTTCAAAAACCTTCTGAAAACTTTTTTTTGAAATGGTACCATAGAAAGATGAAATTACACGCTTTAATCGTGCATTAGCGGTTTTCGGGCACAACCCTCCTGAGCTTAGCTATTTAAGAAATGGTGAAATTGTTCTCTTTTTCACTTTCTTTCTTCACCTATTTCTCCCACTTTGATAGCTGTAATGGCCAAAATACTGCTTAAAACTATAGATAAATTAATTTTCTACAATTCTGCATCATTACTTTATTGATTTAAGGTCGAAAAACGTTTAAAAATGCGGAAGTTCATAGCCAAGATCCGTTTTTCGTTGCTAAAGAACCGTTGCTATCTTGACGCACATACATATGTCTGCTGCAGGGAAGTTCTAGTTGGGATTCTGGCTGGTTCTAGGTAAAATTCCTTTTAAAATTTTCCATTCCATAGGAACCAAACCTGCACGGCATTAGAAAAAACATGTATAAAATAACATCTACACATGCTTTAATTAAATTATTATACTTAAACATAATTTGTCCGCAATTGCATATTGTTTAGCACTGATAAGAAAAAAAATCAAAATATAATTACACATATTGTATGTATTCTTGTATAGTATAATCTATGTTTTTACGGTTTTAACATTTATATTTATTTTTCCGCATTTTGAACGACTATAAATGTTATTTTCGAGTCTGGTGTTAACATAACTTCGTGATTTTTTGTGCGAACTCTCATCATTAACAACTCATCCGTAGGATCAATTTGGTTCATGCCTCTCTCCAGCCTGCCCCTAATCTCTTGAAAGAGGCCAACAAATTTCACGGATGCTTCATGTTCCATTGTGCTTTTTACTGGATGTCCTAGTTCGTTAATAACAACAATGTCACGGATATTTTTCATTTCTTGGATTTGTCTGACTGCTTCTTCCACATATCGACGTGATCGGGGTGACTAAAGATACAAGTTAATGAAATAAAGAATAATTTTAATTGAAACTAATTATTGTTGTACCTTTTCTGGAGGCTTTTGAAACATGTTGAACAAAAATATCGGTTACTTTTTTAATCTGTATATTTCTACTTTTTAAGTTGCCCTGGAAAGTTTCTAAGGTAACGGTTGTTATATGGGTTTTTGGGTCAAAAGAGTGTCGGTATAAATACCTCTGTTAAGTGTGACTACATCACAAAATACCAAAAGGGTTCCTAAAACTTAATTATACTATATTTTAATTTAAGCCCAATAGCTTAGATTTTTAAGCCCTAGTCAAGGTTTTATTAAATTTGTCCTGAGTACCGAGTTTAAAAGCAAATCTATAACGGAAAATCATTGAAAAAACGGCCCTTAATGTGATAAAAGCAGAGCTCGCAAATAACAGTCAACACTTATTTATTTTTCGATCTGTTCACTGAAAAAACAGAAAAAAACTAAAACCCAGAAGATTTCTCACTGAGCGAAACACTTACTTTTTTTCGTTTGTGCTCTCTGCTCAGTATTTTCCATTTAGAAAATAAATTCTTTCTGTATACTAATAACAGTTAAAAAAAGACTTTTTAGCTAAAATCGACACAAACTCCCGAAAAAGCAATACACCTACAGAACAAGATAATTTTTTTTGGTAACTATTTTTATTTACACTAAAAATTGTTATTTAGAATTAAGCTTTAAAATTAAAAGTGAATTAATATTTTCCGCACTTAGAGAGCTACGTTTATCGGTTAGGATAAAATTAAGCGCAGAAAAGGATCTTTCAACCGAGACTTGTGACGTTTTAAATTTTTAATATGAGTTCCAGTTAATATTTTGCCACACACGTTGCATTTCGATTTATTTAATTTGCTATCATAGTTAAAAAAAGTGTAAAAAGAGAAAAGAGCACAGTAGTGTTAGACGGTTGGTTACGGTTTTCGTCCGGGTGGACTCGCTGGCAGCAGCTAGCAAACAGCCTTTGGGGGGGTTCTTTGGACTCAGCTCCGCAACGCCTACTGTGTACAAACTTTAATCGAGTCCTAAATGCCTTGTTTAAAATTCAAACCAAAACCACCTGAAACTATAAAAATAATAACCACACAGAAAGAAGAAGCATTGTTTACATGTATTAAGCGACAGCGATGGTCTTGTAGCTGCGCTTCTATACCCACCCTACCTTTGATTTTCCATTAGCGCAAAAATAATTAATTCGGAAAATCCCTAATTCATTATAGCTCTATTTGCCCCTACCCTTACCTTCTAGGAAAAATAAAAATATTTAGAGGATCATTTCAAATTCACTGTTGACAAGTTTTAATCATTATAAGTTGTTTCGTTAGGTTTACAATATTTCAATTCGAGGGAACACCTCTATTATGTTATCTTAACATTGCTGTATTACATTAAGGTTTATGGATTTTCAACTAAATGGAAGATGGTCACTCTGTAGTGCCAACTTGAATTTTGATTGCGCAATTGCAAAAAAAAATTTTATATTACATTATTTTTAATTGTCGTTTGCGTATAAAAATGTAAGTAAAAATTATTATAAGAGAGAGAGGAAAACTGTGGCAATGTTCGAACAGCTGATGAGTGTTTAATTATATGTTAAACATATTTATTGTGTATGCAGAAAAGTATGCAGAAAAAAATATAACGGAATATGTAAATATGTATGCAAAGTTAAACACACATTTACATATGTATGCAAATGTGCATATGTAGATTTAAATTTACTTTACATTACTTTATATTTTGTTTTGTTTTGCCTTAATTTACTTTTTTGTGTTTGTTACTCACTCCGCTGTTAACTCTCTTACGATGATCGTTGGGCCCAATGATGACGTATGTATGTGTGTATGTGTTGTTCACAGCTGTATAAAGTAAAGCAATATAAGTAAAGCATACATACATATGTTTAAATATACAAACACTCGATCGCACAATTATCAGTCTCTTCACTTTCTCTCTGTCTTTAAAAATTATTCCGCAAATGACAGTGCAGTACGTATGTATGTATATATGTATGTGAGTTTAGAATTCAGCAAAGACACACAGATAACTGCGTAAGCTGTTATATACATACATACGATTATAAGTAGCACTTAACAAAATTTTATGCAAATTTAAATGTATATTATTATTATTATTTTTCAGGACAATTGATTCTATTTTTCTTGGTTTTTTTCCATATACAATTACAATTAAGATAAATTTGATGAAAATGATTATGCCCGTTGAGAAGAGCGGGTCAAAACAAAAGCAACAACGCCGGTATGAAAACTTATGCACATACGTGTATGTGTATGTGTGTTTTGTATTGATCGATTTTATGCACTATTTCTGCCACTAATCAGCTGATATTAATGCGTCGGTATGTTTGATGAAATATAGATATGTTATATTATCTATTTGATACACAATTATTTAGCTGCACGTTCACTGCTGCTGATGCGATGAAGGTCGTCGATGCTGCATAAGTTGCATTGGCAACTGCGGCGACTGCTGCACAAGTTTGATGATGATGAAAAGCGATGAACAAAAGTGAAGCCTCTGGGGACGTATAAGTCGATGCAAAATGAAGCGAAGGTTGAAATAGAATTTGGCCACCGCCGGTACAGTTGATGCTGGAGTGTAAGATCTGCCAGCTCTTGCAAAAGAGTCGGACTTACGGATCTCTTCGACTGCCAGTTTAGCACTTAGAATTTTCTAAGGCTTATTTGGTCAGCCGGCGTGAATTCTAAATAGAATTTTCAATTAGAAAAAAAACAAAAACCACAACACCTTCACTGCTAACATACCTTTGATTTCTTTTCAACACTAACACAACTTTTATAATCGAGTCTTTGTATAAATATAATATATTATAAAATATATTATATTTGCAATTAACCTTAAAGGCACGTTTTCTCACTTTGAGAAAGAAAATGTCACAGATGCGTCTTCACTGGTCGATTAGCCTTGATCATTTGACTACTCATGCTTTTCGATGCTATGCAAGGCCTTGCCATGCTAGCTGAAATTTATCTGCAACGGTAAACTTCCAGTTGAATGATGGCGGCTCTTGCACTGTGTGGATGACAAATTCACTCAAGATAATTTGGCAAAGCAACTCTGAGAAAACAATAGAGGGGCTCCTGATAAAAAAATGAATTTGGTATTTATCGAAATTATTTGTATTTTATGTTAAGTTCGATAAAATGTATGAAAAAATTTACAATTCTTGTTCAAAATAAAAAGCAGCAGTAATTGTACATTACAACCACAGACGTTTCTAGAGTCATTGGCTCGGAGAAAAGACTGAAAAAAAATCAATTACTGCCGAATGTCTTTGGCGTGGTACGTTCCTTGAAGCCTACCTTGGAGATCTTCTAAAATGTAGTAGCTACCACCCACTTTCTCACGCACTCGGGCTTTAAGCCATAACGGATTGAGTTTGGCGTTAACATTCTTGGCAAAATTGCTTTGTGAAAAGTTTCGCCTAAAAATTTCTTGTCCCTCTTTGAAAGAAATCTCACGCGTTCGTAAATTGTATTGCCGTGCTTGCTGATCATAAGCTTTGGCAACCTGCTTTTTCAGTTCCTGTCGAATTAACTTGAGTTGATCATCTCTGACAAGCACATTTTGCGGTTCGTCTAACATACCTAAATTTCTCAGAAGTTGATAGCTTGACCCATGAGTTGCCATATCGAATCCATACAAGGCATGATAAGGGGAACAATCAATGCTTTGATGAAACGAGTTTCGGAGCGCACAGCTTATCGCATGAATGTGCTGGTCCCATTCGCTATGGTCGTCTTTTAAATATGCACGAATTGCTGCAATTATTGAGCGATTGACCCTCTCTGATGCGTTTGATTGAGGGGAGTACAAGGCGGTATAAATGTGCTTTATGCCAAGTGATGTCAACCACGCATTGAATTCTCCTGCCTTAAATTGAGAGCCATTGTCGCTAACGAGTGTTTGAGGAACTCCGTATACAAAAAAGATATGATTTTGCAAATAATCTTTTATCACGTCTGCCGTGAATTTTTTCAGAGGACAGAGCCAGTGAAATTTGGAAAGATGATCAAGAACGATGAGAAGACCAATGTGGCCCTTTTTACTCCTCGGATATGGTCCAAGGATGTCCACATAAAGACGCTGAAATGGGCGATCGGAGACAGCTTGTTTGCCCATTGGTGGCTTTAGCGTGATGTTGGGTGCTTTTGTCGATTTGCATACCTCGCAGCTACGCACGTAGTCGCGCACTTGAGTAACCATGCCTGGCCAATAAAAATGCCGACGGATAATTTCTAAAGTTTTAGCCATGCCACAATGAGCTGAAATTACAGCGTCATGCGCTCTCTTTATCACGTCACCTGTCAAGTCTTTTGGAATCCACAACTTCCAACTGTTCTGATTGTTACATTCTGAGCCATCGTCATGCTCAGTTCGAATGTAAACAAAATGATCTACGATCTTAAGATCAGGGTACTTTGCATCATCCTGTTGTACCCTGTTTCTGAGTTGGCGATACTCATCCGCGTCAAAGCATTCGGAATTTAAGTCTACTTCGGGCCCAATTTGCTCGAGTACTGCCACTTCTTCCGAGAACATCCGCGACAGCGCATCAGGTACTATGTTTTCACGCCCTCGCCTATGACTCACAGTAAAAGTATACCCCTGCAAACGCATTGCCCACCGTGCCAGTCTTCCTTTAAGATTGGGTTGTCTCATCAGCCAAACCAAACTTGCATGATCAGTGATGATCTCAAATTCTTGCAGCTCTAAGTAGCACCTGAACCTATCGATTGCTTCAACCGCTGCCAAGCACTCTCGTTCAGTAACACTGTAGTTACGTTGAGCCGTGTTCAGTTTCTTGGACATAAATGCCACTGGACGTTCGTGATCATCTTCGGATAACTGAACTAATACAGCGCCAATGCCAAAGTCACTCGCGTCACAGTGTAAATAAAACTTCTTAGAAAAATCGGGATTTTGCAAGACAGGGGCCGAACTGAGTAAATCTTTGAGTCTTTCAAATGCTTGTTGCGCGGCTTCCGTCCATACGAATTTTTTCTTTGCGGATAATAATTCGGTTATTGGAAAAGTCGCATCCGAAAAATTTTCGATAAAGCGTCGGTACCAGCCAACTAGTCCCAGAAAACTCCTGACTTGTTTAATTGACTTCGGAACCGGCCACTTTCGTATTGACTCAAGCTTTTGTGGATCTGTTTTAATGCCGCCTTGACCGATGACATATCCTAAATATTGAACTTCTGTAACGCAAAACTTACTTTTCTTAATATTCAAGGTTAAATTGGCCCTACGAAATTGTTCCGACAGACGAACAAGAACTGACAAATGAGATTCAAAATCTTCCGAAACCACGCATAAATCGTCAAGATATCCAAAGACACAATACTTTAGCTCGGCAGGAATCAATTCGTCCATTAAGCGACACATGGTCTGCGGAGCGTTGCACAGGCCAAACGGCATTACAGTGAACTGGTATAGTGGACGACCAGGCACTGTAAAGGCTGTAATGGATTTAGAACGTTCAGTTAAACCGATTTGCCAAAAAGCATCCTTTAAGTCTATCTTGGTGATTATATTCGCTTTGGGTAGCCTTGCAAAAATGCCATCAATACTGGGTAGCGGATATGCATCCTTTTTAGTACATTCGTTAATTTTCCTAGCATCAAGACAGAGACGCACCTTTCCGGGTTTTACTACGAGGCGCATAGGCGAGCTCCACGCACTGCTAGAGCACTCTATTACCCCCAAATCCAGCATTCTATCGATTTCCTTAAAAAGGAGTTTTTCCACAGCCGGGGAAACTGGATAAAACCGTTGCTTGACCGGACCGGCCATGCCTATGTCAATGTCATGTTTTAATAAAGGGGTTCTACCAAGTCCTTGATGCTCAAAATTAGGGAACAGGCTTATGACTGCCTCCAGGCGTCTGTTCTGCTCTGCGGACAAAGGGTACCTCTCCTCCATACTCGTACATGGATTTTCATCCAAAGCTGTTGCATCTGAGATGACAGAAGAAATAACACCAGGAGCTAAATTAAAAGCTTTCCAAAAATCAATTCCCAGTATGACGTTTTTGTCTATCGAAGGTATAATATAAAAATTAATAAGCTTTGAGTTATTTTTGTACGAAACATTGGTAAAAATTGAACCGATTACACGATGGCTTTTGCCATCAGCAGTTTTGACACTCGATGCAATTTTTCGAAAATCAGGGTAAATTGTCCAGTCAGATTTTGAAAGTTCTGAACCAATACAACTTATATTTGCTCCTGTATCAAGCAACCCTAGCTCTGAAAAATTTAAAAAGGAAACTGGAGCATAGAAGCGACCGTCTGTCGCGTTATTTACAATGGTAGAGATCAGTAATTTCCGGTTATTAAGAACTTTGCGCCAAAAATTGCGCAAGCGAACAGTTGATCGTTTAGGCGTTAGCCTACAACTTGCTATGGCGTTGTCAAAGATTCTGGATCGAACTTTCATGTAGTTTGCATAACGTTCATGATAAGGTCGAATCGGGTATAGTTTGGGATTATCTGGATAGCTACCAGATATGACTTCTGAATTTGTAGCTTCAATGCTCAGCTCATTATCATCGCTATGTATTAAAGCTGGCGAGCTTACAAATGAAGACTCCTCACGACTAATTACATTTTCTTTGGGGCCATCCGACTGCTGTCGGCGGATGGTCCCTTCCGATAGTTTTCCGCGCGTTTCGAGCAGACTTCGCACTGCGGCTTATAAATGCCCTTTGCCCCGCAGCCATAACAGAAAATGTTACGATCATACAAGCACATATCCCATGAATGTCCTTCCTGATCACAGTTCCAACAGGTGAACTTTTTCCCATTATGCTGCACTGCATTGACCTCAAGCTCGCTGACTGCTGACTCATGATCAGAGGCGACAGATGAAGTATCTACTGCGGACACGATTCGTTTAAATGGCTTTGAAACGGTACTCCGATTGACGGAACGCTTAGCCTCATCTTCTCCCATTAAGTTTTCCCTCAACTGAACAAGTTGACGCAAATGGGCGACTGAGTGAACTGTCTCGTACAACAGAGCTTGTCTAACCTCTGGTACAAGATTTCTCTTCAGCTGCTGCATTAGCCTATACTCGTCCATGGGTATCGACAAGCGAGAAACTAAAGTCATAATATCCTCATAGAAAGTATCGAACAATTCGCCATTCTTTTGCTTTCTAGCACGAATATCTTCAAGAATGCTATCATCATCCTTGTTGTCATGATATTGGCTTTTAAATGCCTCACAAAATTCGTCCCACTCTACGACAGGATTCTCCTTCCGAAAACGCCAATACCATTCACGCACCTTTCCAACCAGAATGACATGCAAATTCTTACATAAAAGTGAAAAGTCATTCTGAAGACTGTCAGCTGTCAGAGCACGTACTCTATACAAGAATTCTTGCACGGTGGGCCCTTTAACCGAACCGTCAAATTTTACGTTCCAGCTATTGATAATCTGGGTAGCTTTATCCGGCCTGAGATTAAAAGCGCTGCGCTCCACAGTTCTTGAGGATTGATTACTGTGATTCGGCGACACTTGTGTTGCTGGTTGTCCCTGCCTAGGAGATTGCGTCTGGCTGTTTACGGACATTGCGGAAAACTTTTCTTCTATCAGCTGGCCCATTCGTGCAAAAATCATGTCATAATCGATTTGATTTTGCACTGAATTCCTACGGGAACTTGTAGAAGCATTTCCCTGAGCTTGATTAGCCCTCGGTAATCTCTGATTATGCGACTTGCCTACCTCGCCTTTTATTGGCTTGCTGCGTCACGCGTGGCTAGCAGCATCGTCTC
>JBAMBL010000106.1:0-52513 GCA_037043405.1 Drosophila subquinaria | reverse complement strand
GAACACTCCTCCCGTGCTTCTCGAAATATTAAGTCGGCCTATGGTTTTCTCGCACTCTGGAATTACGCTGCACACTGCGCGATTGTGGGCCACCTAAAGTGCCACACAAGACTTCAGGTGAGCGAATCCCGGAGACGAGGAAATTTGCAAAACCTATCGACGAAATATCTATTTTATTTTTTTAAATTCGCAAATGGCTTTTCAGCCACCTGTTCATTTAATCCGACGTGTCGATTGCGAAGCTAGGCTGACTGTCGGTAATAGTTGGGGCCACAAGGGCGTCAAATGTGGCTGAATACTCTGACGTTGACGACTTCATCTGAATTTTTACAGCTGATCCGTCAGTGGAAACTCTCGTGTCTCCGAGACCCGTGACGACGGCCGAAGATCTGGTTTTCTTTAAATGCAGCCTCTGTGCGAAACGAGAAGTTACCATGTGCAGCTGAGAACCAGAGTCCAGTAACGCTCTGCACGGAACCAAAGAGCCAGCGCTATTTCTCACCATGACCACCGCGGTGGCCAAAAGCACGACACCAGACTGAAGACCTTGGGCAACAAGAGAGGTAGCAGAGTGAGCTGTAGTCGACGAGGGAATACTGGCGGCAGACGATGTGCTTGCTGGTCCTAATGCCTGAGAATCAGAAGAGGTAGCAAAATGCAACAGGCTGTGATGCTTTCCTCCACAGGTGCGACAATGACTGCTGCTACATGAACGAGTTTGATGCCCTTTCTTTAGGCGATTGAAACATAGAGCCAGTTTTTTTACCTCCTTATGGCGCAGAGATGGAGAAAAATTTGCAAATCTACTGCATGAATACATTCCGTGGCCGCGTTCATCACAGAAGCCACATCCACCTTGGCTAGTCTCGGCCACAAAGGCCTTTCTTGGGTTAGCATTTTGGTTAGATTTGCCCATATGAGAATTTGCTGACGTCGAATATTGCACGCTGTCCAGCTTCTGGCATCGCCTTTCCAGAAACTCAAAGAACTCATCAGCTGTCGGCACCTTGTCCGAGGAGCAAGCGTCATCCCACTTATTTTGAGTTTTCACGTCCAATTTCTGAAGGAGTGTTTGCACAATAAAACATCCTGAAATCTGCTCCGAATTTCCCAATGTCTTTAACGCACGCATATGCGAGTTGACCTTGTCAGAGAATTGCCGAAGTTGTGACGCCGACTCGTTGTCTACCCTCTTGGGCCCAAGAATCTCCTTTATGTGTGCCTGGAAAACAATACGTTTGTTACTAAAGCGCTTATTAAGAATATCGAGAGCCACACGATAATCGGCACCGATAAAATCCAACGATCTAACCGCATCCAACGCAGGGCCAGACAGACATGAGCGAAGATGCTGCAGCTTCTCAATGTTGGTCAATTCGGGATCCTTGTCAACGACAGACTCAAACATTGCGTAGAAATTGGCATATTCCGTATAGCCATCGGAGAATGTAGGCAGCTTGAGCTCGGGCAAACGCGATCTATTGGCCACTATCACAGTTTGATTAAGAGTGTCATCATAGCGCCCAAATGTCGAATGTGGCGGGGCACTTGACTGATGTTTTTGAATAGTTACGCGCACACGAGCCTCGAGCTTAGCCATTAAATCGTCAAAGTCATCGCGCACTTTGCTGCCAATTTCGTCGAAGTCGAGTTCTTCTAACGAATTATGCGCGCCGTTAAACGTAGATTTAGTTTGCTCAATACGTAATAAATGCACTTCTAGCTCGACAGGGTCTAGATCATTAAGCTTGTTTGTTGATAAATCACTTTCGAGATTTTTAACGCGCTCAAACAATGCAGACACTTTGCGTTTGAAAAAGGTCACCCTGTCTGCAATTCGCGCATTATCAGCGTCTGTGTGTGCCATGATGGCGCCTGGCAACAATGCAACGGCAAAAGAAATGCAAGCAACAACACAAGTCAGTAACCGCACAGCCGCTTATGTACAAGCGTATGTATATAATAAGGCTGAGAATGACAACAACAACAACGAGCGAGAGTCTAATTGCGGTGCCTTTCCCAATATGACACACAATATGACAATATGAAACTGTTGCTTTGCAACACACACACGCGCATATGTATGTATGATTATGCACTTGATTTGTTTCAGCGAACACAGAACTTCACTGCACAATTGAATGTTATTTAGCCAATCTCGCCGGGGCCTCCAAATGTTGAATTGCCAATGTTTTTTGACAACTGTAAGCAGCTACTAGTTACCAAGAATAAATACACTTTGGCTTTCGACAACAACGTTATAACTGTTCATTTATTTGGCAAGATTAGCGTTAACAATTTAATTTTGAACGCGAGAGTTTGGCTGTGGCTTCGAACAATAAGCTTCGCCAGATCAACAACTAAGAATATGTACAATGCAAAAAACGCGGGAAAAATAAGCTAGTATATGTATGTGTATGTGCAATGTAGTCACAGCTGGAACCAGTACACGAACAGCCTGCTCATCTAGTTTATACTGTGCCGATAGTTATATCGATAAACGGATTAGGCTGCTGCTGAATCCGACAGTCTCTTTGTAATAAAACTTCTAACGGTTTGTGATCACTTTCAACAACAAATTCTCGACCATAAACATAATAGTGAAATCTTTCGCATGCGAATACAATTGCTAGCAGCTCTTTTTCGATTTGAGCCAACTTTTGCTCACTTTTTGTCAGTGTACGTGAAGCAAAACTAATTGGATGTCCATTTTGCAGAATTACACATCCAAGTCCATCTTTGGAAGCATCAGTTTGAATTACAACAGGCTTTGTACTGTCATAGACTGCTAGAATTGGATTACTCGATATGCTTTTGAGCAAATCATCAAGCTCGTCTTGATGTTCCTTATTCCACTCAAATTTTGTGTCAATTCTAGTAAGATTTCTAAGTTTTGCTGTTCTTGAAGACAGGTCTGGAATAAATTTAGCTAAATATTTGAATAAACCAAGGATGCGTAATACGCCTTTTTTGTCTTCTGGAATTTTTATATTACGAATTGCTTCAAGATGCTTTCTTTGTGGTTTGATTTGCCCCTCTGAAAGAATATGACCCATAAACTCGACTTGTTGCTTTCTATATTGAACTTTGTCAGGGTCAAATCGTACCCCATTGCACATTGCGCGGTCTAGTACCTTCAGCAATGTTTCATCGTGTTCTTCAAAAATGGCTCCTAATATTCCAATATCGTCAAAATATATGATAACATTTGGTATGTCCCCAAAAATCTGTATCATATTGCGTTGAAACATTTCGGGGGCACTATTGATTCCAAATGGAACACGATTGAATTTGTACCGGCCGAAAGGAGTCATAAACGTCGTCAAATCAGAGCTTGCTTCTTCTAGTTCCATTTGCCAGAATCCGTGAGACAAATCTAAGATTGTAAAAACTTTTTTACGGGATAGCTGTACCATAAAATCATCTATTGTCGGGATTAGATAATGTTCTCGTTTAATTGCGTTATTCAACGGCTTGGGGTCTAAGCAAAGTCTAAGTTTTCCGTTCGGTTTTTCCACTATTTGTAAATTGTTCACCCAACTGGTAGGATATGTTACTGGCGAAATGATTTCATCTTTAACCATAGCCTTCAACTCCTGCTCCAGTGCTTTGAGCAAGCTGTGAGGAAACCTCTTTTTATAGTGCAAGACGGGCTTTGCATCATCCTTCAATACGATTGTCTGCTTATTTGGCAACTTGCCAAGTCCCTCAAACAAATGCCTAAATTTTTCCACAAATTGCTCCCTGGTAGAAGGCAAGTTACAAACTGAATCAATATTTAAATGTTTAATGAGATTTAAATCAACAGACGATTTCAGACCTATTATAGGTTCACATTTTGTATCCACAGCTAAAAATTCAATACATTTGCGTGTCTCTGAATTCAAATCAGAGCAGCTTGCTTTAACAGTTCCATAGTTATTTACTTTAACATTATTATAATCAAAAATAAGAAGGTTTTCTTTTTTTACTTCAAGTTTTAGATCTTTCACTATATTTATTGGAATGCAGTTAACATCCGCTCCAGTATCCACCTTAAAGGTAACGTTATGCCCATTAATAACGAAAGTTTTCGTCCATTTAACTCTGTTCAGTCCACACTCACTTATTCTAAAATTTGACTTATTAAAGTTAATGTGACTTTTACCTTTATCTGTGATATTTTTACCTGACTCTAGCCATGTTGTCTCCTTAGCACGGCACTCTGCTAAATGGTTAGGGTTGAATATAGCACCACAATTGTAGCACCGGCGAACAACTGCGTTGATTGTGTTGCTTTCCACTGATGCCTTTTGAGTCACAGCCTTTTTAAGAAGCTCGTTGTTCTTAGCTGCTGCTTCAAAGGCTTTACATTCGTTGATAATATCCTCTAGCTGCTTGTTCTTTGATTCCAGCAGCTTTAGTTGTAGTTTTTTATCCTGTACTCCAATGATAAGCCGATCAAATAGCATTCGATTTTCGTAGGGCTTGCCGCACTCGCATTTGAAGTCGCACAACTGTACTTGCTTACGAAGTTGAGTCTCAAACTCCATGAACGGCTGTCCCTCACTCTGCATGATGTTGTTGAACTTATAGGACTCCATCGTGATGTTCTTGAATGGAATACTGTAGTCATCAAACGCTTTAAGCACGTCATCCAGCGAACGGCTTACGATTGCTGCAGAAGACGATGATGGTTCTGATGACGTCACGATAGTGCCTACCATGCCGCTTGCAGTTCCATCATTTGGAAATAATGTGCTATATATTTCCGTAGCCTTTGGTCCGGCCAACCATGGAAACGTTGCAATTTTCTTTGCTTCAGGTTCTGTGTCTTTGCTTGTGGCCATCATGTACATGAGAAATGACCTTTTCCACTTTGGCCACTCATGTGCCAACACTGAGCAGTCAATTTCCGGCAATACACGCTCCATTGTGTTCATTAGTACTCAAAAATTGATATTTTAACTTCTGACACCATGTAAAAAGCCTGATTGGCAATTTAATAAAAGATTAAGTTTTCTTACTCAAACGTATGTGTTACTTTATTCACGATCGCTGCTAAAGTAAAGCGTCTCTGTTTTCGATGCTATCGTTATATCGAACTATCGATACATCTAATGCCCTTTTCACACTGAGCAACATCTAACATCTGCCATCAAAATTTTAGATGTGCCTATAGTTTTACCCGTGCCGAAATTTCCCCATCCGTTCCACCATCTCCTACTGATGATCCTTTTTCATACGTTTCTAATCGGTTTCGAGCCGATTTTTTTCGAATGCAACACTAGAAATTTGCCATTCGGTACGAAAATGTAAACAATATCAACTAAAATGAATGGCAAAAACAAATGGAAAACAAACAAAACAATGAGAATTGGCTGAATCATGTAAGTAAAAAAGGTTTTAAATCATTTTCGCTTATATATAATGGCTTTCTTTTAATTAAGAGAGCTCAAAAAAAGAATTGGTAGCAGAATATTGGAGATCTAAGAGGAGCGCTCAAGAGGTTCCACATTAATGGCGCATACGCTCGAAAACCAGATCTCCTAGTGGTTAGATAGATGTCCGCACAGAAGTAAACTTGCCGACTATGAAAATCTGCAGTAAGTTTTTGTAACTGATTATTTTAGTACATACAGAATGTACAAGTAACGGTCTTATTGCAGTTTTCATGGAATATATGGAAGACTCGTTCGAGTTTGATCTAGAGGTGCCTGCGTGGAGTACCGGTACCAACACCAGCCAACACGAAACCAGAGCACCTGTAGCAAAGCGCGCCAAGCCGAGCAGCTTAAAATAGTTCGGATGAGGCTGCACGTGAAGAAAGAGCAGCATAAATTTCGCGAGGAGCATCATGGGCTTTACTGACTAAAATGACCCCCAACTCACCTTAAATAAATAAACAACTAAAAAATATCTATATTTGTTTAATTTATAATTTATTTTTTTATTAGAAGATTTGCAGTTGGTGTATGTTATTTAAATAGGCAGTCAGCGACAAGTTAACTTCTTCGCAGTCGTCTGCATTTTGCTTAATCTTGACCATTTCGTTGGTTGTGTCGAATGCCACCAAGACCAGCCAGTTCCTCATCAAAATTCATTTTATACCAAGAGTAAAATTTTACAATTTTGTTTACAAAATTTTGACGTGAAGTGACAAATTGATGTTAGATGTTGGCTATGTGAATTGGTGTTTCACATCTACTATAATTCCCATGCGTTCCCCGTAGATGTGCTCAGTGTAATTAGCCTATAATGTGATACAATTAATATGGTATAATATCGATATTATTACAGTTCTTTTGTTGCTTTAATTTTCCTGTTGTCGAATATTTACTTTGTTGAGATACCTGTAAAGAAATAGCATAATAAAAATTGTTAGAATTAATTACAAAAAACTTGAGAATTATACTTACCTGAATCCGAAATAATGCCCGGCTAACTCTTTTGTGTAAAAGGGGGAGGGGAAACATGGCAGCCGACGCAGGCTGAGATTGGTCATCTGGCCAACTGGCCGGCATCAGGGAGGCGATGAGCTTTTCCGCCTCAGGCCACCCAATGGACTCTGTTTGGAGAGAAAAGAAGGATCAATAGTTTTCTGTTCGTTTATTTTTATTGTACTTACCTGTTGATTTGATTTTTTAGTTGCTGCAGTGTATTTGTCGCAGTAATTGCGCGTTGTTTTCGTCTGTTTTCGTTTTGGTTGTGTTAGTGATGTTAGTATCAGTAGAATTGCAGCTGTTCGAGTATCGATAAAGTATCGATATCGTTGTGAACTGCGGGCCAGTGTTGGGACCTACACCCGAGGAGAGTCCGATGAGCTAGTCGGCGGCCCAAGGAGAAAAAGCAGTTCATAACAGATTGGCGCCCAAGTTAAATGAACAGGTGGCTGAAAAGCCATTTGCAAATTTAAAAAAATAAAATAGATATTTCGTCGATAGGTTTTGCAAATTTCCTCGTCTCCGGGATTCGCTCACCTGAAGTCTTGTGTGGCACTTTAGGTGGCCCACAATCGCGCAGTGTGCAGCGTAATTCCAGAGTGCGAGGAAACCATAGGCCGACTTAATATTTCGAGAAGCACGGGAGGAGTGTTCGAGGTGGCAAGGGGCAGCAGTCGACACGTCTGCATTGGGCAGATTGTCCGCGACTGGCTGTCATAGCCATTAAGAAATTTTCCTGTGATATTTTGTGATATTAGGTTAGGTTGTTTGTTTTCTGTATGTTATTTAATTATTTATTTTTCTTTGTCCAAACTATTCGTTCTGTCTCCTTCTGTGTTTGCATCGGGTGCGTGCTGACCTTTGTTGTTGTAGAGCATTGGTGACAGGTGACCCAGGGCAATATTGGATTGTACCTGCGCCGCACCTGCCCCACAGCACGTCCCGATTGCTGCCAGAAGTGAGACAGAAGCCGAATAGACTTCAATTAGCACTCGTGAGATGCTCTGTTCCTCACTTGAATGAGGAACGGCATCCCAGGAGTGCTAATTGAAGTCTATTCGGCTTCTGTCTCACTTCTGGCAGCAATCGGGACGTGCTGTGGGGCAGGTGCGGCGCAGGTACAATCCAATATTGCCCTGGGTCACCTGTCACCAATGCTCTACGACAACAAAGGTCAGCACGCACCCGATGCAAACACAGAAGGAGACAGAACGAATAGTTTGGACAAAGAAAAATAAATAATTAAATAACATACAGAAAACAAACAACCTAACCTAATATCACAAAATATCACAGGAAAATTTCTTAATGGCTATGACAGCCAGTCGCGGACAATCTGCCCAATGCAGACGTGTCGACTGCTGCCCCTTGCCACCTCGAACACTCCTCCCGTGCTTCTCGAAATATTAAGTCGGCCTATGGTTTCCTCGCACTCTGGAATTACGCTGCACACTGCGCGATTGTGGGCCACCTAAAGTGCCACACAAGACTTCAGGTGAGCGAATCCCGGAGACGAGGAAATTTGCAAAACCTATCGACGAAATATCTATTTTATTTTTTTAAATTCGCAAATGGCTTTTCAGCCACCTGTTCATTTAACTTGGGCGCCAATCTGTTATGAACTGCTTTTTCTCCTTGGGCCGCCGACTAGCTCATCGGACTCTCCTCGGGTGTAGGTCCCAACCCTGGCCCGCAGTTCACAACGATATCGATACTTTATCGATACTCGAACAGCTGCAATTCTACTGATACTAACATCACTAACACAACCAAAACGAAAACAGACGAAAACAACGCGCAATTACTGCGACAAATACACTGCAGCAACTAAAAAATCAAATCAACAGGTAAGTACAATAAAAATAAACGAACAGAAAACTATTGATCCTTCTTTTCTCTCCAAACAGAGTCCATTGGGTGGCCTGAGGCGGAAAAGCTCATCGCCTCCCTGATGCCGGCCAGTTGGCCAGATGACCAATCTCAGCCTGCGTCGGCTGCCATGTTTCCCCTCCCCCTTTTACACAAAAGAGTTAGCCGGGCATTATTTCGGATTCAGGTAAGTATAATTCTCAAGTTTTTTGTAATTAATTCTAACAATTTTTATTATGCTATTTCTTTACAGGTATCTCAACAAAGTAAATATTCGACAACAGGAAAATTAAAGCAACAAAAGAACTGTAATAATATCGATATTATACCATATTAATTGTATCACATTAGATGTATCGATAGTTCGATATAACGATAGCATCGAAAACAGAGACGCTTTACTTTAGCAGCGATCGTGAATAAAGTAACACATACGTTTGAGCAAGAAAACTTAATCTTTTATTAAATTGCCAATCAGGCTTTTTACATGGTGTCAGAAGTTAAAATATCAATCTTTGAGTACTAATGAACACAATGGAGCGTGTATTGCCGGAAATTGACTGCTCAGTGTTGGCACATGAGTGGCCAAAGTGGAAAAGGTCATTTCTCATGTACATGATGGCCACAAGCAAAGACACAGAACCTGAAGCAAAGAAAATTGCAACGTTTCTATGGTTGGCCGGACCAAAGGCTACGGAAATATATAGCACATTATTTCCAAATGATGGAACTGCAAGCGGCATGGTAGGCACTATCGTGACGTCATCAGAACCATCATCGTCTTCTGCAGCAATCGTAAGCCGTTCGCTGGATGACGTTCTTAAAGCGTTTGATGACTACAGTATTCCATTCAAGAACATCACGATGGAGTCCTATAAGTTCAACAACATCATGCAGAGTGAGGGACAGCCGTTCATGGAGTTTGAGACTCAACTTCGTAAGCAAGTACAGTTGTGCGACTTCAAATGCGAGTGCGGCAAGCCCTACGAAAATCGAATGCTATTCAATCGGCTTATCATTGGAGTACAGGATAAAAAACTACAACTAAAGCTGCTGGAATCAAAGAACAAGCAGCTAGAGGATATTATCAACGAATGTAAAGCCTTTGAAGCAGCAGCTAAGAACAACGAGCTTCTTAAAAAGGCTGTGACTCAAAAGGCATCAGTGGAAAGCAACACAATCAACGCAGTTGTTCGCCGGTGCTACAATTGTGGTGCTATATTCAACCCTAACCATTTAGCAGAGTGCCGTGCTAAGGAGACAACATGCTACGCCTGTGGAAGATCGGGACATTTTGCTAAGCATTGCAAACAACAAAAGAAGCGCGCTGGCAGCAACAACAACAACAACAACAAGCAACTGGACAACAACAACAACGCCAATGGCCAAGTGGAGGTGGAACGCAAACGAACCACCGGATCATCAATTAACTGGCTAGAGTCAGGTAAAAATATCACAGATAAAGGTAAAAGTCACATTAACTTTAATAAGTCAAATTTTAGAATAAGTGAGTGTGGACTGAACAGAGTTAAATGGACGAAAACTTTCGTTATTAATGGGCATAACGTTACCTTTAAGGTGGATACTGGAGCGGATGTTAACTGCATTCCAATAAATATAGTGAAAGATCTAAAACTTGAAGTAAAAAAAGAAAACCTTCTTATTTTTGATTATAATAATGTTAAAGTAAATAACTATGGAACTGTTAAAGCAAGCTGCTCTGATTTGAATTCAGAGACACGCAAATGTATTGAATTTTTAGTTGTGGATACAAAATGTGAACCTATAATAGGTCTGAAATCGTCTGTTGATTTAAATCTCATTAAACATTTAAATATTGATTCAGTTTGTAACTTGCCTTCTACCAGGGAGCAATTTGTGGAAAAATTTAGGCATTTGTTTGAGGGACTTGGCAAGTTGCCAAATAAGCAGACAATCGTATTGAAGGATGATGCAAAGCCCGTCTTGCACTATAAAAAGAGGTTTTCTCACAGCTTGCTCAAAGCACTGGAGCATTAGTTGAAGGCTATGGTTAAAGATGAAATCATTTCGCCAGTAACATATCCTACCAGTTGGGTGAACAATTTACAAATAGTGGAAAAACCGAACGGAAAACTTAGACTTTGCTTAGACCCCAAGCCGTTGAATAACGCAATTAAACGAGAACATTATCTAATCCCGACAATAGATGATTTTATGGTACAGCTATCCCGTAAAAAAGTTTTTACAATCTTAGATTTGTCTCACGGATTCTGGCAAATGGAACTAGAAGAAGCAAGCTCTGATCTGACGACGTTAATGACTCCTTTCGGCCGGTACAAATTCAATCGTGTTCCATTTGGAATCAATAGTGCCCCCGAAATGTTTCAACGCAATATGATACAGATTTTTGGGGACATACCAAATGTCATCATATATTTTGACGATATTGGAATATTAGGAGCCATTTTGAAGAACACGATGAAACATTGCTGAAGGTACTAGACCGCGCAATGTGCAATGGGGTACGATTTGACCCTGACAAAGTTCAATATAGAAAGCAACAAGTCGAGTTTATGGGTCATATTCTTTCAGAGGGGCAAATCAAACCACAAAGAAAGCATCTTGAAGCAATTCGTAATATAAAAATTCCAGAAGACAAAAAAGGCGTATTACGCATCCTTGGTTTATTCAAATATTTAGCTAAATTTATTCCAGACCTGTCTTCAAGAACAGCAAAACTTAGAAATCTTACTAGAATTGACACAAAATTTGAGTGGAATAAGGAACATCAAGACGAGCTTGATGATTTGCTCAAAAGCATATCGAGTAATCCAATTCTAGCAGTCTATGACAGTACAAAGCCTGTTGTAATTCAAACTGATGCTTCCAAAGATGGACTTGGATGTGTAATTCTGCAAAATGGACATCCAATTAGTTTTGCTTCACGTACACTGACAAAAAGTGAGCAAAAGTTGGCTCAAATCGAAAAAGAGCTGCTAGCAATTGTATTCGCATGCGAAAGATTTCACTATTATGTTTATGGTCGAGAATTTGTTGTTGAAAGTGATCACAAACCGTTAGAAGTTTTATTACAAAGAGACTGTCGGATTCAGCAGCAGCCTAATCCGTTTATCGATATAACTATCGGCACAGTATAAACTAGATGAGCAGGCTGTTCGTGTACTGGTTCCAGCTGTGACTACATTGCACATACACATACATATACTAGCTTATTTTTCCCGCGTTTTTTGCATTGTACATATTCTTAGTTGTTGATCTGGCGAAGCTTATTGTTCGAAGCCACAGCCAAACTCTCGCGTTCAAAATTAAATTGTTAACGCTAATCTTGCCAAATAAATGAACAGTTATAACGTTGTTGTCGAAAGCCAAAGTGTATTTATTCTTGGTAACTAGTAGCTGCTTACAGTTGTCAAAAAACATTGGCAATTCAACATTTGGAGGCCCCGGCGAGATTGGCTAAATAACATTCAATTGTGCAGTGAAGTTCTGTGTTCGCTGAAACAAATCAAGTGCATAATCATACATACATATGCGCGTGTGTGTGTTGCAAAGCAACAGTTTCATATTGTCATATTGTGTGTCATATTGGGAAAGGCACCGCAATTAGACTCTCGCTCGTTGTTGTTGTTGTCATTCTCAGCCTTATTATATACATACGCTTGTACATAAGCGGCTGTGCGGTTACTGACTTGTGTTGTTGCTTGCATTTCTTTTGCCGTTGCATTGTTGCCAGGCGCCATCATGGCACACACAGACGCTGATAATGCGCGAATTGCAGACAGGGTGACCTTTTTCAAACGCAAAGTGTCTGCATTGTTTGAGCGCGTTAAAAATCTCGAAAGTGATTTATCAACAAACAAGCTTAATGATCTAGACCCTGTCGAGCTAGAAGTGCATTTATTACGTATTGAGCAAACTAAATCTACGTTTAACGGCGCGCATAATTCGTTAGAAGAACTCGACTTCGACGAAATTGGCAGCAAAGTGCGCGATGACTTTGACGATTTAATGGCTAAGCTCGAGGCTCGTGTGCGCGTAACTATTCAAAAACATCAGTCAAGTGCCCCGCCACATTCGACATTTGGGCGCTATGATGACACTCTTAAGCAAACTGTGATAGTGGCCAATAGATCGCGTTTGCCCGAGCTCAAGCTGCCTACATTCTCCGATGGCTATACGGAATATGCCAATTTCTACGCAATGTTTGAGTCTTCGTTGACAAGGATCCCGAATTGACCAACATTGAGAAGCTGCAGCATCTTCGCTCATGTCTGTCTGGCCCTGCGTTGGATGCGGTTAGATCGTTGGATTTTATCGGTGCCAATTATCGTGTGGCTCTCGATATTCTTAATAAGCGCTTTAGTAACAAACGTATTGTTTTCCAGGCACACATAAAGGAGATTCTTGGGCTCAAGAGGGTAGACAACGAGTCGGCGTCACAACTTCGGCAATTCTCTGACAAGGTCAACTCGCATATGCGTGCGTTAAAGACATTGGGCAATTCGGAGCAGATTTCAGGATGTTTTATTGTGCAAACACTCCTTCAGAAATTGGACGTGAAAACTCAAAATAAGTGGGATGACGCTTGCTCCTCGGACAAGGTGCCGACAGCTGATGAGTTCTTTGAGTTTCTGGAAAGGCGATGCCAGAAGCTGGACAGCGTGCAATATTCGACGTCAGCAAATTCTCATATGGGCAAATCTAACCAAAATGCTAACCCAAGAAAGGCCTTTGTGGCCGAGACTAGCCAAGGTGGATGTGGCTTCTGTGATGAACGCGGCCACGGAATGTATTCATGCAGTAGATTTGCAAATTTTTCTCCATCTCTGCGCCATAAGGAGGTAAAAAAACTGGCTCTATGTTTCAATCGCCTAAAGAAAGGGCATCAAACTCGTTCATGTAGCAGCAGTCATTGTCGCACCTGTGGAGGAAAGCATCACAGCCTGTTGCATTTTGCTACCTCTTCTGATTCTCAGGCATTAGGACCAGCAAGCACATCGTCTGCCGCCAGTATTCCCTCGTCGACTACAGCTCACTCTGCTACCTCTCTGCTGCCCAAGGTCTTCAGTCTGGTGTCGTGCTTTTGGCCACCGCGGTGGTCATGGTAAGAAATAGCGCTGGCTCTTTGGTTCCGTGCAGAGCGTTACTGGACTCTGGTTCTCAGCTGCACATGGTAACCTGCTCGTTTCGCACAGAGGCTGCATTGAACGAAAACCAGATCTTCGGCCGTCGTCACGGGTCTCGGAGACACGAGCGTTTCCACTGACGGATCAGCTGTAAAAATTCAGATGAAGTCGTCAACGTCAGAGTATTCAGCCACATTTGACGCCCTTGTGGCCCCAACTATTACCGACAGTCAGCCTAGCTTCGCAATCGACGATTCCCTCCAACATTACACTGGCTGATCCAGCGTTCAACAAGCCACAGCGAGTGGATCTTTTAATTGGAGCGAGCCTTTTCTATGAGCTGCTATCTGTTGGGCAAATCATGCTGTTGCCAGGATTGCCGCTGCTTCAAAAGACGCGCCTTGGCTGGGTCGTGACTGGAGGTTTTGAGAAACATCGTAGCACTTCGTTGTTGTCTACTGGCAGCGCTCTTATCAGCGAGGCTGCTCAGCTGGACTTCAGGTTGGATGACTTGGTTCGACGTTTTTGGGAAATTGAGAGTTTGGAGGAGCCCATGGTAAAGGCCAGCAAGGAAGAATTGGAATGCGAGCAGCACTTTGTAAAAAACTTTTCTCGGTTGCCGTCTGGCGAATATATGGTTCGGTTGCCTTTGAAGCACAGTGCAGAGCTTCTAGGTGACTCCTATGACTAGGCATATCGTCGTTTCCTCAGCATTGAACGTAAATTGGGCCGTCATGCGCATCTAAAGGAGCAGTATTCAGCTTTCATCAAAGAGTTTCTGGATCTGAACCACATGTCGCAAGTTGCTCCTGAGTCCATAGATTGCTGCAAGTATTTTCTTCCTCACCATTGCGTCTTGAAGGAGGACAGCACCACAACAAAGTTGCGTGTGGTGTTTGATGGCTCTGCGTCGACCGATTCAGGATACTCTCTTAACGACGTGTTGATGGCCGGCCCAATCATACAGCCAAAGCTGCTTCATATCATGATTCGTTTTCGCACATATCCTGTAGCGCTAACAGCTGACATTTGTAAGATGTACCGCTGTGTTCGAGTTGCCATGCCTGATAGCTTGTATCAATGCATTCCTGTGGATTGCAGCTGACTTGTAAGATCGACGCTGAGGAGAGCATAAAGGTATTCAAATTGGATACGGTGACTTATGGAACCAAATCTGCATCATTTCAATCAGTACGCGCAATGCACCAGTTGGCCATTGATGAGCGTGATGCTTATCCAATTGGTTCAAAGGCCCTACAACAGGAGTTCTACGTTGACGATTTTATCTGCGGAGCAAACTCAGTTGCAGAAGCCAGGCAAAAGATGGATCAGACTTGCGCTATATTGGCCCGTGGCCAGTTCAAGCTTCGCAAATGGTGTTCGAGTCACGAGAAGGTCCTAGATGGAGTAGCTGCTGAAAACAGAGAACAGTTTTTGAAGTTCGATGATGGAAGCGATATCACCAAAGCCCTTGGCCTTGTATGGGACCCTGCAGTTGATACGCTTTTGTTTTCTTTGTCTATTTTAGACTCTAGAGTGAAGCCGTCGAAACGCTCCGTTCTGTCTATTGTTGCCCGATTTTATGACCCGCTTGGACTATTAGCCAGTCATAACTAAAGCAAAGATTTTTCTTCAGCAGCTCTGCAAGGATCAACTGACTTGGGATGAAAGTTTGCCTCTAGCACGTGACACGGCATGGAAGGAGTTATGCAGCAGTTTCCAGAACATTCCACACGTCTCGTTTCCCAGAGTCGTGCTCATCGCAGATGCTGAGGTGGAGATTCATGGATTTTGCGATGCCAGTTTGGAGGCTTATGGTGCTTGCGTCTACGTGGTCACCAGAGGTCAGGCTGTCACAAGTAGACTCCTGTGCTCCAAGTCGCGAGTTGCGCCTTTGAAGACGTTGTCCGTTCCGAAGTTGGAACTTTGTGGAGCGAAGCTATTGGCAAGCCTGATGTATGAAATCAATCGTACCGGAATTTTCTTCAGCCAGTTTTATTGCTGGTGCGATTCGTCAGTAGTTCTATCCTGGATTAGAGATGAGCCTTTCAAATTTAATGTTTTCGTTGCGAACAGAGTGTCTGCAATACAGGAGTTGACCCTTCGGCATGCAATGGCATCATGTTCCAACCGATAGGAATCCAGCTGACATCCTTTCTAGGGGCGCACTTCCAGAAGTGTTGGCACAATCCGATCTCAGGTTCCATGGCCCGCCATATCTTGTGGATGGTCGTCCAAGCTGGCCTGCGTCTTGCATTCCCGAAAAGCCTACAATTGAGTTGAGGAAGAGCGCACTCATCGTTACATCTCCACATGCAGACCTCACTCTTGGATGTAAGCACTTAAATTCATTTGGATCCATGCAGCGCACATTTGGCTATGTCTACAAATTTATCAAGCGAATAAGGAATCCTGTATTAACTGTCTCAGATGTTCATCATGGCACTCGCATTCTTCTGCGTCTTGTGCAAATGACGAACCTTTGGGACGACATGAAAGAGATCCAGTCTCATGGGAATGTGAGAAAGTCAAGCTCCATTGCTGCTTTGGCTCCCTTTTTGGATGAGTGTGGACTGCTTCGTGTTGGTGGAAGGCTTTGCAATTCGTCTTTGGATTATGATGGCCAGCATCCCATTATTCTGCCTCAGCGTCATGCAATCACACAAGCACTCATCGTGCAGTTCCATCAAAGGAATCTTCACATCGGACCCCGTGCACTTCTGGCCAAGATTCGACTTCAGTATTGGCCAATTGGCGGATTAAGAACGGTAACCAAGGCGATAAGAGGATGTGTGACGTGCTTCCGAGCGAGGCCAAGCTTTGTGGAACCAATGATGGCAAGTCTTCCAAAGGAGCGTCTGGAAGCGGTTCGAGCGTTTACGGTCACTGGAGTCGACTATTGTGGGCCATTTTTCTATAAGTCGGAGGCTCAAACGCGAGCGCCCCTGAAATGCTATGTCAGCGTGTTTATCTGCTTCACAAGCAAGGCAGTGCACCTGGAGCTGGTTAAGGATCTATCGACGGCGGCGTTTCTGAGCGCGTTAAAACGTTTTATTGCTACTCGCGGGAAGCCCAGTCAGATGTGGTCCGACAATGCAACGAATTTTGTTGGGGCCAAGAATGAGTTACTTGAGCTAAAAACGTTGATGCTAAGCGATTCCCACCGTCAGATTTGCCTGGATGGCACGTTGGAAGCATGCCTCCCTCGTTGCATGCTCGTTATGAAGCTGCGCGTGTTGCCAGCATCTTGATTAGTTCATTCTCGCCCATTACTTGCACTTTCAGAGAACCCAGCAGATCTAGATGTCCTGACTCCTGCGCATTTACTGTCGGTGGTCCCCAAGTGCATGCCTGATCTGACCAAGCTGAACTACAACCGACTAGATGGATGGCAGCGTGTGTCGCAGCTGCAACAGGTGTTCTGGGCACGGTGGCGTGAAGAATACTTGACTCTTCTGCAGCAGCGAACTAAGTGGCGCTCTCCAACGCAATCTTTGTGCGTTAATGTCATGGTACTCGTGAAGGACGAACACTTGCCTCCCATGCGCTGGCCGCTTGCAGTATGCACGGTCCCTGGCAAGGATGTGCCCGTGTGGCTGATCTGAATGCAGCATCCATCGAAGAGCAGTTCCAACAAGCTGTGCCTGGTATGTATGGCAGTGTTCGGTACTGGTTCCAGCTGTGATCATTGCACATACACATACATATACTAGCTTATTTTGCGTTCATTGTACATATTCTTAGTTGTTGATCTGGCCGAAGCTTATTGTTAAGCCCGCCAACTCTCGCGATCAAAATTAAATTGTTAACGCTAATCTTGCCAAATAAATGAACAGTTATAACGTTGTTGTCGAAAGCCAAAGTGTATTTATTCTTGGTAACTAGTAGCTGCTTACAGTTGTCAAAAAACATTGGCAATTCAACAGAGACATTGACTCTGTAACCATGCGACTGCAAAAATGACTGTGAAATATACGCCGGTAGGGACATGCTTGTAGCAGACTGCCTGTCGAAATTACCCGAAGAAGGCGAGGAATTGGCTAACGTAATCCATATTGTAACACAGAGAGACAACTATGGTGTCTAAGGTCTTAGAAAAGGATGAAAATTACGCAAGATCGTAGTTTTGTCGAAAAGGGATGGCCATCTTCACAAACTGGACAGATTCTGTCAGGAATTTTAAAGCAGAACTACATTTTGAAGAGGGTCTTCTTTTCCGATCATGCTAAATCCCATCTAAGTTGCAGTCACAAATTCTTAAACAGATTCATGAGTCCCACTTGGGTATCGAAAAAACGCTGGCACGCGCTCGAAATCTTTATTACTGGCCAAATATGCAAGTCAAGACTAGGACTGCGAAATATGTGAAAAATTTCGCAGAAACAATCAAAAAGAGCCATTGTTAGAAGATGAGAGGCCAGAATACCCTTTTCACATGGCAGGAATGGACATTTTTGAATATGGGGGAAGAAATTTTATTTCAATTTTTGATGCGTACTCTAACTTCTTATTTGTGAATCAGCTTAAAGGGAAGTCAGTAGAATGTGTCATAGGAGAGTTAAAGAAAACTTTTGATAGCTATGGTTATCCATCAAAATTAAAATGTGATAACAACCCTTTCAATTCGTTTATGTTTTAAAATTTCGCAAATGAGTTCAATATAATATTGCAATTTTCAAGTCCAAGATACCCTCAGAGTAATGGATTGGCTGAAAAGGGAGTAGCGATTGCAAAGAACATCTTGAAGCGATGTTCTGATATCAAAGACTATCAGTATAGAATCCTAGAGTATAATGCTACCCCAGTAGCAAGTTTGAATCTTGCCCCATGTGAATTGTTCCTTGGTAGAATGTGTAAAACAAAAATGCCAAAATCCGAACTGTATCGCAATGAGATTGATGAACAGACAGTAATAAACAAAATCTTTGACAAAAAAACCACACAAAAATATTACTATAACATGCACTCAAGAAATTTACGTCCATTTAACATAGGTGATAAAGTCCAATTTAGAAAAAAAGCCAACGAATGGGCACATGGGGTAGTTGATAAAAGAGTAAATGAAAGATCATATATTATAAAGGATGATCTCAACAACTTTTATAGAAGAAATAGAAGACTAATGAATAAGAGTGAAAGTAAAAATAGTGACAATGAAGACTATCTTTATGACTGTATTCCTGTAAATAATAACAATAAAAATGAATCTAAAGTTGCATCTGAAAGTGAAAATGGAACTGAAAATATTAATCTTAGTCAAACTGAGAATGAAACTGAAATTGTTAATTTAAGTCAAACTGAAATTGATAATTTAAGTCAAACTGAAATTGTTAATTTAAGTCAAACTGAAATTGTTAATTTAAGTCAAACTGAAATTTTAATTTAAGTCAAACTGAAACTTATAATGTAAATCTTGAAATTGAAAATGATAGTACTATTGTAAATGAAACTGTGCTAAATCTCACTGATGAATATGAAACCCCAAACAGTTTCAGCTCAGATGAAGAATCAGAGCCTATATCTCATAATACTAAAGTATCTCGATCTGGTAGATCAATAAGACCTCCTAATAGATATGGATGGGACTAAAATGTATTTATTTATTTATTTAAAAAAAAAAAAAGAAAAAAGCGTGTAATAATATCGATATTATACCATATTAATTGTATCACATTAGATGTAACGATAGTTCGATATAACGATAGCATCGAAAACAGAGACGCTTTACTTTAACAGCGATCGTGAATAAAGTAACACATACGTTTGAGCAAGAAAACTTAATCTTTTATTAAATTGCCAATCAGGCTTTTTACAAGAACAGCTGAGGAACATTGGATTACGCAACAATTACACCGCATATGGTGCAGGAAAAAACGCATACGGAGACGCCGTGGGAAAAGGTTAAACGGCGTATATATATGTATGTATGTATATATCATAGGTGAGTGTTTTGTGTTTATAGAGTGTAAATATGTATGTATATGTTTTTGATATGTAGTGTGTGTATATATATGTATAATATTAAAGCTACCTTGCCTGCCTAAAAGAGCTCTTTTTGGGTGGGTAAGGGGCTATATATATATGTGTGGTTGCTTTGTGTTTATATGTGTAAGTATGTACGCATATACGTATATATATATATATGTTTCTTTTTGTTATTATCTTTGCATGTATCGTATTTTTTTGAAGTTTTATATGTTCCTAAACTGCTGTTTGTGTACTAACATAAATATCTTATAATTTAATTTACTTAACTTTACTTTATTTATTATTTTATTATTTTTAATTTTGTATTGTATAAATTTTAAGTTTTAATTTTAAACATCTATTTATAATTTCTAAATTTTAAGTCTTTTTGTTTCTCTGATCAATTATTGTTTAATTTTTAATTCTAACAAATTACTTTTATATTTTTGGTTTTTAAGTTTGACTTGTATGATTATATTTTTATAATTTTGTATTTTACAATTTTTTTATTTGTAGTTAAGTGTTCAATTTTAAATAAACACAACGAGAAAATGTTAATTTGGATGTTCTTTTTTTTTGTTCTCCTGGCCGAATGTAGGGGTCGATCTGCTCTTTCTTTCAACAGGAAACTATTCGACGAGCCACTGACAAGTGGCGGGAAAATTGGAGCGGACTCACTTTCAGTCAGTTCTGCCTCGTTGCGGCATTCGCAGATTATTGCGGCTGCCGATGGCCGATTGGCAAATGCCTGATGGAGCAGCTGATTGCTGAACTTGGTGCACGCCGGCACACTTCGATGCTCCTGATCTTGCTGGCTGGACAGAACAGCCCCTTGTCCCAATCTTCGAATGGCCTGCGGACTTGCTGCCGCCTGTCGTGCTCGCCGGCACTTGGTCAGGCAGAGCCAGGAAGAGGTTGCGGCTGAAAGTTGCGGGAACTGCAGCTTGTGATGTTGCTCGGAGGCACTTGGCCACTTGAAGGCAACTTTTATGTTAACGAAACGATATATCTATGTTAAATTTTCGCTCGACAAGGTTAAGTCTGACTCGACTCCCCTTGGAGCATAACACACCCGCTCTCGATCAGTATAATTTCCAGACTCCCTTCTGCAGCAGCAACGTGGGTGCAAAATCACTCATTGGAATTTGAAATCCACAGTTGCTGCTGCCGAAGTGCATTTGCACTCAATTGCTGAGTCGGTGGTCAGGGGCATGAGGGGCATAAAAGTAATATTCGTCTCGCTCAGCAAGCAGCAGCTATCTCGTTCTCTCATCGGAGTTGCCACCCCGAGACAAAACACTATCGATACTGCAACTATCGACCCCCCCCCTAGAGTTTTGCCGCGCTGACGCAAACGATAAATACAAATTTGTAACATAATAAATCACACACACCGAAAGAATTTACATGCCCGGGGCTCAAGCTTTATGCGCCTTCTTGCGGCAGAAATATTGGATAATCAATTTCAGAAAATTGGCTCGCAACGCGGTGCGAAGTTGCATTATCTGCTTCCGTCTGCGTCCCGTCTTGGGCAATCAATTAATGGGAGCACTGCCAAAAGGACGAGTTCGTGGCAACATACACCCGCTTCAGCGAGCGGGATTAGACTTCGGAGGACCAATCTGGATGCACTTCAACATGCGAGGGAAGCGTCCAGTCAAAGTGTATCTCTGCGTGTTTGTCTGCTTTTTGACAAAGGCATGTCACATAGAGATCGTCTCGGATTTGAGTGCCAACGCTTTCATTTTTTTTTTTTTTTTTTTTAAATGACGGGAATTATATATTTTTGCGTTTCATTCCGAAGAACTTAAAAACACATGTTTGACTACATTGACGGGGGGAATCGAACCCAGTTTTTTTCAAACTGGAAGTTCTACTTATGTGGCGACTCTAACCACTGAGCTACCAGACCACCACGCTTTCATAGCCGCACTTAAGCGCTTCTTTGCCAGACGCGGACTGAGCTCCGATTTGTACTGTGACAACGCCACTAATTTTGTAGGCGCTTCACGAGAGCTTGGCAAGAACTTCGATCACTCGGACCAAAGTCTAATCAACGACGAGTGCAGTCAGCGAGGAATCAACTTTCACTTTATTCCCCCACGCTCACCCCATTTTGGAGGGCTATGGGAAAGCGCCGTGAAGATCGCAAAGCAGCTATTGGTC
Source organism: Drosophila subquinaria (assembly GCA_037043405.1). Classification (NCBI taxonomy): domain Eukaryota; kingdom Metazoa; phylum Arthropoda; class Insecta; order Diptera; family Drosophilidae; genus Drosophila; species Drosophila subquinaria. The sequence goes on along the minus strand of JBAMBL010000106.1, from coordinate 30,960 downwards.
AAGTGCGCAAATAGCACGGCTCTCAACTACGAGGATCTCTCAACGGCAGTTACACAGGTAGAAGCCGTGATGAATTCGAGGCCTCTGCATCCTTTGTCAGCAGATCCAAATGACTTAGAGGCGTTAACCCCCGGCCACTTTTTGGTTGGCCGCCCACTCAATTCAATAGTTGAGCCATGGGATGAAGCTCTAATTAAACTGTCGCTGACCAACCACTGGAAGAGGATCCTGGTGGTACACATCATGTTCTGGCGCCGGTGGAAAACGGAGTATCTCACATTAATGCAGGAGCGTGCGAAATGGAAAACCGCTGCTAGCAACATCCAGCTTGGCACTTTGGCGCTGATTGCCGAAGACAACGCATCGCCTGGACAATGGTTGCTGGGTAGAGTGTCAGAACTACATCCCGGAAGCGATGGTGCAGTGCGTGTAGTGACGCTCAAGACGAAGACGGGATTCCTCAAGCGGAATGTACATAGAATCTGCCCCTTACCACTGGAGTCAACTATAGATTGTTTTGGAAGGAGCTTCCAAGGCGTGGAGAATGTTCGCGCCACAATATAGTATTTAGTATTCATTCTACATATGTTAGCCCAAAACTAGTATTTTTGTTTACGACTGTTAATTGAATTTAATAACTATCGATATTTCGATCGACACATTGTACATTGAACTGTAATGAAGTTCTGCACTGTAATGAAGTTGACACTGAACTGTAACACTCACTTTTGAATAACGTTCGAGAAAAGAGCTAAAACGGAGCTGATACGCCTTTCATTGGGAAGGAGGGATTTTTCATCCAAATTTATATTTTCAACGCTCGTGGAGAGCTCTAGCCCGATCAGAACCGTTAAGTCCAACTTCTCACTCAAAAGATCTCACTCAAACCTATTTCAAACCTGTTTCCACCCTCAAATTTGATTAATAGAAAAGCATGCTAATTTTAAATTAACTAAATTATAGTTGATAAATTTATTATACGTATTTATTTTAATTATATTTATATCATCTATTTTTGTATACTTATAACTACTTATAAAATTAATTCTGTTTTCCTAAGCTGTTGAAGAAAAGGAATGAATTTTGTGGTGCTAGGAGATTTTATTCTGTTTAGTAAATAAATATTTTTATAATGTTCTAAATTCTGTTTTGTTGATTTCCCACTGACTCAATGCCCTCGTAAGGAATCTTATCAATCATAGGGCCATTCAATTGAAATGCTTCTTCCTACGGCGCTGAATGGTATTGGTAGGGTGGGCGAAATGATACCTCAAGTCCATCAGAGGATCATATAAATTCCAACATGTGAATGTGCGTGCATGCTATTGTCATCTGTCCTCCGTAACCAATATGTCTCTCGTCCGGTTGTTTCGCTTGTCACTGCACGCATTTTTTTTTCTAATAATTTGCGTTGACAGTAGATTGACAGTGCGAAAAACATCAATGAGTAAAATTTTGTATTACCCTAAGAAAATCGTCCTTTAATGTTTTGTAAATGGCATCGCAGCTTTCCTGTATAATTAATGAAATAGAGGGTACCAACATTTTACACAGGAAGCATGCTATCCCCAGTAGCCAAATAACGAAGAGTCACGGTGAGCCGCTCTGCGGCAGATATAGATTTTCGGAAACTTGTGTCTGCTTTTTGAATGAAAGGTTTCACACGTTCTAGTAAAAAATCAAAATCGTCTGGACTCATTCGGACAAAGTCCTTAAAACGATCTGGACTATTTGATCGAAATCTGGTGTCAAATGATCGGAAAAAGCTACTTTCTTCTCGATCCAAATAGAGTTCTTCAACCCACATTGCTCGCTTGCGTTTTTATAACTCTTGCTCTTCCTCGTCCTCAAGAGCTAAAACCAAAATCACTACTGCCGCAATTTTGCTTTTCTTAGCTGATGCCATTGTACTCTTTTTATCTTAAAGTAAACAAATTGCATATGAATTAGTTTTAAGATATGCATAAGTACTTACCACTTTTTTTACTTTGCGCAATACAACACAATATCGATTAAAATCACTTTCGATTCATACACAATATCGACGTCAACTAAAAATGCATAGCAACGTGAACGTCAACGAATGTGGATATCAACTAGTTTAAACTACTCTCAACTTCATTATCAACGCGTTGGCATCTTGCGTGTTGCTCAACTCGAAAATTAGTTGGCAACCCGTTTTTTTTGCCAACTCAATCATCTAATGTAAACACAAGAAATGCGTTGACATTGGATATCAATTGTTGATGTAGCTAGAATTGACGCTGCATCAACTAGTGTAAATGCACCATAACAGTGGGCTGGATCCCTGGCCATGAAGGTCACGAAATCAATGAGATAGCGGACTGTCTCGCAAAGAAAGGGGCAATACAGCCCCCAATATGTCCTGAGCCCTTCTGTGGCCTTGCAAGAGGCCACACCATGGAGGCTGTCGCAGCACTTCGGCGTGTTTTATATTTTTTATTATTTTTTATATTTTTTCCTGGCTTAAGTTAGTTGTCGCACTTTCATGAAGTCTAGTGTTAGTTTGGTTTAGAGCGAAACGAGAGCGCAATAAAATTTTCGTCATTCACTTTGAGAGCGAATTCGCCTCGCTTCGCCACCATAGGTAAAGCTAGGCTTAAGGATAATGAAATCAGTTGAAATTATACATACCATACGCACGAAGTCTCGCTCTCGTCACTTTAAAAGCCACCACAATTTTTCATAAAGTTTAATAAATAATATTAAGCACATCATATAAACTCCTATGATCTTTCATGGCGCCCCCGGGTGGACATTTTTAAAGTGATTTTTTTTCAAAGTGACAATTTAAGTGACAATTTTTTTAATTTCGATTTGAACAATGCAAACATATATATTATATATATTATTCGTTTTTTGTGGCCCGCGACGTGAAACAATTTAATTTAAATTAATAATTAAAAATCAATTGCGCCTGTCGTGCAAACTATTTTGCAATTTGTGGACATCGTTGGACATTTGCCTGCTTTTTGGATTCCCTTTTGACCTTGTGTTGGAAGCCGATTGTTAGTGAAAATGCCAAGGAGAGTTGCATCGGCAATAAAAAGTCCGGAACAGCAGGTACTGTGCTAAATATGTAAGGCCAAAGAACCACAAATCGCATTGGTTGTGCTTATAAAGCCAACGCTTTCAATTCTTTGCACATATGTAAAGTAGTTGAGCATTTTAATATTTATATATTTGCATGCACTAAGTAACCGCTTTGGAGATTGTTTGTTGTTAATAATAATTATTGTGCGATAAGTGCTCTGAGCGGCAATTAAATTAAAAGCATTATTAACTGCTTATCAATTTCACTACGCTCAGTCACTATATGTGATTTTTCATATTTTGCTCAAATTAATGGAAAAATTAACTTAAATTTATTAAATTTGATATTATCTAGTAAAATTAATCACTGCGGATGGCAGTCCGTTCTAGTGACGAAAGCAGCACGAAGGGTGCGAAGGCGACTAGCATATATGTATACACAGGAAGAATGGAAAATTTGCTATGACTGTCCGATCAGGTCGAGTTATATAATCGATCTAAAGGTATAAATTGAACTTACAAATGTCCATACTAAGACTTTTGAAAACTCACCTGGTTTGTGAGATAAACAGGTGTAAGTGGGAGGGGCAAAATTTAAATGATTGGAGCTATTGGGGCCGTTGGAGCCTTTCTGAATTTTTTTTAATTTTATACTATTCTAATCAAAGATTCGCGTCGAATGACACCTCGATCATCAAAATCCGCCGCTGCATATTGGGCCAGCGAGCCGATTTTTCGACGAAAATTAAAGTTTTAAAGCTAGGTTCTTGAAATTTGGTACATATGATAAAGTCGATGCACATAAAAATAAATCTAAGTTTCAGACCGATCTGACCACGCCTTCCTTAGCCGCCCATATGAGATAGGTTTCCTCTTATTGATACTTGTACGGTAATTAATAATGCTAGCACTCGTTAAATTCAACAAATGTTTTGAATTTATTTTTTTAACACTTAACCTTAATATTAATAAGTAAAAAATAACAATGCATTGATTTGTGTTGCTATTAGGCTCTCAAATATCTTAGAAAAATATGGCAAAATCGAAATAGGCCAAAATTCTCCATTCGTTTTGGGGATTGGAATTATCTTAGCCAGCTTCCATTCTGTGGGGAAGACCGATGTTTAGAGTGCAGTGTTGAATATGTGTGTAATCAAGTCAAGAATAGCGGGAAGTATTATTTTAATAAATTTGGGTCTTAGGCATACCTTCAAAGTTTTTTTTTTTTGTTTTTGTTTAAAATAATTTACATATAAAACTTAATATTATTCGTCACAAAATTGGATATCAGAAATTTTGGAGCATGAAAGTGTTTTCGTCACTAGACTTTTACCTCGTTAAGAGGTTTTTTTTATATTTGTTTACGCACATAAAGCTTAAGCTAATATCACAGCATAGTGCATCACAGTTTAGATAGTCGTTAATAGTAATCTCAGGTACATGTCAATCAACAAATTTTACATTTAGTTCATTTAAATCTATATGAGGATTTACATCTGTTTTCGGTTTCCCTATCCCAATTTCTTTTTTAATTTTCTAGTTTACTTTCGACGTAGTTGATTTATGAAATTTGTCAGAATAAAAAGCACATTTTGCAACTTTAATCAATTTCATCACAGCAGTCCTTTGACGTCTAAACTTCTCATAAGAGTAAGCTGTCTTGAATCTCCTCCATTAAGAGTAAGCCTCATTTCGTTTAATTATTGCACTTTTAATATTTTGATTAAACCATGGTTTTTCATGAGGCTTAATTATTTTCGTTTTCAGGTATTATACAGACTGCGAATGTTCAATTGCAAATTCTTAACTTGGTCATTAACTGAGGTCATGTTGTATATCCTATTCCAATTATATCTAGTAAATTCGTCATTCAAGTGGTCCATGCTTAAGTTTTTATAGTCCCTATATGGGTATTTCCAGGATCGAGAACGCGACATTTGTACGCCTTTAAAAGAACAAAAAAAAAATGGCTAAAGTTGACATTTTCAAAAATGTTTTCTCACGTGTTTAATGCATTTTATCAACACTTTTAATACAAAAGACAAGATTTGAAGAATAGTCATTTTCGAATTATTTATAGAAAACAATGCATCGCGAACGCGACGAAAATGGAAGTCATTTTTGACTTCATCTTGACAAATACGAAAGTCTGCGAAATGTGGCGAGTAATTTGGAAGAAAATACTCTGAAACCATAATAAAATAATGTAGTTTTCCATTTTATAAATTATTTTGACATGTTATTATCATTTTATTTATTTTACAAGTTTTATTAGTAATTTGTAACGCGACATCGCGAACGTGACAAGATTTCCACCTAGTTTGCTCCAAGAATATATCCATCAAATTGTATTCGATATATCGACAACGACTTCTAAAACTTGTTTTAAATTAAATTTTCAATATATTTCTATGTATTAAAATGGTTTACGTTACAATCTTACTATCTCACTAAGTGTTATAGAAGGCGAGGGTTTGATTGTTTTATATTCAATGATTTATTGCAGCCACAGGGCCCGTATTTATACCTAGAGCTTACATGGGTTCTTATGGCTAGACTTAATTACATGGGTTAGAGGAGATCTTAATGTTATCTTATGCTAAGCTTATTTAACTGCAAATGCATGTATGCTGCATCTTTTCGGTTGCATGTATAAGTTGATGTTTAGCTTTAATTCGTACAGAGCTTTTGGTTTGTGTCTATGCTAAGCGTTTGGATCATATGTTGATCATTTGGTTTATGTACATGATAAGCTTAGCGGATAATTGTTGTGTGCTTTTGGTTTGTGTATATGATAAGCTTAGCGGATAATAGTGATGATTATATCACGACACCTCCCCTTTTAGGGAAAAAATAAATTTTAGATGTATATATAGTATGTATGCATATAAAATTTGTTTTTTTGTTTTTTTTTCTCATTTATAGAATACATATACAATTTTATTTAGTCTATTAATTTTATTCTATCTTTATTTACAATTTGCTGTTTATTATTTTTATCTTTAATAATAATATTATTATTTTCGACTATTTTAATTACAGTGTATCTGCCTAAATATCTGTTATCTAGTTTGTGACCAGTTTCATTCCTGAGTAGTACTGATTGTCCTATTTTAACATTTACTTCATTTGTCTTAATATCATATGTCTCCTTTTGCTTAAGCTTTTTATTCTCTAGCATTTGTCTGGCTTTATTTTGAGCTACCTGTAGTTTGTATTTTAGTTCTGTATTGTAATCGTCTATATTGTAAATTGGATCTATTGATGATGTTTGGAATGGCAACTCTTTTGGCTTTTTACCAAAAACTAACTCAAATGGGCAATATTCATGGGATGTTGATGGGGTTACATTAAAACAGTATGTAAAATATTGAAGATATTCATCCCAATCATATTTGTTAATTGATATATATGCCCTAATATACTTATTACAAGTTCTATGGCTTCGTTCAATAGTTCCAAGAGTTTGATGGTGATGAGCCGTTGAGTTAAGTTTTTTAATTTAAAAGCTTTCACATAATTCCGTCAGTATAGAGTTCATGTATTCCGTCCCCATGTCTGTAATAAAAGATTTCATAGGTCCGAATATAAGGATACACTTTTCAAATATTGCTTTTGCAACAGTCTTTGCGCTTTTGTTAGGTATTGGTACTGATATCAAATATTTTGTTAAGTCGCATATCATTGTAACCGCATATTCATTCCCATTTTCAGTTTTTGGTAGTGGGCCAATTGTGTCTATTAAAACGATGTCAAAAGCTGTCAGAGGGGTTGGTGTCAAAGTCATGGGAGTTTTATTGAGTCTAGTTATTTTAGCGAGTTTACATTTTTCGCAGGCCTTTACGTACTTTGTTACTTGTCGTGTCATATTTTTCCAAAAATAATTGCGCTTTATCTTTTTCAACATTCTTGATATTCCACAATGTCTATTTGGTTATCATGGTACCTGTGTAAAATGTTTTTTATTTCAGCATCGTTTTCTTTTAATTTTGTGACCATCGGTAATATTGCTATCTGAACTTTTTTTAATTTTTGATTGCCCTTTCTTTTAAATTCGTTAATTGAAATTGAGCTGAATAAGTCATCGGAGGGCGATATTTGCAAGGTCTTAATGTTTTTGTCATCGGCTTCTTGGTCAAGCCTTGAAAAGAATTGAACGAGATCGACTTTTCCATTAGTGAGTAAGTCATTAACTGCAAAGGATGTTATTCTTGATTTTCCTGCTAGTAGGGAGCATTTACATTTATTTAATTTTATTTTTATGAATTTATTTGCATCTTTGAAATTTACAACCTCAAAAGTCATTGGATTATTTTGATAAGGTATTTCTTTTATTTTATTTGTCATGTTTGTGTTTTTATTTTTCGCGTTTGATCTGGTTGTCACTTTTAAAATGTTAATATTCGATAGTTTTTTAATGTCTTCGAATTTTATTCTAGACAATGCATCTGCGGTGTAGTTTTCACGTCCCCTGATAAATTCTATTGTAAAGTCGTATTCTTCTAAGTCTAACCTCATTCTAATTAGTTTTGTAGATGGATTTTTTAATGAGAATAGGTATGTTAATGGTTGGTGGTCAGTTTTTATTAAAAATTTCCTTCCATATTCGTATGGCCTAAAATATTGAACAGCCCTATGGATTGCTGTTAGCTCTTGCTCTATTGTGGATTTATTGCTTTCACCTTTAGTGAATGCTTTGGATGCATAGGCTATTGGTAATTGTTTACCATCGTATTCTTGGCTGAGCACTGCCCCGCAAGCTTTTTTGCTTGCGTCAGTTGTTATGCAAAATTCTCTGTAAAAATTTGGATATTGTAATATAGATGGACTTAATAATTGATTTTTTAAATAGTTAAATGCCAATTCGCACTCTACATTCCAATTAAAAATTATATTTTTCCGAGACAAGCGTGTTATATGTCGAGCTGATTCTGCAAAATTTGGTATGAATCTACGATAATAATTACAAAATGCTATGCATCTTTTAGCTTCTTCGACATTTTTAGGACTTGGGTAATTTTTTATAGCTTCGAATTTATTGTCGTCAGGTAAAATTCCTTTTTTGTACATCTATGTCCTAAAAATGTTACTTCGTGATTAAAAAATGTACATTTTTCTGGGTGTAGCTTAAGATTGTATTTTCTACATGTTTCAAACACATCTCGTAAGTTCTGTATCATAAGTTCTGAGCATCCAATGACTATTAAGTCATCCATATACAGGAATGCCTGCGACGGCGTTAATCCTGAGAATGCCAAGGACATCATTCTTTGGAATGAGTTTGGAGCAATTTTTAGGCCATATGGTAATCTTTTGAATCTAAAGGAGCCTTTATCAGTTGAAAATGAAGTAATATCTCTGGAATTTTTATCAAGTTTTACCTGGTGAAAGCCTGACATTAGGTCTAGGCAAGAAAAATATTTAGCACGTCCTAACTGGTCTAGGATATCGTCCATTCTGGGTAGTGGAAATTTGACGGCTGCTAGCTGTTTATTAATTTTTCGATAGTCAACTACAAGACGCCATCTTTTTTCACTATTCCCTGGTAGAGACTTTTTTGGTACTAGTAAAATTGGACTATTGAACTCAGACGTCGAAGGTTCGATTATGTTATCATCGATCAATTTATCCACCTGTCTATTTATTTCTGCTTTCTGGCTATGTCGTATTCTATAATTCTTTATATATACTGGATTTGTGTCATTTAGTCTCAGTTTTTGTTGGTAGAAGTTGTTTGCTGAGATCGGCTCTTTTTCTGATGCAAATATATCTTTAAATTCCGAACACAAACCGTGTAGCTTGTCTTTAGCGAATGGAGGAAAATTTTTTGAAAGAATCGATATTATTTCTGTGTTATGTTGGTTACTATGTGATGATATATTATAAATTTTGTAATCTGATAATTTTTCGCTTTGAATCGTAGTATGGTTAATTTCGGCATCTTCTGTGTTTGTGTTAATTATTCTTACGAATGGGCTACTTTTTGAAACTATGGTGTTTGCTATAAAAATGCCTGGCTGAATTTCTTGATTTGGAATTAGAAGTTCGAGTTCTTTATTGTTTATTTGAATTGGCTTGATAACTTCTGATCTTGATGGGATTATAAAGATATTTGCTGGCATAACTACGCTCATAGGAATACTAATTTGATGATAATTGTTTGGCCTCAGAATGAAGTGATTATTATTTTGAAAATAGTCTAATTGCCAATTTAATCTTTTTTTAAAGTCAAGTCCTATGATGTCATCGCAAGGAATGGGAAAACTGTCCTTGACGACCTGAAAAGCATGATAAATTAAGAAGTTGTTTGCTTTTAAGTTTAATTTCGCCTCGCCTACTGATTTGATTGTTTCTTGTCCTATTCCATTTAAATTTGTCTGCTTTGTTCGATCTATGCTTACTGATTTTATGAGCTTGCATTGCTTTATGAGGCATATGTCTGCACCTGTATCTATTAAAAATTTTAATGTTTTTGTGTTTTCTGCATTTAAAATAATGAAGCTGTTGAGATTCAGACTTAGGTTATAAATTCTATGTAATTTTAGTTTGTTATCAGGGGACTTTCGCAGTTTTCCTGCGGTGAGTTTTCGTGACGTGTTTCGTTTGCGATTCGAACATTTCGATTTTCATTGTGTCTGTTGTTATTGTTAGGATTATTATTGTTGTTGTACCTACTATTGGAGTTGCTTTCGTTGTTGTTATACCTGTTGTTAGTATAGCGGTTGTTGTTGTTTCGGTTGTTGTTATACCTGTTATTGTTATTATAGCTAGTATTGTAACCGTATGTGTTATAAGTAGGATTTTTTTGTCTGTTGTTGTATTGATTATTTTGTCGAGTGAATAAGACCGTGTTACTGTGACCTGTTGCTTCAGTGCAACTACTCACGAATTTAGAAATGACTTCATTCATTTTTTTTTTTTTATTATACTTTTGCTTTTATTTGCTGGATCTTCTCCTTATCGGGACTAACAGCAAGTTTAAAAATCTTATAATTATAACTTATTTACAGTCTTGACGACTGATTAAGGTCTGGGGGCCCCGATATATTACTGCTGAGCTGGGAGGTCGTTGCGGTGGAGGCGGGTTCGATTGCAAACCCGAGTTAGACGCCTTGCAAGAAGATTTGGATGTGAAGATAGCTTGATGTTGTAGTTCGCCTTCTGTTTTGCTATTTCATCCTTCGCGGTTACAATGTTAAGATCTCTAAGGATGTTCTCGTTCCGAACATACCATGGTGCCCCAGTGATAGTTCTCAGGATCTTGGATTGTGCTCGCTCAATGATATCAATGCTGCTGTTGCTCGCATTTCCCCATAGCTGCGAGCCGTAGGTCCAGATTGGTTTTAGAGTAGAACTGTACAATAGGACCTTGTAGTCCAAGCAAAGGGGAGATCGAGCATTTAAAAGCCAATGAAGGTTAATGGACTTCAGAGCTAAGTGCGTTTTCTTAGCTTTAATATGTTCATTCCAAGTGAGCCGCCTGTCAAGATGGACGCCAAGGTACGTTACTACATCAGCTTGGGGGAGTTGAGTGTTATACAAAGTTAGCGGAGGGCAGGTTTGCCTGTTGAGGGTAAACGTTACGTGTTTGCACTTTTGTTCGTTTATTTTAATACGCCAGTCTGAAAGCCATTTCTCCACTTCCACAAGATGATCAGCTAGTTTTGATGTTGCTTGAATAGGGCATCTGGAACGGCTTAGGATCGCGGTATCGTCAGCAAACGTGGATGTTGTTAGGCGCTCGTTTGTAGGGATGTCCGATGTATAAATGACGTATAAGGTTGGCCCCAGTACGCTGCCTTGAGGAACTCCAGCTTCAATTATGTGGTCGTCAGACGTAGTAACGTTGCATCTCACTGCATAGACTCTATAGTAGAGGTACGACTCGAGTAGCTTGTGGGTGTAAACAGGGAGTGTCGTTTTGATTTTGTGCATGAGGCCGTCAAGCCACACTCTATCAAAGGCCTGAGAGACGTCAAGAAATATCGCACTGCAGTATTCCCGATGCTCGAATGCAGTACGTACTTCTGATGTTATCCGGTTGACTTGCTCGATAGTTCCATGCTTTTCTCTGAAGCCAAATTGATGTGCTGGGATTACATTGTGTGCTCTCAGATAAGGAATTATGCGCAACAGGAGACATTTTTCAAATAGTTTTGACATGCAGGGTAGTAGGCTTATTGGTCTATACGATGATGGCATTGTATGATCTTTTCCTGGTTTCGGAATCATAATAATGATAGATTTTTTCCATTTGTTAGGGAAATATCCCAGTCTTATGATCGCGTTGAAAAGCTTACAAATGAGGCAAATGGCACAGTTGGGAAGTTCAATAATCATTTTTTGAGTAATTAAATCATACCCTGGAGCCTTCTTTGGTTTCATTTGCTCTTTGATGACTTTTGCAATTTCGCTTGGGCGAAGCTCAGATGGCACGGAATCGGCTGCAGTTTGAGTTGGAGAAGGTGGTAGTACAAAAGAGTTAGTTGCCGGATTTGGTTGAAACACATTACGCAGATGAGCAGCAAATGTGTTGGCCCTGTCTTTATCACTTCTGGCCCAGGAGCCTGAAGAGTTTCTTATAGGGATTACTGTTTCGATTGGCGCACTTAGATTTGGATGAGCCCTCCACAATGGGTGCTTTGTGCTGGTTGGCGATAATTTCTGTATGTACCGGCGCTGGGCATCCGCTTCTTCACGCTTTAGAGCTTTGCTGAGCCTGCGTGAGGCATCTTTAAGCCGTTGCTTAGTAGATGGCGAGCGATGTAACTGCCAGTCGCGTCTCAGTCTTCTCTTTTCCAGAACAAGTTGTTCAATTTGAAGATTGGTTTTTTGTTGGTTGTGCTGTGTAGTCACGCTTTGCGGTGTAGAGATCTTGGCTGCAGAGACGAGTATATTTTTCAGTAAATCAGCAGAGCAGTCGATGTCAGCTTCGGTGTTGAACTGTGGGGCTAGATCGAGGTGAGAGCTTACATATTTCTTGTACTTGAGCCAGTTGGTCCTGTGTGTAGTGAGTCTATTTGGATATACTTCAAGTTCCGGGCATTGAAGAAAGTTGATTAGAACGGGCGAATGGTCGGATGATAGGTCTGAAAGTACTTCGGCATTTATCAGATTGCGTGGAATATTTTTTGTCACAGCGAAGTCTATTAAGTCTGGTTTCCTATTAGGATCTGATGGCCAGTATGTAGGCTTACCCGGGGAGACATAGTTGAGTTTGTTTCTTAGTTGTATTATTGCGTTATATAACTGCTTGCCCTTGGGGGTCACAAGGCGAGAGCCCCAATACGTGTGCTTCGCATTGTAGTCTCCTGCTGCTATAAAACGATTCCCCAGTGTACTGAAGAATTGCATGAATTGAGCTTCAGTGATTGCAAAGTTTGGAGGACAGTATACTGCGGCAATAGTAAGGTTGCTGTTGCCCGATTGTAAGTTTATAGATGTAGCTTGCAAATAGTTTGTTGCATATCTCTTATGAAAATGATGTTTGATTCTGTTTCTAATTAAAATACCCGTTCCACCGTGTGCTTTTCCATCCGGATGATCTGTGCCGTAGAATAAATAACCGCGTATTTGGAAGTTGTATTTGTTTGTGAGATGCGTCTCTGAGAGCAGCATTACGTCGATGTGTTTGTCGTATAGAAAATGAGTTAGCTCAAGTTTATGCCGTGAAACACCGTTTGCGTTCCACATTGAAATTCTTAGGGCCGCCATTGATTATTTTGACTGTTGAGATGCAAGCATCTGTATCAATGTGTTTTGATTTTGCATAAGGTTTTGCATAGTTGTTTTCATAAAGGTTACAAAGTCCATCATACTTTGTTGCAGACTGAAAATCATCATTTCTATCGAGCTTTGAGGCTGCTGCTGAACGCTTGCCAAGTTTGGCTCTGCTTGGATTACATTTGGGAGCGATGTTGAAGGAGTTGGTTTGTTTATGCCTGATTTTACCGCGCTGGCATAAGAGAAGCCATTGATAGTGTTGATGGGGCCAAATGAGGACCTGGCTGTTTTGGCAAAGAAGACATCGGGTGTTGTTTGAGATGGTATAATTGCGTTTGACATGTGCTGGGAACGCGTTGGTGGAACTCGCCGCATACGGGATTTCAATTCTTTATACACAGGACAACCTCTGTAGTTAGCTGTGTGATTTCCACCACAGTTTCCACACTTTTTTGTGCTGGGATCCTCTTTATTGACTTGGCAATGGTCAGAGCCATGGGAGTCTCCACAGGCAACGCATACTGACCGAAGCGTGCAGTAAGTCTTAGTATGCCCATATTCCTGACAGTTTGAGCACTGTACTGGACCGTTACGTTTGTGTGGCTCTTCAACCGTGATTCGGCGATGCAACAAGAGCTGAAGTTTGTAGATTGGGTGGACTTCGTTTTTCTTCAAAGTTTTGCTATCTGGTTCTAGCTCAACTTTGAAGAGAGGTTGAGGTTTTTTGTTTTTATTTATAATATTCGATACTCTCGCAGCATGGAAACCTTTTTCTTTTAGAGCACTTGTAATTTCAGCAGGAGTGACATCCGGTTCTATACCTTTGAGGATCACCTGCAGGCCTTTGCTACTTTTCAGTTGGTACGTGTAGAAATTCTTCTTGGCCTCAGTGAGGTAATTGGTGGCCGTACGAAATTCTTTTTCAGTTTTGGCTTGCAGTTTTATTTCATGAATATTCCCCTTTGTTAAGAGGAATGACATGAAAGTTGTTGTTTCCAATAAGTTCAACAAATTTATTTACAAGCGCATTGGATATCTTCTCCCGAATGTATATTGGTGGAGGCTTTGGATTTCTTGGAGCCCCTTGTCCAACTTCGGTTAGCTGCTCATTATCAGCCAGCGCAGCAAACCTGTTGCTGTTGTTTGTTGATTCCACAGCTGCGTGGGTTGTGTTAGTGCAGTTAATTTTGGTTACGTTGCCTCGAATTTTTTGAGGGCTTAGTTTTCGCTTTATTTGTATATAGCGATCCATTCCGGTTTGTATAGTCGCTGTTTTTGACGCTGCTGACATCGTTACAGTTGCCGATGGCGTAGCGTTAGATGCAGCAACTTTTGAGAGCGACGTTGGCTTTACTTGGTCTGGACGCGGGGTAATGGGCAGTGGGGAGGCACACTCTTCGCTCCAGGTCTTGTGTCCTGCGCTTGGCAAAGCTGGGGAACAAGAACGGGATCTCTCGTTGTCAGCTGATAAAAGTGAACTTTTTGGTTTATTTACTTCCGAGACGAACTCGAAGTACGCGTTGTTTTTCTGTATTGACAGACGCCGCTCGTCTTGCTCACGTTGACGTTGAGATCGAGTATCTTTTTGGTTCATATTTAAATTTAAATTTAAATTTTGGCGCGCGGTTATCAGATTCTAGCGATCTGGCAACACTCCTTCGAGCATCAACTGACTGGCAACTCTGTGCACAAAGTTTACGCCGATCAGCTGGTTTTCACGTGTATTCACTTTGTAAATAAACTATATTTAACAATATTGCGCTTATAACAGTGAATAGTAAGCAGTCCAGACACCAAACGAGCAATTAGGCATCGCGCGAGGTGGCTCTCGGCCTATTATCGGATATTAACCGCACCTTATCGCGATTTAAACTGTGTTCTATTCGGAGCGCTCGCAAAAACACGTCTGCACGAGCTGCCAGGTGGCATATTTGTTTTTTTTTTTTTTTTTTCTTCATTCTTCATTCATTCATATTACTGAATTGTCCTGCTTCCATAATAGTTTTTACTTTTTCGATGTTGCAATTTTTAATTATAGCTTTTACTGCAGGTTGAGTTGCGTATTTGCTTGCTATGTTTGGTTTTAAGTCATCTAAAATGTATGCACGTGTCAAAGCTTTTGTCAGGTTTTCTATTTCAATTGAATATGTTGTTGCCGATAGTCCTGTTTGTATCTTATTCAAAATTTTGGCTTCTATTACAGCAACGGATTCTCCTTTTATTGTTTCTTTTAGTTTCTTTATTATGTCTAGGATTGTATTTTCGTTTGTAATAAGTATTCTAGCGTCTTCCTTTAATTTTGTTTTTCTAGTGTTCTAGTGAGTCAATGAAGCTTTGTAAGTTTTTGGCTTTACCATCAAAGTCTTGAACAATTCTTGAAACTGAATTAATAAATTCGATTAGTGTTTGAGGCATCTTGTTTTGTTCTTGTTTCTCAATAGAAGGATTAATATCTGATTCTGTTTTTGATTCCAAGTCCATAAAGGTGAATTCGTAACTAGCCGCTTTATCTAATTGTCTAGGTAAAAATATAGTTATTTTATGTTTAGAAGAAATAGATTTTAAGTCGTTTCTTAAAGATAAAAAAATGTCATTTGCCTGATGTTCCTGTAGAAGGTCGTATTTTGTTTGATTTTTATGTAAAATTTCTCTTATTAAATTAAAATTTTTGAAAAGTATTTCTAAGTGTTTTGCAATAGTTGCTTCTTTGATTGGAATGGATTTATTTAAGCATTTGTAAGACCTATAAAAATTTTCCTTAAGGGGAGTTATGTTATTGACTAAATCTTTCCAATCCATAAATGTGTTGTTAGAGCCTTAACACGAGTTTTATAAAAATTCTTCATTTAACTTAATATTTTAATTATTATATTTGTCGGAGATGGGATAGTTCATACTGCGCGGCTTACTTTGATATTGATAACTAGTATTGTGAATCCTAATAGTGTTGGGAAGTATTGACATTGCTGGAGTGGGATGACAGCAGAGGCTGTCATCGAGTGTGGCTCTGGTGTGAGTGTGTGTCACAGGAGGTGACTTGGCAATTAGTCTAGTGAGAGACTACTCACGCAGAGACTCACTGCGCTCTTGCTAGTGAATAAAACCTTAAGAATACCTTAAAATGTCTTAGACTCCGATATCAGAAGTGGGATCTGACTCGCGTTTGCTAACCGCGGGTGAAGAATTTCGTGCCTTGCTGACGCAGCAAAATAAAATTTATTTTTTTTTTCCGAGCTAGCAAAATTTTGATAGGCGACGGTACCGCAGAAGAATAGTGCCGATGTGCTCCGGAAGTTTGATTCTGATGTCCCTGGCATCGATGCTACACATTGGTGCGCTGCGGCCGGAGTCGTTCTGAACGAGAAGCCTTTTCAGGGTAGCACCTTTATTTTGGTACGTAGCATGGCAGCGGCTCAAGCATCCTTTTCTTCAGTGCTACGATAGTCCGGAGACTGTACCAGTAGAACCCATCAGCAAGTTGTGTTGCCAACATAGTGTGCTATCGCTGCAAGGAGAGCGGTCACACTGCTGCGCAGTGTCTCAAGAGAGTTTTAGAAGAAAAACCCGGATCGCGCTCAAGCAAGCGTAAACGTAAATGCTGAAACGAGGTGAGAGCTTTCCAATTACTTTCGACCATTGGGTGAGAGCTTTTAGTTGGCAAGTCTCGACCATTGAGTTCTATTACCATTAATGAATCCGAAAACGAAGTTGAATTATCCAAATGAAGAGAGCAGGCTATGAAGAATTCGCAAGCAGTATAAGAGATGTTGAGATTCGACAAGGGCAAAGCTGTCAAGTTTAGCGAAGGAGATTATAGCTCGAAAACAGTGATCGACAACAGGCCAAGTAGACCCGAAATTTCGTAGACCCTTTGTGGTTATAGAGTTTTTAGAAGCTTAAGAAGAAAGCCAGAAGGGCCGGTATCAAGCGAGCTGAATATCGACAGAGAACTGAAATGTTGAGTTGTCGATGCTACGTGGCGGTACCTGGCCCGGAGATTAAGAAAAGAAAATTAAAATGAAATTAATGACAAAGTAAGACCCCAAATTCAGAGGATATTTTTTTTAGTGACTGCAGTTTTAGAGGGTGACTGATAACAGTCTGTAAAATAACTTCTAGATGGAAAGGTAGCCATCGAGCTGGATAGCGATACTGAAGCTGTTGAAAAAGACAGTATAGAAGCTGTTGAAAAAGACAGTATAGAAGCTGTTGAAAAAGACAGTATAGAAGCTGTTGAAAAAGACAGTATGGAAGCTGTTGAAAGAGACAGTAAGGAAGCTGTTGAAAGAGACAGTAGAAGCTGTTGAAAGAGACAGTATGGAAGCTGTTGAAAAAGACAGTATGGAAGCTGTTGAAAGAGACAGTATGGATATCGAAACTGTTGTGTACGGTTGTCGATTTGAAAGTATCGAAGCTCGTGATGGTACCTGACCTGTAGTTTTTTTTACAAGACAGTTTTAAATTAGAATGAAATACGTTTTTTTTTCTAATGACTAGTAAGTTGTGACAAAAGGGACTGACCAAAAAGGATAAAAATTGAGTTTGTGAAGATTTGGAAGTAAAAATTGGAAATGTTTTCGATTGCTTACACGAGGACGTGTAATTTGTCAGAATGGCCGTGTCGGAGATGGGATAGTTCATACTGCGCGGCTTACTTTGATACTGATAACTAGTATTGTGAATCCTAATAGTGTTGGGAAGTATTGACATTGCTGGAGTGGGATGACAGCAGAGGCTGTCATCGAGTGTGGCTCTGGTGTGAGTGTGTGTCACAGGAGGTGACTTGGCAATTAGTCTAGTGAGAGACTACACACGCAGAGACTCACTGCGCTCTTGCTAGTGAATAAAACCTTAAGAATACCTTAAAATATCTTAGACTCCGATATATTTATATATATATTTTTTTTTGTATTTAACTATTAATTTATTCCACTGTAATTTTTGCTTACTTTATAATGAGTCTAAGCCCACTGTGCGCTTCAAAGTTTTCATTTATGTTTTGGTCTGTCTATTCGTTGCGTTTGCAGTGGCTAAAGCTTATGTTTAAGTTTGATTTGTTATCTATGTTTCAAATCTGTTGTTTTAGTGTATAGTTGTGTTTCTTATATTCGCTTCTGCTGCTTCGCTGCTTCGTTCGCTGCTGCTTCTGCTCTGCTGCTGCTGCTACTGCTTGGCTTCTCTGCTGTTGTTGCTGTCGTCGCTGCTCTCCCGCTCTCTGCTTTTGTTGTTGTTGCTGCTCCAGAGCGTAAATTTTCAGCCATAAGGCTGGTGCTTCTGCCCATGTCGGAGGTGGATCGGCGTTGACTTTGTCCAATAGTGCTGCTCTTTCTCGGCGCAGCTTGGCTGTTGCTCTTCCTCTTCTATTAGGCTGCGCGCACATTGGGAGCTGAAAGCGTAGCTTACAGCGGAGCTTATAGGCGAGCTTATCCTCTCGATAAAACAAACACACTGCTTGTATGAAAGCGCGCACACTCAAAGCTTAGCAGATTCGATAAGCTGTAAGCTACGCTCCGCTCTGTTTGATCGATCAAATTGAAATTGTTCAAAAACCCACCCGTTAAATACAATATGTATACTATCGCACAAATATAAATTTAGTTATAATGCAGCAATTTGCAAAGTATGTTCTTATGTATGGATATTTGTGTTTTAATAAAAAGTACAGTATAAACAAACACATACATTTTAGTATAAGTACATTAAATTTATTAAATTTGTTTTGAAATGAGAAAAAGTTGCTGCTGCTGCTTGGAAACTACATATATTGGTTGAAAAACAAAGAGTGACAAACGATAAAGTGAGCATCAGCATCAGCTTTCTGTGTGCGCGGCCTAAAAATATCTGCTCGCTGATAAGATCTGAAATTATCCGCTCGTCTATAAGCTCAGCTGTAAGCTCCGCTTTCAGCTCCCAGTGTGCGCGCAGCCTTAGGGGTCCTGACTTTTGGGATCTGGGTGAGCCGATTGTCCTCTTGGAGTCGTCTGTTGCTTTGCCCCGATTGTCTTGCTCTGTATTGTTCGATTGTCAGAGGCTTTGGTCCAGCGCGAGGATTAGCGGCAATAGCTTCTTGCACAGCAATGTGGTGTGCGCTGCTCATATCCTGTGCCGGTAATTAATATTTGGCAGGATATTTGTTAATTTTAATAGTTTGCCGATTATTTTGGCAGTTCTATTTTTATTTATTTATTTGCCGGTTGTTATGGCAGGATCGCCATATGGAAGGCGGGGGTTTGATTGTTTTATATTCAATGATTTATTGCAGCCACAGGGCCCGTATTTATACTTAGAGCTTACATGGGTTCTTATGGCTAGACTTAATTACATGGGTTAGAGGAGATCTTAATGTTATCTTATGCTAAGCTTATTTAACTGCAAATGCATGTATGCTGCATCTTTTCGGTTGCATGTATAAGTTGATGTTTAGCTTTAATTCGTACAGAGCTTTTGGTTTGTGTCTATGCTAAGCGTTTGGATCATATGTTGATCATTTGGTTTATGTACATGATAAGCTTAGCGGATAATTGTTGTGTGCTTTTGGTTTGTGTATATGATAAGCTTAGCGGATAATAGTGATCATTATATCACGACAGTGTAATCGATAGAATAAAAACGGTCCATTTTGGAAATCAATTTTTAAGAAAAAGGCCAAAAATATTGAAAAAGTGAATTTATTCCTATATAGAATCTATATGTTCATCCTATTGAATTTCTTCTAGCGTATATTGTTTAAATAAATAACTTGAATACATTTTTGGAACAAAATATCACAAGATGTGAGTTTTTAATCAATTTTACGTTTTTGGGCGAGGTGGACCTTTTACTGGAAATGCCCATATGTGATCGTATGTTCAACTTTGTGATAAAATATATCATAAGACACAAAATTAAATCATGTTTGGAGAAGCCAGGTACAGAGATTTGGTCATAAAGAAGAATTTTAAGAGGGTCATTGACAAAGACAACATCTAAAAGAGTACTACAAGTTCTAGTAAAGTGAGACGGCATGGTGGAGTTCACAACATTAAGTCAAAGTTAGAGCCCTGCATGAGCTCACACTAAATCGTGTTAACAGTCAGAAATCACACTGTGCACACACTCAAAACGACACATGTGTGCTTTTCAAGTCAAAATTTCAATTCCTTATGATATATTCATTTTCCGGACCCATTGACCTGAAGCTAAGCTGTCGTGTGATTCGAATCATTTCGTATGATACTGTTTCACACTGTTATGAAAATTTGCTGTCATTCATTTCGTTTTGACAGTTGGAACAGTGTTGAATGTGTGAATCAAGAACATTTTTTTTTCTGATATGTTGATAAAAAAATAGGAGAATGGAAAATAATTCGATCATTGGTTCTAAAGATGATAATGTAAGTAAAAAAATGTATCTGGTTATATTAGATTTGTGTAGTTGAATATATATGTATGTGTAGATTGTGTTTGCTGGATTTCTTCACTATGTTCGTCTTTTTATGGTTCATAAGTATATATGTATACGTTTTCCTTGTCTTGGTGCAATTGCATCCAAGCATCCTCAGCTCCTTCAGAAAGGGGGCTATCGAAAGCTAGGCACCTCATTTGCGAAAAAAAAAGCTCCATGGCAGTAAACGCTGATATGGTGAACAAAATAATGTAAACAAAAATAAATTAATTATGCACATAATTTTAATTTTCATTAAATTAAATAATCACCCCAAAAAACATTAAGTTTATAATAGTGTGCACAGTAGAGTGCATCGAATTGTATGGGCCCGAAAAAATGAAAAAATGGTAGCCCATTTTCGTAATCTGTGGTCAATTCTAAGATGTTTTCACGAAGAAACCATAGTTCTAAAATGAATTCCTGGTCCGCGCTTTTTGAGTTGAAAATTCATTTTTTTTTGAAAATTTATATCTTGATTGTTTATGGTCAGATTCTGACAAACTTGGTGTCAATACTCTTGTTAGGACCAGGACTTTTAAAATTCAACAGAAATAAGGACGAAATGTCCTTTAAACATAATTTTCATCTTTGGAACGACGATTTCGCGGTTCGCCTCTATACCAATAAATTAGTCAGAATTAAAGCTATTTTTTGGTCAGTCAGAATTAAAGCTATTTTTTGGCAAAAAAAATTTTATTTTCCCTGAACCTGTATTTTTTGTTAACAGAAAATGTAACACATATTTTATTAAAATTGCTTTAAAACTGTATTAAAATAGGTTTTACATTTTCTTTTAATAAAAATTACAGGTTCAAAAAAAAAAATTTTATTTTGTGCCAAAAAATAGCTTTAATTCTGACTAATTTTTTAAGATAGAGACGAATCGCGAAATCGCCGTTCCAAGGATGAAAATGATATTTAAAGGACATTTCGTCCTTTGGTTCTGTGAAATTTTGAAAGTCCTGGTCCTAACTAGAGTACTGACACCAAATTTGTCAGGATCGGACCATAAACACCCGAGATATAATTGTTCAAAAAAGTGAATTTTTCAACTCAAAAAGCGCGGACCAGGAATTCATTTTAGAACTATGGTTTCTTTGTGAAAACATCTTAGAATTGACCACAGATTACGAAAATGGGTTACCATTTTTGGTGAAAAAAATCGATGCACTCTAGTGCACAGTGTTCACAGTGTCAGCTCGAACACTTGAATCTATGAATCGGAATCACACTACCTTTTATATGACTCGACTGAATATTTGAATCATGATTTTGAATGAGTTCTAAGTCAAAGTGATTGTATAGGCAGTATGAGTATTGATAGTGTTGTGTGATTCACATGATTCATTTGAGAGAAATGTGATAATTTTGTATTTAGTGTGCACTCATGCAGGGCTCTAGTCCAAGTGATAGCATGTTATCAATGAGATGATTCTCAGTGAGTAAATTACTGTTGAAGTCACCCAGAAGTGCAATGTCCAAATATTCGATGGATAATCTAGATATCAGTGATAAAAAAGGGTCATAGCCAACAGATCGATTAGGACGATACACACAACCAATAAGTATTTTATGTTCATATTTTTAGCAGCTTATCTCAACAAACATAAACTCAACGGGACTTCCGTCGTTATGCTTTTCAACGATTTTGGATTTTAAAGTACAGTCGAACTTCCCTAACTCGAATCACCATTATCCGAGAAAAAAGATCGAGTTAGGGAGACTTCGAGTTAGGAAATTTTTTTTTTAGTTTTTTAAATGAAACTACAATTTCATTCATAAATACATTTCAAATTCCAAACCTTTATCGTTATTTTCAACAAAAAAAAATTCCAGTTTGTTCAAGAGCAGTCGATATTCTCAAAAATAGGTTTTATCGTTCTTTTGCTGTATCCAGAAGAAGTTCCCGATTCAAATGACATAATTAACTTTCCATTTCTGAAATTAATGAAAACTGCTTTCGATGAGATACCATATTGTTCAGCCACTTTAATTTTTTTGGTCCACTTTTGAATTTCTTAACAAATAAGATTAAAGATTTCTTAAAGAGATAAACATTTTAACACACGTGCTGGTGCCTTGGTAAATTATCTTGAGCTGATGCGCTGACAAAGAAGTACATTCGAACATCTTTCCTAAAGCAATTTCACAAGCTTAAGTAATTTTCAATGCAGTATTCTATCAAACTACATCACCATATGTTAATGTACATAAATATTACATATCCAAACGAGCCGGTAACAAAAGCATAAAGCAGAAACGAAAAAAAAAATTCAAACTTTATTGGTAATTTTTCCGAAAAATCCGACTTACAGAAGTACGGGCCAATATTTTTGTTCGAGTTAAGGAGAAATTCGAGTTAGGGAAGTTCGAGTTAGGGAACCAGAATTGTATGAAATTTGCTCAGTAAACGCTATTGCCACTCGATTTTGTTCGAGTTAGAGAAAGTTCGAGTTAGAGAAGTTCGAGTTAGGGAAGTTCGACTGTATTTTTAATAAATATTGCCACACCCCCTCCATGTCCCTCCCGATCAGCACGATAAACAACATAACCACTACACAGTATTAACAAATCAGACTGTTCAGACAGAAACCATGTTTCGGATACACATACGTCAAATATAATTACAAAAAAAATTATATTTTCAAGGTAGTATGGTCAGATGAAACAAAAACTAAGCATTTCGAGTCAGACTGACGCTTCTGGTATTGAACTAGAGATCCCACAATCCAGACACCAAGTAATGTGCGGCAAATCGTCAAGCACGGTGGTATTTCCATTATGGTTTGAGGCTGCATACTCGTATATAAAAATGGAGTTGATACCTTGGTGTTAATCGATGGAATAACGCGAAAGGAACATTATCTAATAATTCTGCAACAGAATCTTCCAGAAGTCATCGATAATAAGGGTCCTACTGCTGGAAAAATGCATTTCTCAGTAAGACAATGACCCAAAGGAATGTCCTGTTTGGTCAAAAGTTGGATGTGAAAACAAAAATTCCAGTCCATGAAGTGGCCACTACCATCTCCCGATAAGAATCCTATTGAAAAAATTATGTAGCCATGTATAATCGCAGCTGGCTAAATATGCGGTCCCTCCAAGTGGAATGATGGAGCTGTGGGAGAGAACAAGGACATATGGTACGCTATCTCCCCTGCTTTGGTGCAACGATACTCCCAAATTATGCTAAATCTCATTTGGGAACTAAAAAAATTGAAATAGCTGTGGATACAGCATTTAAAAATTATTTAAAAAAATATTTGTTTAAAATATAACCGAAGTGCAAAACTGTAACATTTGCCTTTTTTTACATTTTGCTTCGGCAAATTTCTTCCAGTTCATCAAATTTTATTTGGACGTTGATGTACTAAACGGGCAGTACATTCAAGTGGCCCAAACGACACCAAGCACGGGCTTGTTGACGCGCGGACAAAGACAGACAAACATTTTATTAAACAACATTAAACTAAACTATAAATTAACTATAAGCTAGATAAGTAAGAAATAATTGAAGTATTCAGAAATTGTACAGAAGAAGAATTAGTAATAAATTGAGAAAGATTGTTATAATTACAACAAAGTACTCTGAAAGGGTTATGAATAGCATAGTTAGCAACACAGGATTGAAGAGAAAGAGGTAAGAAGTTTCTAGAGCTTCTGATCGGGACAGCAAAACTAATTTGGCTAATTAACTCAGATGAATCAATTTCACCAATAATTAGTTTGTGTAGAAAGACTACACCAAGCATTGTTCTCCGGTCAGAAAGAGAGGGAAGATTAATTAGTAAAAGTCTACTACGATAAGGAGGCAAGCGAATGTTAGTATTCCAGTTCAGACCCCGTAGGGCAAAGAGTAAAAACTGTTTTTGTACAGATTCTATTCTGTCCTGATGAATCTTATATTGGGGACTCCATATACAAGACCCATATTCCAGAATAGGTCTGACAAGTGAAGTATAAAGTAGTTTAGTAATATAGGGATCGTCAAATTCTTTCGACCAACGCTTTATGAAACCCAAGACGCCAAATGCTCGATTAGCAATAGATGCAATGTGCTTGTCAAACTTCAGCTTAGGATCAAGAAGAATACCCAAATCAGTAACCGACATAATACGGTCAAGCGGTTTACAATTAAGAACGTAATTAAATTCAAACGGAGTTCGCCTACTAAAAGACATAACTTTACATTTACTACAATTAAGATTTAAGAAATTTACTTTACACCATGTCTGAAAACTGTCAAGATCAGCTTGCAGCCTGACACCAAGAAGATTGTCAGTGGCCGACATACAAAGTTTAACGTCATCGGCGTACATGAGAACCCGAGAGTGATTTATAACAGAAGGTAAATCATTTATAAAAAGCGTAAATAACAAGGGGCCAAGATGACTTCCTTGTGGAACTCCAGAATAAACTTGAACAGGTTTAGAAACTAAACCATTAAAAAAAACTTTTTGGGTTCTAAAATTTAAGTAGCTTGAAATCCATAGAATTAGGTTATTGGGAAAACCTAAAAGATGGAGTTTATGCAATAAAAGATTGTGATTAACAGAATCGAAAGCTTTACTAAAATCAGTGTAAATGACATCAGTTTGCATTTTATTTTGAAATCCATGTATAACAAACGTAGTGAATTCCAATAAGTTAGTGGTAGTAGATCTATGTTTCACAAACCCATGCTGGTAGGGTGAAATAATAGATCTACAAAGATATTGCAGCTGAGAAGTTATAATTTTCTCAAAAGCCTTAGGAATAGCAGACAACTTAGAAATACCTCTATAGTTACAGACATTTGACTTGTTTCCTTTCTTAAGGAGAGGAATAATAAATGATTCTTTCCAAACTTTTGGGAAAGAGCATAACTCAACAGAAAGTTTAAATAAGCTATACAGGGGTTTCAAAAGACCTTCAGCGCAGTACCGAAGAACACATCCTGGTACTCCGTCAGGTCCCGGTGAAAATACCGGTTTTATGGCCTTTAGATCACTTAAAAGCGAGCTTTCCGTAATTAAAGGTCCAAAAATGCAATTAGAAACATTTACACGATATGGATAAGGCGATCTTAATTGATCATCTTGAACGCTGTAAGTTGTTTGAAAAAATTCGGCAAATAAATCGGCGATAGCCTGATCAGAATCCGCTGTCTTTTTTTCAAAAAACACAGTTGATGGAAGTGTTGATGATCTACGCTTGGAATTAACAAACGTATAAAACTTTTTAGGATCATTTCGAAACTGCAGTTTGCATCTTTCAAGATAATCTTTATAACATTGGCTATTAAGAACAGAAAAATTGGATCGTGCAATCAGATATCGAGAAAGATCCAAGAAAGAGCCAGTTTTCTTGAACTTTTTATACATTCTTGATTTTCTATTTTTCAAGTTTGTTAACTCCCTCGTAAACCAAACAGGTTTATTAGACCTGCATGGAACACATAAGGGAACACATAAATCAAGTAAGGAGTTTAAAGTCGAATAAAAAATCGAGACTGCACTATCCAAATCCCTGCACCCATATAGCCGGGACCAGTCAGTCTGTAATAAGAGTTGAGAAAGCTTTGAAAAATCGGTTTTCCGAAATTGACGAGCTCTCTTTTTATGCTCATTACAAAAATTAGGTGCCCGGACAGGTAAGTCCATCAACACCTCCAAAGTCGGATGATAAGGGTCTTCAGGAAAGGATATGGGGTTAGTAAGAGAAACAGATATGAAAGAGGGATCCAAAACGAAAATCAGATCAAGCATCCTATTCAAAGAATTTGGGATATCATTGATCTGACACAATGACATCCCATAAAGAATATCGAGAAAATCATGCTGCGTCGTGGAAGTCAAAACGTTGGAGTCAGAACACGAAATCCAATGTGTTCCGGCAATATTGAAATCACCAAGAACAACAAGAAAATCACGATCAGAGAGCAACGATAAAACAGAATGTATAGCAGAAGCATGCGAAGAATAGACTAAGTTGTCTGAAGAAGGAGGAATATAAGAACATGTAATGTAAACATCAATGCCACATATACTCAGTTTGACAGCAACAAATTCAATATCAGTAGAATTATCGGCTATTACTACTTCCGAAGATAAATCAGCATCAATAGCAATAAGCACACCACCACCAATTCGTGGGGTACGATCTTTTCTATAAATGGAGAATTTATTAGAAAGAATTTCAGAATTATGAATGTCGGGCCTTAACCAAGTTTCTGAAAAGGCAACGACATTAAAATGAAAGGACAGGCTATTTAGATAAAGGTTACTAAGCTTACTACGAAGCCCTCTTACATTCTGATAGCCCAAAGAGAGGGAGGATGTTAGTTTTTTGAGCTATTAGAAAGTAATTGAGGTTGAACAGGTCTAATAGATATAGAAGAAGATGAAGGCAATACAATCGGAGTCCGATTTTTCTTTTTCACACTGTATTCCTTTACTATTAGGTGATCGGGCCAGAACTCTTTACAACAAATTTCATTGAAGTATACCGGAACACTTATTTTAAAATGTCTTCAAATTTTCAGAAATCATAGTAAAATAAATGCCCAAGAAAACAATACTAAGATCTTTGGCATACATAAAATTGGAGAGAAGATGCAGACCGTAAAAGTGAGAACATTGAACTAGTGTTACAGTTTTGCTCGTCAGTGTAGCTCAAGCGATGTCGCTTAGTGCGTGGCCACCTCACTCAAAGCGATCGCTCATTAACGTCGCTCGAGAGAGCGCCGCTCAGACGCTCAGTCGCTCATCGCTCAATGCGTGGCCGAAGCCTAATAGATCTGAAATCGTCTGTTGATTTAAATCTCATTAAGCATTTAAATATTGATTCAGTATGTAACTTGCCTACTACTAGGAAGCAATTTGTGGAAAAATTTAGGCATTTGTTTGAGGGTCTTGGCAAGCTGCCGCATAAGCAGACAATTGTCTTGAAGGATGATGCAAAGCCCGTCTTGCACTATAAAAAGAGGTTTCCTCATAGCTTGCTCAAATCACTGGAGCAAGAGTTGAAGGCTATGGAAAAACATGAAATCATTTCCCCAGTAACATATCCTACCAGTTGGGTGAATAATCTACAAATTTTGGAAAGACCGAACGGAAAACTGAGACTTTGCCTAGACCCCAAGCCGTTGAATAACGCAATTAAACGAGAACATTATCTAATACCGACCATAGATGACTTCATGGCACAGCTATCCCTTAAAAAAGTTTTTACAATCTTAGATTTGTCCCACGGGCTCTGGCAAATGGAACTAGAAAAAGCAAGCTCTGATTTGACGACGTTTATGACTCCTTTCGCCCGGCATAAATTCAATAGTGCTCCCGAAATGTTTCAACGCAATATGATACAAATTTTTGGGGACATTCCAAATGTAATCATATACTTTGACGATATTTTAATATTAAGAGACACTTTCGAGGAACACGATGAAACATTGCTGAAGGTACTAGACCGCGCACAATTCAACCCAGACAAAGTTCAATATAGAAAGCAACAAGTCTCGTTCATGGGTCATATTCATTCAGATGTTCATATTAAACCACAACAGAAGCATAACATAAACATAAAAATTCCATAAGACAAGAAAGGTGTTTTGCGCATCCTTTGTTTATTCAAATATTTAGCAAAATTCATTCCAGACCTGTCTTCAAGAACCGCAAAACTTAGAAACCTTACTAGAATTGACCCCACTTTTGAGTGGACTAAGGAACATAAAGACGAGCTTGATGATTTGCTTAAAAGCATATCGAGCTATCCAATTCTAGCAGTTTATGACGGTTCAAAGCCTGATGCTGATGCTTCCAAAGATGGACTTGGATGTGTAATTCTGCAAAATGGACATCCAATTAGTTTTGCTTCACGTACACTGGCAAAAAGTGAGCAAAAGTGGGCCCAAATCGAAAAAGAACTGCTAGCAATTGTATTCGCATGCGAAAGGTTTCACTACTATGTTTATGGTCGAGAATTTGTTGAAAGTTGAAAGTGATCATAAACCGTTAGAAATTTTATTAGAAAGAGACATTAACTCTGTAACCATGCGATTACAAAGAAAGCTTTTGTATCTGCTGAAATATTCGAAAATGATTGTGAAATATACGCCAGGTAGGGACATGCTAGTAGCAGACTGCCTGTCACGATCTCAATTACCCGAAGAAGGCAAAATTTCGGAATTGGCTTATGTAATCCATATTGTAACAAAGGCAGCCTGTCTCTCAGAAGACAACTATGATTGCTATCTTAAGGTCATAAAAAGGATGAAAATTACGGAAGAATCTGTAGTTTTGTCGAAAAGGATTGGCCATCTTTTCACAAACTGGACAGATTCTGTCAGGAATTTTATAAATTAAGAGCAGAGCTACATTTTGAAGAGGGCCCTATTCCGATCATGCAGATTAGTAATCCCATCTAAGTTGCAGTCACAAATTCTTAAACAGATTCATGAGTCCCACTTGGGTATCGAAAAAACGCTGGCTCGCGCGCGCAATCTTTATTACTGGCCAAATATGAATTTACAGATTAAGGAACTAGTGTTTTCTTGCGAAATATGTGAAAAATTTCGCAGAAATAATCAAAAAGAGCCGTTGTTAGAAGATGAGAGGCCAGAATACCCTTTTTACATGACAGGAATAGAAATATTTGATATTTTATTTATGTTTTTGATGCGTACTCAAACTTCTTATTTGTGAATTAGCTTAAAGGGAAGTCAGTAGAATGTGTCATAGGAGAGTTAAGAAAAAATTTTAATAGCTATGGTTATCCATCAAAATTCAAATGTGATAGCAACCCTTTCCATTCGTTTATGTTTAAAAATTTCGCAAATTATCTTAACATAATATTGCAGTTTTCAAGGGAGGGAGTGGCAATTGCAAAGAACATCTTAAAGCATTGTTCTGATACCGAAGACTATCAGTATAGAATCCTAGAGTATAATGCTACCCCAGTATGTAGGGTCCAGTTTTGAGGGAGTACCTTTACTATTTTTATCGAACAACGTGGCAACACTCCGTCGCTCTCAGCGAGCGACAGCTGTTTCACTCGCGCATGCATAAGCGAGTCAGCTATCTCGCTCACACTCAAACTCACGCTTCCAACTCTCCAGCAGGAATAGATCCGTTATTTCTTGTTGTCGCTTTGCAAATCAGTGGAAGTTTTTCGGCACGTATGCATTTGAGTCAGCAACGCTCGTTCACTTTTGCTGCATATCCCTAACTAATCACACGCACTTGCTGCGATTAAGTTAGTAAAATAATCTAACACACAAGTTGAGGTTAAAATAACCTCGTGTGCAACGAGGGATAAAAAGTTATAAGTTTTGATTCAGACGAACCCCCAGAAGAGTGTCAGCGACAATAAGAAGCAAAGGTGATATTTTTTGGTTAGAGTGAGTGTGTGCGTGAGTGGTGTTAATTTTCTTTTCTCTTTTTGTGGTTGACAGCAGAAAAATCAAGTGGAATATAACCTCGCTACAGCCGGCCGATCTGCGCCCCTGCGCTTTCGCGCGGTCATCTTCACATATATATATTGCATTTCTGCGATCGGTCGGCTGTTTAAAAACCTGCATCAGCACCTGCAACTTCGCAGATTTTCTGCGCCTGCCAGGCATAGCGCGACGTGGAGTGCTATACTTTTGCGGCACAGAGTCGAGGCGCTAGCGGCAAGGAAAGGGAAGGAGGCATACATTTCGACAAGCATTTAATCATCATACCAGCGCGTATACCCACATTGCGTTGGCAAAAGGGTATTTCGGCGCTCGACAGCAGCAGCGAGAGCGAGACACGCAGATTTTCATCTGTGAGAGCGCGGCATTGCCAACACAGAAAAGTGCTGCGGGCACAATCAGTTGTTTGGTTTGCACTTGTTTGCAAAATAAGAGTTTGTAAAATGAAATTGAAATTTAAATTTAATTAAAATTACGTATGTTAATATATAACTAATCCGATCTTAAATGGTTCCTTAGATTTAAATTCATTGCCCATGTAAGAAGCAGCAGCGATACATCGTTTATATAACCTTACACATATATTCACCAGCACACATACATACATCAACAGCAACATACATCATACATCATCTGCTTCTTCGATGGGCCCAACGAACATGCACCGATGGATACATTTGTGAGTAACTTAAATAAACATATTCAATCGTGAGTACGACTTGCATTTGGCAAGACATTAAGTGTGTTAAGATTTATAAACGGAAATCGCTCCCTGTTCGTTGAGTTTTCATTATTGTAATTCTTGATAATCGAAATCGCTGAAGCGTCATGATTTCCCCTTCGGATCATGTTTCATCTTTCATTTGAAATATTGTGAATTAAACTAATCATGTTTGAGTAAATTTATAATATAAGGTCCATCGCTGAACTTAATCTGAATGTCATACAAATTGAAGAAATGAATCAATAAACTTTGTTAAGGGGTAACCACAAAAATAATATTCCTGAGTTACCAAGGTCGGGAGGGTAAAGAATAGGGGACAAACAACACCCAAGTCACCCTAGCAATGGTTTCCTCTCATGATCGTTCCATACTCGCCGTGGGTATAGCCCAGTTTTATTACATTTTTGGCCTGTTTTGAGTAGTTTACAGTAAGTGCACTTAATCTTTACTTATCACCAGTGTTTTAATATAGAAGGAGGAGGAAAAGAACCCACGACAATCCGACGAGCATAGTAACAGAGCAATGCTAGAAGTGCACACCTCCGAATCCTCTATATGCTAGGCAGAAATCCATTGGTTTCCCCCTAGTTGAACACT